>MU008202.1:0-464335 GCA_010909165.1 Anthoceros angustus
GATCGTGCAATGGTGGGTTACGGAGAACAGCATGCACGAAGGCCGTCATGAGTATACCAAGAGATTTTGCCACCGAATCGTGCGGACAAGAATGCTCTCACAAAGGCGGAAGCGTCACATCTCGATCACTTTGTGTCAAGTGAGACCTTTTGTATTCTTTCATATGGGTTTGCCTGACGAGAGAGCACACTTATGTGAGAACCCAAGAGCTCATAAAGACCAAGTTCCTATTTGAACTCCACCATATGCAAATCGCTACTGAATAACGAGGGCTCAAATTTCACCACCTTGAGGCGCGAGGAGAAACGTTCCACCATACAATATGGTCAATGATATTAACCCCAAGACCATGTTCCGAAGTTGAGGATGATCCGCTGAGTCCATGCCAAAGCATTAGTTCTTGACCAATTGGAGATTCTGACACGGACGGTGTATTGGAGATCCTAACCTACCGGGTTTTCAAGGCATGTTTGAAGATAGCTCCCAACCAACGTCCGACGGGACTAGAAGGAAAAACCGCAGCGAACGACCATGTTTTGTCAGCTTCGGCTTCCAAGTCTTTTGTGGGCAAGCTCTCAAAATCCCGGCATGCCTCTTCCAGTTCTCCACATTTTGTAAACATGTCCACCAGGCAGGTGGCAACCAGTGTCTTCTAGCTGTCCTCTTCCCATAATCTGTCAGTGCGTCTGCCAGCCTGTCTTAAAGAAACCTGCTTGCACAGGCCTTGAGAAGGCTAAAGGAGCCACGAGCAGGCCCTCCTGCTCCATTTCCCATTTCAACCAAGAGACTCTGGAGGCTTCATGATCTTCCAGAATATCTGCTCATGTTAAACATGGACTTACAAGCGGGACTTCCAACTATACAGCCGGATACACAGCTCAAAGAGTGAAGACAGATGGCCGTGTTTGCGGGCACTTAGGGCAGACGCGCAGCTCCCGTCTGATGCAAAACATGTCTGATGCTAATCACCATGGTGGTCAGGATAGGAGTGTAAACATGCGCACTCAACGCTGCGTCTTAGAATTGGTGGTGTGAGAAACATCCGCCTGTGCCACATCCGGGCCCGTGCCCTGTGACAAACCACAACTCTGCGGGTAAAATCCAAAGCACCGGCTGTCTGGAGGCGGATTGTGTGCGCGCTACTGAGTCCCCCAATGTGGGATAATTTGCCACAAGAAGTCTGGATCCTGGATCGTTCCTAACAACCACATCCTGTCATGGCAGCTTGTTGCCAGACGCGATGGATGTGTTTGAACTGGTAGCTCAACTGCTGTACCTAGATTTCTCACAAAGCTTGAAAGGAGTGAATCTTTCAGGTTTTGTCAGTACCCCTGTGTCTGCAGACTGCAATTACTCCGTATTTCTACCAGAAATAATCCTTCCTTCTACAGGCCTCTTTGTTTAGGTTCTCTAAGTTCATTTTACGGCCAGGCTGGGCGAGGGTGTGCTTTCTACCTCGTTGGGGTAGGATGGGAAACTCAGCGGTATGAATTCACGATAACAACTTTCTTGGCCTCGGACAGTAGTTTGAGATTACTGTAGATGAGTCTTTCAATGCTACAGAGTGAGCTGTAGAGACATAGGTCTTGTCTCTCAAGTTTTGTTTGTGGTGCAAGAAAGCAGCATTGCTGTTGCCACTTCTGATTATCCTTGTAGGTATGTATCATTATCACTCTGTTGCTATGGACCGCTGTAGAAGGTACGGTGATGCTCCCAACGCAGGTTGGATTGCAAGGGCATCCTGAAAGCACTTCCTTCTTTGGTCAGCTTCACATTGCAAGATGCAACCAAAGCCTGATCACATACTTCATACAGCCTCAAGGTGCCGGACACATCCTCCTTTCTTGCGATTCCGAGCTCTTCCGGCTCCAATTCTGCAAAAACTTGGGGAGGGTTTCAGCTGGAAATCTAGAACAGAACCAGGACCAGGCTCAGCAGGCCCTCGGTTGTGATTCAGCACAAGTTGCTCAGACGGCATATTGAGGTTTGCAGCTGATTTCCTGCACCAGCAAATGTGCAGTCCAAAAATTTGCCTCGGTGGAGATGTAACACCTTTCCTCCTCTGGTACCAAGAGACCTTAAGGGAATTGCACGAGCTACCGGACTCCTGTGTACGTTTGACACCTAATTAAATGTGACTGCGCAGAGAGCAAAACAAGGCTATCACGCCTGCAACCTGACCTTCCTCGAGTTCGAAGGCCCAGAATGCTTCTCAACCCTCTTCGGTCCAGGAATGGAACTTCGACATGGCCTCAGCCACAAGGATCCTTGCCATAGGATCCTGCAACGTAGTCAGTTCTTTTTCTCACCGTTCTGCCCTATCTGCTATGCAGGTGGCTGGACTCCTCCTATTGTAACGGCTCTAGATCGCAGCGAATCGGAACTCGGCATCGGCGACGACAAACGTCTCAATGAAATCAAGATGCTTGGAAATATGCGCACTCTCGATCCTGCTTAACATTGGTGGTGTAGGGCCGACTTGAACAAGTTGGGCCCCTTCCAAAATTAGATATGTAACAATGTAGGGCTCACGAAAGCTAGCCCTATTCCAAAATTTGCAGATAGAGTGGGTTGCAGCCGTGAGGTGTGCACGACCACTAACCCACGAACAGACACGGTCGGCCATATGATACCGGATTGTGTGCACGCTACTAGAGTTCCCCGATGTGGGATAATTTGCCGCATGAAGTCTGGAACGTTCCCAACAACCACATCCTGTCATGCCTGGAACACATATGGTAGTGCACCGTGGGGGTTGGCTGGTGCATATAAAACCGGCTTACTTCCTGAGCAGGTCCCCAGGAGAATTACCATCTCATAGTTCTGAAACCTCAGATGCTCCTGGTTGTGTGCAGCATTTAGGAGTGTGCCCCAAGGCAGGCAGCCGAGAGGCAGCTACATGAAACTAAGCAGGAAAATACAGAAAATGCAACTGTGCAAGAAGGCAAGGCACGGCTGCAGCCTGTCCCACACATGCATAAGCTTGCTGGAAGGCACATACGTCACAGAAGTGAGTGTAGTCCTCCGCCTTCCTCTTGCATGGCCCGGATATCGTTCTGGAAATAGTCTGTCATTTTCAAGGTATGTTGGATCCAGCCGGGAGCGATGCAGCAGAAAGGGCCGGCAGCTTCTGCTTAGGTCTCTTCAGCATCTGCTCCTTGCCTGCCTTCGGCTTCCACGGCTTTCGTGGGCAAGCTGTCAAAATCCCGGGTGCCTCTTCCAGTTCACCGCATTTTGTAAACGTCTCCACCGGGCAGGTGGCAACCAGTGCCATCTGGCCGTCCTCTTCCTATAATCGCCAACGCGATGCGCCACTCCCGTCTGACGCAAATGGACCTAGTGATCAGGTTAGATTGCGTGGAGAGGTGCGCTTTCAATGCTGCTTAGAGGTAGTGGTGTAGGGCCGACTTTCAAGTTGGCCCCATTCCAAAATTCTGGAAAAATGATAAGAGAAGGCAAGTTAGAGAGCTGAGCCAAAACTTGTCCTTCTACCAATTCAAACAGAAAACGGATTATATGATAGCGGATTGTGCTAAATGAGTTCCCCAATGTGGGATAATTTGCCACATGAAGTCAGAAACGTTCCCATCACATCCTGTCATGGCAGCTGGGACCCTCATCCAGTCAACCCAAAGCCAACCAACTCAGGATCCGCTGCCGGACTCCCAACTTACAACAGTGCCCATCAAGTACGACCCTCTCTGACCGATACTCCCACTGCTGAATTGCACAAACCCGACAATCTCGAGCGCTCCCACTGCGAATCCCGGAATCCCTACGGCAAGGGCTAGCTCAAGGCAGATGCTTGTGCCTTCGATTCCTAACCGTCCCTCGCTGCGATCAATCATGCTCGTCGCAATTGGAAGATTATAACCACTGTGCGAGGGATGGAAGAACGTTCCTGAGTATGAAGACCCAGAGTGAGCTTCTCAACCCTTTACGGTCCAGGACTGGAACCTCGACATGGCCTCAGCCACAAGGGTCCTTGCAATGGGATCCCTGTACCGTAGTCATTTCTTTTTCTCACCGTTGTGCCCTGTCTATGCACGGGTTGGACTCTTCGACAACTGTAACGGCCGCTCCAGTTAAGCGAAAATTTGCTGGTTGAACCTGGCCAAGGGACGTGTACAAACGGATCGGAACTCGGCATCAGCAAACAACTAACACCTCATGCAAGAGTCCTGGAAATGTCCGCACTCTTTATGCTGCTTCAATTTGTGGTGTAGGGCCGACTGCGGCAAGTTGGCCCCGTCCCAAAATTATCCAACAGACACAGGCCAACACATTAGAGATGATGTCTATATCTCCCAGGAATATTTCAAGCAGGCATCGGGTATATGGTAGCGGAGTGTGAGCATGCTACTCACTTCCCCAATGTGGGATATTTAACCGCATGAAGTCTGGAACGTTCCCGTAACAACCACATCCTGTCATGGCAGCTGGTTGCCAGACGCGATGGATGTCTAGAACTGTAGCATAACTACTGTACCTGGCGTTCTCCAAAGCTTGGAAGGAGTGAATCTTTTAGGGTCCTGAGGGACAAAGGATTTGCACATTATAGTTATCTTACAAGAGAAACAGTCATTGTGGAAATTTTGAGGGTCTGCGTTGCTTGCTACAAGGAAGCTCAGATGCTCCTGGTTGTGTGCATCATTTAGGTGTGCCCCAAGGCAGGCAGCCGAGAGCAGCTACATATAACAAAGCAGGAAAATACAAAAGATGCAACTGCGCAAGAAGGCAAGACACGGCCGCAGCCTGTCCCACACTTGCATAAGCTTGCAGGAAGAGCACATACGTCACACAGTGAGGTGCAATCCTCGCCTTCCTCTTGCATGGCCCGGATATCATTCTGACGTAGTCCGTCATTTTAAGGTATGTTGGATCCAGCCAGGCGCCGCAGCAGAAAGGGCCGGCAGCTCCTCCTTGGGTCTCTACAGCATTTGCTCCTTGCCTACAGCTTCGGCGTCCACGGCTTTCGTGGGCAAGCTGTCAAAATCCCGGCGTGCCTCTTCCAGTTCACCGCATTTTGCAGACGTCTCCACCGGGCAGGTGGCAACCAGTGTGCCGTCTGGCCGTCCTCTTCCTATAATCTGTCAGTGCATCTGCCTGCTCTTCTTTGAGGAACCAGCACTTGCACAGGCCTTAGGAAGGCCGAAGGAGCCACGAGCAGGCCCTCCTGCTCCATTTCCCATTTCAAACAAGAGCTGCCGTAAACACACAGCCATCTGCCTTTATACTTTGAGCTGTGTATCCGGCTGCGCAGATGGAAGCCCTGCTTGTCTTGCAAGTCCATGTTTAACATGAGCAGAAACTCTGGGAGATCACAAGCCAACGCCCGGCAGACGCAACTCGCGTCTGATGCAAATCAACAAGGCGATCAGGGTAGATGCATGGAAACATCCGCACTTTCAATGCTGCTTAGATCTGATGGTGTAGGGCCGACTTTTGCAAGTTGGCCCCGATCAAAATTTACAAAATGGTTTGAGTGGAAAGCTTGTCGTAGATCAGCCAAAACTTCCCTCTACCGGCCAGCTCCAGAGACAGGTTATATATGATAGCGGATTGTGTGCATGCTACTGAATTCCCCAATGTGGGATAATTTGCCACATAAGCTTCTCAGGATGAAAATGGCCGGTTTTATATGCGCCAGCCAACCTCTAGGTGCACTACCACTAGTTGGTACAGGAAGGTGCATGCTGGTACAAATGTATCCTGCTTAATGGTCTCACAGTCAGAAACGTTCCCGTCACAACCACATCCTGTTATGGCAGCTGGTTGCCGGACGCGATGGATGTGTCTGAACTGGTAGCTCAACTACTGCACTTAGATTTCCCACAAAGCTTGCAGGGTGAATCTTCAGGTTTCCTGAGGGACACATATTTTACAGTCATCTTACAAGGAGAAGCAATCATCGTGAAAATTTTGAGAGTCTATATTTGCTTGCTACAAGGAAGAGGCGAGGGAAGCTCTCATCTGCTGTGACATAATTAAGCACGATACATTTGTACCAGCATGCACCTTCAAACACACGGACACCTGCCTTTACACTTTGAGCTGTGTATCTGTCTTGCAAGTCCATGTCTGAGCAGAAACTCTGGAAGAACACAAGCCCACGCCCGGAAGACGCGCAACTCGCGTCTGACGCAACGTCTTTCAAGGCGATCAGGGTGCGTGCGTTGGGACACCCGCAACTTCAATGCTACTTAGATCTGGTGGTAGGGGCTACATTTGCGAGTTGGCCCCATTCCAAAATTTGCAAGCTGGTTTGAGTGGAAAGCTACAAAGGTGCACCAAAACTCCCTCTACCAATTACACAAAGAACGGCATATATGATAGCGGATTGTGTGCACGCTGAGTTCCCCAATGAGGGATAATGTCTCATATAAAGTCAGAAACGTGCCCGTCACAACCACATCCTGTTATGGCAGCATTTTACAGTCATCTTACAAGGAGAAGCAAGCATCGTGAAAATTTTGAGAGTCTATGTCGCTTGCTACAAGGGAGAGGCGAGGGAAGCTCTCATCTGCTGTGAGACAATTGAGCAGGATACTTTTGTACCAGCATGCACGTTCCTGTACCAACTGGTGGTCGTGCACCCTAGAGGTTGGCTGGCGCATATAAAACCGGCCATTTTCATCCTGAGAAGCTCCTGCAGAATTACACATCTCATACTTCTGGAACCTCAGATTCGACTACATTTGCCTGGTTGCAGCATTTGGGAGTGTGCCTCCAAGGCAGCAGAGAGGTGATGCATGAAAAAGGAAACTGCGCAAGAAAGCAAGACGTGGCTGTAGCCTAGTTTTGCCTGCACATGAGGGCCTGTAAACACCGAAGGGCCTCCTGTCCCATGCCATACAGGGAATAGCCACTATCATCGTTTTTCACGTCACCACATTTATTCACGATGTCCATCAAAGAGGGCAGAAGCAACTTCTAGGCGGTGGTAGTTTGTGTACATGTTTCCTAAACTGTTGGCTACAAGGGCCTCCTTGAGGTGGTGCTCTTTAACCTGCCTGTGATGAATCTGCTTTCCTTCTCCAAACCTGGAGTGCCCACACTTGCATAAGCTTGAAGGAGGAACACGTATTTCACGGAAGTGACTGCAGTACCCTTCCTCTTGCATTGCCCTGACATCTTTCTGACATGGTCGTCAAATACTCTGCGGACTTCCTTCCAAGCTGCCAGACTTCGCATACATGTGCACCAAACTGATGGCAACAACTAAGCACATAACCTTCATGACCTCGTTCTCTAATCCGCACTTGAAGCTGCCTGCTCTACACTTGCAGACGCCCTGTTGAGAATAGATATCTTGCTATCATGGCAGTCCAAAGTCATAGGCATTTGTAGGGTGTGTTGAATCCAGCCAGGAGCACTGCAGTAGGAGGGGCCAGCGGCTCCTGCTGGGACTTTTCAGCAGATTCTCCTTTCCAGCAGCTTCAGGTTCCACATCTTTGGTGGCGCTATGAAAATCCCGGCGTGCCTCTTCCAATTCACCTCATTTTGTAAACATGCCACCAGGCAGTTGCCAACCAGTGTGTCATCTAGCAGTCCTTTTCCCATAAGCTGTGAGTGCATCTGCCTGCCCTTCTGTAAGGAACCAGCGGTTGTCAGGCCTTGAGAAGGCAAAACTAATACAGTAAGCCACAATCAGGCCCTCCTCCTCCACTCGCCCACTTCGAACAAGAGCCTGTTGACCAAGCCCTTGCAGAGCATAGCCAGCAACCAGGGATGCCCCACCGTGAACTCATGCACCTTGCCCCTCACTTCATGTACCTTCCAGCATCCTGTCATGGCTGCAGCTGCAAGACGCGAAGCAGCTGGTTGCAGCCCTTCAGCCTTGTGGGAGGAGAGGACAGTTGAAAGCTCGGAAGGAGCGGGTGCATGAACATGTTTTAGGCCAGCTGGAACGATAAGCCCTGATTTGTTTGCCTGCAATGGCTTGATGGAGGACATGTATGCAAAGACTAGTATGGCAGCTTGGAGATGCTCAAAGAGTGTTTGATGGACTTGGTCAAGAAAATGGATGTTGTGCATGCCAATCCCTCGGTTTCCTCCTCCTTTGTTAGCGAGAATGCTCTATCGCCCTTCCTCCCTCCAATTCACAGACAAGCTCGATCACTAGGGCGTCTCGCACACCCGCCTCCGTTAATTAACGTCTCCAACCGCCCGGTGCGTGGGGATCTCAACGAGGAATGCTCTGCGTGAGGCACAATTCGCCCCTTTTACATCAGGCGTCCTGCCCCCATATTTTCAGTCCTAAAAGCATTATCGTGAAGAGCGCGCCTACAATTAGCGATCTCGGTCGTGGCACCTATCCAAATTCCATTCCTAGGATGCTATCACCTATTTGCCCTCGCTATCTGCGCGCCTTCCCGACTTGGCACTTTGGCCCTTCCCGACAGCGCTGGCCCCGTCCTCCACTGCGCCTCCACGAGCCCTCCTTCCTCGCTTGGATCGACAAGTCCTCCCAGGACCTCCACCTCCTGCTTCTTTGGACGTCCTCTTGCACCTAATCGGGTATGCCTTCCCAGCTTCCTCCTCTCCATGCCGCCCGGGTGCCATGACATGGCCTTGACATGGGCTTGCGCTTTTCTCATTTTGGCCGTCTATTCTTGAGGACTATTACGGGCTCTTCATCCACCACGGACTTCTTCCTCCGTTAGCTCCTCCAAAATCGCCTCCATAATAGGGGCCAATCCCCACACTCGGGCACGGTGGAAGAAGTATCACTTGGTCCTCACTTGCATAAGGTAAGCCCTGGTCCCTCCTATTCCCACGCACATGGATGAAGTTAAGCCTGGCGTTCCCCATTCACATATAGACCGAGGAACATAAGTTTCCTCATCCATATGCCTCAACATAATAGGACCTCCTGCCATGGTGGTGCTTACCCCTCCCAAGTGGACTACCCCGGCACTTTGATCCATGCCTTGAGATGCCACGTCGCCTCACATTGCGCTCAGCAGGAGTTGGGTTTTCAAGGTCGGTGCTTTTCCCCTAGTGGTGGCGGACTCCACGGCCGTCGCTTTGTTAAACTCGTAGGTGTTTCGGCTACCGCAGTTTGCTCCTTCTTCTCCGCGGTAATTCCTTCCACTACCCCATCATGGACTTGCTACTCCTTTTCCCTTCTCCTTCCTGGCTCGGCCATCGCTCCGCTTATGCCGGTCCGCCAACATGGGCCTTCTCCACAGGCGCCTCTTGCTCTTGGACTGCAACAATTCCCCGCATTTCTTGATTTGCCTCATGGGCATCCTTGATCACAGGCCATGGCGCTTCTTGACTCGTCATGGTGCAACTCCTCTTGGGCCCTAGCAAATCCTCCACGAATCTTGACCCTCATCTCCTCCTCAGGGGCCCGCTTATCTTCCTCCAATTGTTTCCGCTTAGCCTCCTCCTCATTAGAATCGGGCCTTCACCACTTCCTCTTGCCGCCCTTGCATCTGAGCCATGTGAGGGCCAGTGTAGCTTGGTCCGGCAAATCCGGCGGGCGGATCATAGATGTGGTTAGTTCCTGCAAATCTACTTGTTGAGGAGGCCTCGCGCCAGACGCCATCCCCCTATCCAACACCTTCCTTCCCAGTAGGGTGCGCACCCTAACCAATTCTGCTACGTCGACCTCTGTCGCCAATGGAGTTCCCTTGAAAATCTCTTCCCATCCTGAGGAGGGGTCTGCTACTGGGGTCAACCCTAATCCTTCCGGGGTCGGTTCATCATCTGCATCTAGGTCAGCAAAATTGTCTTCCTCGGACCGCGCCTCTTCCTCCGCCAAATCCATCTGCCGTTTGGCCTTCATTTTCTTCGCTTTTTCCTGCGGCCTTAGCGCGCCGACACGGTGGCGCCGTCCACCTCCCTTCTTTGTTGAGGCCGCTGCCTCCCCGGCCTTTCTCTTCTTGCTTGCCCTCCTTTTCCTCTTGAACTACCCGTCGCCACGGACTCCCGGTTGATCTTCCTCTATCTCCTCCTTGGACTCTTCCTTTCCACTTCACCTCCCTAAGCTTCTACATGTGGAGGCACAATTNCTCCTTGTGGCCGAATTGGAGAAGGTGGTTGGCATTGAGAACCGGAATTGAGCGTGTGGTGGGTGAGGGAGAGGATGCACGCCGCAGACGGGACTGGCCCGCATCCGGCTGTAGATTCGAGTGAGAGCGGCGCCATCCCGCTTTGTTTAGAGTTACCGGTGTTGATGTTGTGTTTGTTTTGGTGACCGACCCATAGTTTTTGGGTGAGCACGCTCTCAATAAAGCGGCCACCTTTTCATTCGAGTTCCCGAACCCTTCCTCAAACCCTATACCATATGCACATGAATGCTCACATACCTTGATCCTCATTGTAAACCGCGTGTTGTTGTAAGGTATGTATGTCCGTTGTAAAAGCCTTGTAAAACTTGACAATGCGTTGTAAACCACTTCCCATTGTTAGTAGACCATGGGCCGTTGTAAAGAAAATCGTTGTAAACAAAAGTGATGGTATTTACTACGGCGTTGTAACAAAGACATTCATTGTTGTAAAATCATTGCGGATCTATGCGTGTTGCAACCAAGAAGAGCCCTCGTAGTAAAGTAGCATATGCCACGTCATCGAATAGCCATGGCTAAACACTCCCGTAGTAAAACACCAGAGCTCTGTAGTAATAATTGGCTATACAAGAAAATAATCCATGAACCATGAAGCCCGCTTGTAAATCGACTTGAGCCTCGAAATTGCTCTAAAAAACAGCCTATAGTAAAAGGCCCGCTTTTCCTAATGCAATTAGTCTTGCGGCGTATAAGAAAGGCCACGGCAATCAAAATTTGTTGAGTTAAACGTGACGATCTGCTTTGCTCATATCCGTAAACATGCTACTACAAAATGATTAAGGTAAGAGACTTCGGTGCCTCGCCTCACCCCGGCCTCGTTTCCTCGGCCCACTTCGTAAATATAGTGTGTATTCAAGTAATGAGTGAGACAATATTCTTGTCCCAAGTAGTCTCTAAATTTAGACTTTCATTTTGAATATTTTCATGAGTATTTTAATTTTAATTTTAATCTCATGTAGAAGTGATATATTTGTATATCTTGTAAAAAATCGACATTTAGAGAAGAAATAAATTAGTTGAAATTATTAACGTGCTATATGAGGACAAAATAACAATGTTTCGTCTGGCTTCGGCTCAAGTCGTGAGTACTCAAGCATGCTTGCAATTTAACCGGCCAATCCCACTGCTGCAATCAGCTCAGGCCTACCGCGTTCTGGGTGCTACTCATGTGGGGTTCTCACTACGGGTAGTTATGGCTACCGAGGGTCCCACACCAAACCCTAGTAACTTATTTCAAACGCCGCTGGATCCTCGCCACGGGCCGCGACCGCTTCCCGGATCAGTTTTATTCTACACTTCACACTTCATGCTCACACGATTTCTAGGAACGGAGTTCCTAGGACACCTCACACCCGCTTCCACACACACACCCACACAAAAAGGCGCCACCACACGATTTCTGGGGAACGCTGCTTCCCTCAGGTACTTCCACCGCCAAAGACCGGTTTGAGTTTCACAATCCACTCACATCAATTTCCCACCGCCAATTTTCACAATTTCTCCTCCCACTCCACTTTCGATCTCACACCGTCGCATCGTGACATGCTGGCGACCTCCCCTTCGCCCGATCTCTCTTTCTCCTCCTCTTCTCGATGCACACACAAGCTTCCAACCATCCACTCAACACTTCCGGGTTTCGAACACAACTATCGTGGGATCAAAGGTGAAGGCAGAAGAACCCCAAGGCCACACAAGCGTTACGAGCAAGCTCCTGCACCCGCCCCGCCCAATCCCTTGATTTCCTCCTCCTTGTCGTGGATTGCTCTATCATCCTCCTCCCTCGGGCCAGTGAGCAAGCTCGACCACCCCTGAGCTGCCTCACGCGCCCGCCTCCGTCAACCTGGACTCCAACCGCCACAGCAGGTGGGGATCTCAACCGGAAATTATCGTATGGTAGCACAATTTGCCCTTTGTAGTAGCATCACCGGGGCGCCATAGCCCCGACTGGTTCTAAAATACCTATCGCAAAGACGCCTACAATTCCGAGCGATCTTAGGTCCAGTGTGGCATCCCCAATCAAATTTCCTTCCTAGGATGCTATCACCTATTTGCCTACGCCATCACGCTGCTCTTCCGACGGCTTGGCCCGGCCCTTTCGCCCTCCGCTCCGCCGCGAGCTCCTCCGCTTGTCCGATCTAATGTGTCCTCCCACAAGACCTCCACCTCACTATCGCTGGTGGATGTCAACGGAGAGGTATCACTGGCTCTCTACCCGCAAATTGCCGCCATTCTCAGGATTAATATGTGCTCTTCTTCCACCATGCTCGGACTTTTCTTCCGCCGCCTCCAAAATCGCCCGCAAATGCCTCGTTGCTGATCTGCCCCCAGAGCTGCTATGGCCGAAAGTTGCTCACCATGCGCCATGCTTGAGTTGGGCTCCCGATGCTCTGGTGGCTCATACATGGTGGACTCCACGATCGGGCCGTCTGCTCAGCAACTCGCGGTGTATTTCTGGCTGTTCCTTCCTTTCCTTCTAGTCCTTCCACTACCATCGTGGACCCGGCGCCGCTTCCTCTTTCCTCCTTCTCCTTTTTGGCCACGTGCCTCGCCGCCTCGCTTATACCGTCCGCCAACTTATGGGCTCTCCATGAGGTTGCCTCTTGCCTTGGGCTGCAACAATTCCCCATTTCTTGACCCGTGGCATCCTTGATCTCGGGCCATGAGCTCTCACCATGGACTCCAGCCCTCGAGCCCCGCGCAATCTCCCGAATTTTACCCTGCCTCCTGGTCCGCTTATCTTCCTCCACCGCTGCTTAGCCTCCTCCTCCTGATCGGGCCCTCACCACTCGCCGCCTCTTGCACGTTGAGACGAGGGGCTAAACGCAGCCTTGGTCCAGCCAAGTCCGACCGCCCGGATCATAGATGGGTTAGCTCCCGTGAAATACTTGTTGAGGAGGCCCGCCCGGACGCCATTCTGCCGAGCACCTTCCTTCCGAGGGTGCGCACTCTAACCACCCGCCGACCTCTCGCTGCCGGAGTTCTGGAAAATCTCTTCCATCCCGAGGAGGGGTCTCGCCGAGGTCAACCCTAATCCTTCCGGTCGGTTCGTCATCCGCATCCGTGGTCAAGTCAAATTTTCCTCGATCGTGCCTCCTCCGCCGAATCAATCACGCTTGCCTCCTCATTTTCTTCGCTTTGCGCACGACGCCGCTGACCAGACGCTGCCCACCTTCTCGCCTTCTTTTGTGAGCCTCACCGCCTTCTCCCGGCTTTTTCTTCTTGCCGGTGGCAACTCCTTTTCCTCCTCGAATCGCCCATTGCCACCGACTCCCAATCACAATTCCTCCTCTATTTCCTCCTCGCTCCACTCACCTCACCTCACCCGGCCTGGCTGAAGGAGGCCACACCCACCTCCAGTATGAAGCGTATGACACAGTGAACCAAAATGGCGAATTAGAGAAGGACGAGGGAAGAGGAGATCAAATAACCTCTCTTCACAGCCTTGTCAAAGAGAATTCGCCCAATCGATCCTCGCCCCTTGACAACTTCATGGAGAAACAAGAAGAAATGGTCGACAAATAGTCCCGCTTGTGTCAGAGAAAACATAGAGCCACTTGGCTGCACTCCATCACTGTCGATACCAATTCTCGGGTCAACCCATTGGCTCCCGAATTACGCTGCCTGACTGTTGGCCCGCACGCGTGCCTTTTCCGAGAAGGTCTGATTACCAAACCACCTTCCTCCTTTTCACGCTCATACACTCTCCGACCACCCAGTCCCAATCCCAGGCTTCTAATTCCCCCGCCTGGCCGCCATTGTCGGATGGTAGACTCTGTACTGGGCCCCAAGTTCGAGATAATTCCACCGCTTCTCCATGAAGCCAAGCTAACTCCTTCACCACCCCTCATTTCCGGACCTTCCAATGGTCCATGTTTGGCCATTGTCACAATTTCTGGCCTTGGGCGCCATGCCTCTGCAGCAACCTCCCTTGCCTGCAGTGCCTCGAATCGGTGATGCCTCGCCTCAAAATTCATGGCGGGCCGGGCCTCCCGTGGTTCCTACCTCCTGCCAATCCACACACTGTAGAGTCACCCCTCAGCTGGCCCCTCACTAGCGAGGGTTTGGTCGTCCTCGCGATTGCCCTCTAAGCCCTCTAGCGGATCAGCGGTACTATCCTCGACGGCCCTCGTGACTCGCCATTCAGGCCTGGCCTCACTCCGCCTCCGCCCGCCATTGCGCTCCATCGTTTGAACTTACTGCCATTTTTTACATTCGTCCAGTTACGTGCCCGCTCCCCTACTACGATCGATTCCACGACTACTTCTCCTTCGACGACCGCTCCTTCCTTCCACGACCGCCCGTCCCCTAGTCGCCGACCGTTCTCAAACATAACCTTTCTCCCCATTTCGGTCCGCAACTACACACTTATTCGACTACCACCTGGTTGGATCGACCTCCAACCTATGGACTTAGCAACCATATACCAAATATGTGAACCCCCCTCACACATATATAGACTTTCTATTGGATATCCCAAGACCAAAGGCCAAGGGACATCGAAAAGACCATTTATTATCTAACCTAAGAAACAACAAAAACCCCCATAAGCCAAGGACACTTTTTGACATAAATGCCCTCTCCTACTGTCAACCTGGCTTATTTTAACACCATTCCTAACAAGAAAACAAAAAAATCACCCCAAGACGCCTTTCAACAGGGAGTTTCCAAATCCAGATCATTTAAAAGTTCCCGAAGCGGAGGATGTAGAACCGGAGACAGGTGCAAGATCAGCCAATAATTTTATAGTCTGCAGGCTATTGTAGAAAGCACTAAAAAATGATCAGCAAGTCCTCTCTTCAAGGAGTGACATCCAGACATGAGTTCAATGGAACTCCACAATTAAGTGTCATTCGGACGGATTGGTACTTGGATGAAGTGTCGCCCAATATGTCCTCGTCTCCACAGTGTGCCTCTAGGGCCGCCAATTGTTAGTACCCTACAGAGTTACTCCCAATCAAGTTTCAGTGCATAGTATTATCGCAGATCAAATTCCAATGGGAAAATTCCACATATACTTTGAAATATCTATAAAAGTCTCTAAATTCACTAAAAATGATCAGCAAACTAACCACGCTGAATTAAAGTGCAAACTTGAACTTTACAAGTTGGAGGTCTAGTGCAAACTTAAACTTTACAATTTGAAGTGAATGGAAAATTTTAAAGTTGAAGTGAACTGCAAGTTTGAACCTAACAAGTTGAAATGAACTCACTTGACATTTGCTTTCCTCTTCAACTTGTACTTCTGGTTGCTGAAGGTACAAAAAATCTGTCTTTTTGCCCAACGATTTGACTGATTTCCTTAGTTCCCTTGCAAAGGCATTTTGAGTGGGTTCTCTATTTTGGCACTTTTTGGTCTTTTTTTATCAGATATTAATATTATTTTAAAATAAGATACTTCACAATAATTTTCAACGTACTTCCCTCTTCAATTTTTTGTAGTTAATTATTTTTTTCTAATATTCCTAAATTACATATCCCTAAGTAAAATCAATTTTCAGCCCCTCCCTTCCTTCGCTTTTTAGTGGAATCTCTTATGAGTTCTCGCAACTCAATGAGCATGTAGTGGTAGTGGTAGGTTCAAGATGGAGATCCTGACATGCAAACTAGGTGCAGGTATGCTGCGGGCAATCAATATATGATTGTGAGGTGGGAGGTGGGCCCGAAAATGAGATAAGCCTGCAAGTTAAGGGGTCGCAGAGAGTGTGATCGGAAGACGAAGGAGGAGTAGAGCCCAAGTATAGCCCAAATGTACCCTCAATTAAACAAGTATCAAATGTTCCTACAAAAAATAGAGGGCGTTAGTAGCTACATAAAAAGCTTGTAGTAATAGGAAAACACTTAATTTCTCGGGAATAGACTAATAGTTGTCATCTAAGAAGTGAAGAAATTGTTCTTACGCTGCTTGAAAGAAAATTCTTCACATCGAACCGAGTGTCAGAATTGTAGCTTGATATCAATATTGGGAAGAAACGGAGGAGAGGAAGAAAAGGTTTGACTATTTGTGAAATAATTTTTTGATACAAGAGACGAGAAATAATGACATTGGTCCAAATACCTACCATTGCTGAAAGAGTAAAGTCAACTTTATATCTTGACACCTGAGCATAGCATACTGTCTTTCCCTGTTTCTTGCATTTTGTCAACCTCATATATGTCAACGTACATGTGTAGGGGTGTGGGAAGGAAAACAGAAGGGACGTATGTTTGTTTGAAGTACAAAATATTAGCCTTTAAAGCGAATCTGCTTGGGGAGAGGTGAGTTCCTTGGACCTTGAATACTCTTTGGCATAAAACGTCGAAATTACGCAGTCGTACATGAGGGAACATTTGAGAAAGCGGCAAAAAAAAGTTAATTTCCCATGTTTTCCTTATGACCATGGGACGTGGCGCGGGCCCCTTGGGGCGGACTCTCGGGCGGTGTGTCGATAACGAATCGGGGCCCGCGGCTGGGCAGATGGCAGATGCCTTTTGCTGTGGCCGCTGCGCCGCCTTGGGCCCGTCGTCGGCGGCTGCTTGGACGGACACTGTCCCAGTTTGGCTGGGAGGGCAAGGAGCAAAGCCCACATTTCGTGGCCAGTGTTGTGGGCATGTTTGTAGCCACTCTAGGACCTAAAACGTAGGGAAAAGGAATGGAATGGATGTCGGAATTTGAAGCGAAGAATGAAGGAAAAAGGAGGAGTGTGGGGTGGGAAGTCGGGATGAAACGGCTACGATAATTCGATTTAGCGGAGCGGTTGAAGGCGAAGCGTGCGAAGGAATCGATGAGGAATTCCGAATTATTCGGCTTTAGCCTTAATGCGCTTCACAAAGGAAAAGGTTTGACGAACGGCATTCCAATTCCCAAATTGGCGCACAAAATGTTGGAGTGTGTGTGTGTTTCGATGGAGGAATCTTTGCCTCGGGTGGGGTACGGAAAACGGCAAGCAAAGCCAGGCCAGGCCAGGCCAGGCGGGCTGGGCGTCGGGCGTCAGGCGTCAGGCGTCAGTCGGCAGTTCAGTTGGCCGTACGGGTGCACCAGCGGCCACGCTCGCCGCCCCGTTCCGTCCCGTTCCGTCTCGTCGCTGCCCACGCTGCAACTGCGGGGACGGATAGGTGTTAATATTATACCGTTCCGCCCCCACTGCATTGCATGCAGGTGTTGCTGTGCGGGCGCTCGAAGCCCCGTCCCGTCCTGGTTTCACGACCGAGGACTCGGACCGGGAGCAGCCATCCTGGGCGCGGCTCGCGCTGCGGGCTCGTGGATTTCCACGAGATTCTGCGGCTGGATGTAGCAGCCGGCTGCGCTGTGGATGTGAGAAGAGAATCCCGCGTCAGAGCAGTGCTTGTGGACTGAGGTGCAGTCCACTTGGCTTCCTGGTCGTGGTGGTCCTGGTCCTGGTCCTGGTCCTAGCCCTGGCCCTCGCTCGTTCTGCTGTTGGCCCTGGCCCGATCGGGAAGAGGCAGCGGCGCAGCCATAGGACTACCCATTGCCCTCCTCCTGCCATGGATTACGCTGCTGCTCCAGGTCCGGGGAGGGGGGGCTGTTCTCCTCGTGGGATGTGGGGAATGATTCTAGAAGCCGGAATTTGGGATGAGAATCTTGGAAGGGATGGGGGACCTTCGCCTCCATCCACCCCGCCTCCCCGATCCTGTCGTGCATAAAAGACCGGCCGATGCTCTCATTCCTTCCCGATCTCCACAAGCTCTCCTACGCCTCCAGCGCTTGCACCTGGCTCTCTCGCTCTCGCTTACGCTCCCGCTTTCTTTCCAGCGCTTGCTCTAAGTCCTCTTTACGCTTCCTGCTCCTGAGCTACAGCCTTAGGCTGCCGCTCTCCTCTTTGCTCCTTCTTCTGCTTCTGCTTCTGCCGCGGCCTGGGCCGCCACCCAGTCTCACTCTCCGCTTAGCTGCGGCTACTCCTGCTTCAAGTTCAAGCCAGGCAACAGCTCCCGACTCCCGCTCCCGTCTACGACTTCCTCTCAAGTGTTGCACTTCCTCGTTCGAGCCCTCCTTTAAATTTCCTGCCTCTTTGCTTGCTAGCCAGCTCCCAATTCGGCGCCAATCTTGTGACGTGACCGCTGCAAGGGAAGCGTTGAGGGAATTTTCGTCAGCACCTACAGAAATCCATGGCCATGTCGGATTCGGAATGGCAGGCGTGCCTGAGCCCGATGCAGTACAAGGTGCTGAGGCAGAAGGCGACGGAGAGGCCCTTCACCGGGGAGTACTACTCGCACTACGAGACGGGGACGTACAAGTGCGTGGGATGCAATAACAGTCTCTACTCCTCCTCGGCCAAATTCGACAGCGGATGCGGCTGGCCGGTCTTCTACGAGGCATTAGATGGAGCCATCGAGACGCAGACGGATTCCGATGGCCGCCGGACGGAAATTGTCTGCGCCAACTGCAACGGTCACCTGGGCCATCTTTTCACAGGGGAAGGATTTCCCACTCCCACGGATGAGCGCCACTGCGTCAACAGCATCTGCCTCAAATTCTGCCCGGAATAGCAGGCGGCTGCATCACCTTTCACTCCTCCTCCCCCCCTTTTTTCGCTCTTCTCCTTGCGGCCATATTCTACCTACAATTGAGCGCAAACAGGCTGCCTATAGCTACACATTTTTTTTTGACAAGGTCTACGCACACAGCAGTGGATGGCATCTTGGCACACGGTATATGCAGTAGTGTGAAGAAGGGACTTCTGCGGCCGGCTAACCTAGTCTTCTGCACTATTGCTGACGGGGGAAAGGTTCTTGCATACATGTGCTCGCAACAACAGCCCTGGAATTGCAGGAAACCGGAGTTGCTGGAAGTTTCTCAGCGCTACTTCGGTCACAAGATGCTCTGCTGCCAGGTCTTGTTCTTCGAGGGTGCCGTACAGTGTGCAATGCAGTGCTGTGGAGTGCGCGGTGCAACATCAACATCCCTGCAATTTTGTGTGCCGTGCATTGGGGACTGCAAATTTTGGGACAGTGTCACTTGTTTCTGGGGCTGAAGTTTTTTCTTTTTTCCAAGCAAACTGTGGCCTGCGTCGTGCTGCCACGTCGAGCAGGGAGCGGCGAGGGGAAGCTGAGGAATCGGTCCTCGGCTACGAGCTAGAAGTTAGAGGTCGGGTAGTTACAAGTGCCGTGCGGATGCAATCCTTGCCCTCCTTTTCCGGCACAGCGGATATTAGACGCATCAGTTGAAGTGATTCCGTTAAAGCAGTTAGAGAGATCAGGGCCTCGCAGGCTGCAGCGCTGCAGCAGCCGCAATCATTCAAGAGAGAGCTGTGTGAACTCTGTGCGCGGGGTGGTGAGGTTCCACCTGCTGGTTACCATGGACCATCCATCCTGTCTGTGCACAGTAGCCTAGTCTGGCAGATTGCCACATTCATGAACTTGAATGAAGAATGATATGTTCAAGCTGTTGTGCTTTGTGCTTTGTTTGATTCCCATGTTATCCGTCCACCACATCCAAACAGGAGCTGGCAGGCACCAGCAGCACAAGGACAAAACAGATCCCCACCACAAATCAAGTCACAGAAAATTGGCTTCTGCCCTTGCACCTGGTCGCACCCTCTCACATCACACTACTCGTACTCTCACTGCCACTTCAGGACAGCGGTTGGTGGGTGTTGCATTCAATTCCATTCCCTCAGGAGCCCAGAGTCCTGATCGCTCCTCCTCAGTGGGATTGGAAGAAGGCAATGATAGGGGCATAGAGATCGGAGTTCGCAGTCGTTCCCGTGACGAAATCTGCGTGCCCATAGTTGGGCAGGTCCACAACTTGCACAACCCTGTTCAGGGCTTGCCTCAGGAGCCCCACATCGGCCGTATCCGCCAGCCAGTCCTGCCCCCCACAGGCAAGGAGGATGGGGAGGTTTTCGGGAATTGCCCCCAGGTTGTAAGCTGGAGCAGAGGGGGAGCCGTAGTGCGCCAGGTTGCCGACCAACCCGTAATCGTGTTTGGCAAAGGTTCCGGTTCTGATCACTGCACGAATTTCCAGGCAAATTTGGTCAGCCAAACTGTTCGAGTTGTCCGGATCATATGAAGTCAGCAACTCATCCCGAAGCCGGCGCTCAGAGGAGACTCACTTTGCGCCAAGTGGACCAGGTTCCTTGTACTTGTGGACTGGGGCTCGAACTGCAAGTAGTAGTCCCACCTGGAGCCATTGAAACAACAGTTCGGTCCTGGCCAAGACAAAGGAAGAAAAAATGTGAGCCCATGCTCTGTCAGTCAGCCGGATTGACACAGGGTCAAGTCAATAAAAAACACAAAAGAAGTCTAGGATGTGCTAATCAGGATTCCTTCCCCTGGCTTGGCAGATGCATTCATGCAATGCAGGCTACAAGATTTTACCAGTCATGGCTGTGAGCAGATTTCCGCAGTTCACTCCCTGGATTGCACAAACGCGGTCAAGTAGCCACCTCCAAGCTCCACTGCGTACACATCAAAAGAGTACATCCCGAAGCTCTCAGAAGGATGGGTCGATCAGTAACCGTCCCGCCCCTCCCCCGCCTTAGCATATAAAATGAAACGTGCTAATTCTGGCTGACTTGATTACGGTGCTGGAATTATGCCCCAGCACCAAATGCTATTCCCTAGGGCTTCCCCAGTCTACAAATTATGCACACAAGTTCTTACTTACTTGTTCAAGCCAAACTCTCCCGGTCCTACGCTGTTGAATAACTGTGGGCCAACCAGGACAGCGAGAAACTTCAGTCTCTCAAAGTGGCTACAGAAGGAGCAGGATGGGAATAGAGGCAGTGCTTACCTGGTCGATATACATATCGGCTGCAGTCCTAGCCATCGTGGACTGGACATTTCCGAGAAAAGCGATAGGGCTGAGCAAGGCAGCAGCTGCTATGTTATCTGTCAAGCTTGTGTCCTGGCTGAAGGCTGCCAATGCTGTGATTGTGCCCTGCATCAAGATTCCCAGCAATTTAGCTTACATACGCAACTTTGCAAGAACAACGCCACCCTCTTCGGTTTGCCCAACAATACCAGTTATTAACTGCACGTCTACCTGAGAATGGCCAACGTAGTAAATGGGAGTGTTCCTTCTTCCATAGATGAAGGAGATGAAAGCTGGGGTGTCGTAGGCTGCTAGGTCATCCCAGGTCCAGTCCCAGAAATCCTGCAGACAGATTTAAAACTTGCTTGCTTTCAAACTTAATCAGCTAAACTGTTAATTGCCATAGCCGCTCAAGTTGCCCTGCAAGATACAAACACCAGCCGGAGGAGCGAGTTGCTCAAATACTTACGGAATCAGACCTCTGGAATGAGATGTGACCGTGGCTCCACGTTGAGCTCCTGGAGCTCCCGATCCAAACATCGTAGCCAGCGTCTGCGGCTATGTATGCCAGGGACTGCTGCGGATTGTTCAGAACCCAGTCATCGCCTCCCTGCAGATGAGGATGAGGTGCAAAGGTCATGATCAATTCTGCCAACACCACACAGCGAAGAGACTACGGAATTCGTGAATTCATGTAACCCCGTTCTTGGCAAAGAAAATGCCAGGATTCACAACTGGGGCACCTCTAATATTCCGTGCTGCAGAAACAGTGGCTTGCCCAACGCAGCCTGTGGTCCAGCAACGCCATGAGGAATGTTCTGGAGGCCGAGAAGAAAGCCATCCTGAGTTTGCACCTATGATTCATCAAGACAAAACAGAGCGCTCAAAGTCAAAAACTCGAACACAATCTTGCAAGCTTTGCAGCGAATAAACTTGTGAAATGCACAACACAGATGCGAACACAAAATTTTCGGGGAAGTTCACGTGAGGTCACCGTGTACTCAATGCAAGGGTATCCACGCCCAAGGATGATAGCGTCACAAAGGCCCTCAGCTCGAGTTCCTTGAACAACGGCGAGAAGGCAGAAAAGAATGATTAACAGACTGGGAACGGTGGTGACCCCGTCTTTCTTCGCCATCCTCAAAGACCTCACAGGAAAGAGGACAGGGAATGGAACTGAGCTCGCCGAATTACTCCAGACACACAACAACTCAAATTCGCAGCGGAGCCCTGGATCTGGAAACGCTTCAATTCCCGCTGAGGAACTGAAGGCTACAAGCTCAGCACGTCGACACTAGTTGCCCATGAGGCGGCCAAGAAGCAGGCAATCCACAATTCACGGTGGCCGGCAGTATCGCAAAGGGGAGCAGACACAATCTGCGATGAGAACAATCCTGCCTCACCCAGGCTTCAATTTATACATATGTGACTGGGCAGGCTGTGCCCGAGGTTGATCGTATTAAAGTTAGATATCTCGAAACGTATTAGCTGCAAGGAGAGCGTTATACTATACGTCCGGACGAGGCATCTTTGCTTTAGGAGGTGCTTGATTTGTGGTTTGAAGAACAATCTGCTTCCTGTGAGTAGACTGCGTATGATGGACGAAATAATCCACCAAGAGTGTGGATTCATGTCTACCCTCTGGGTAGGTGAACCTAGCTGGAATCTATTATCGGCTCCTGCCTGCCGTCTATCCTGTGTTTTTCTGTCTGCAGAGGCGCCGAGAGTTTGCACCGTGTTCACACCTTTCCCACCGCTGCCTATTCCCACCATGTCCCAACCACGTCAAGCGAAATCAGCCAGCGCAGGGTGTAGCAGCGAGCACTCTAATGTGACCCCGTCCATAATTGGAGTTGGAGTCAAATGGCTGGAACAAGCCATGTGTGTGGCGGGTGCCAATTTACAGATGCTGCTTGAGTTGCTGCAAGCCAGGTGGCTTTCTTCAACGCTGTTCACAGTCTGGACGTGCGTATGTACACACATACATTTTGGACATAATGGAAGCAGTTTCCTAAAAGGAATGTGTCCGTGTGTCGGTGGCCACGGTCCGCTGTGCACGAAAAGGCTGGTTGGCAGACAAGACCTGCATCGGGCTTCCCCCCTGATCTGTTGTTCTACTTGCAGCGTGCGAGGTGTGCATAGGAGGTATCGTGCTTTTATGAGGGCACTCTTTGCGTTGTGGATACTGTTTGAGAAGTATCTTGGAGTAAAATAAAGAGTGTGTTTCAGTCGAGGCTCGTGGTTACCTACCACTAGCCTGTTGTTTGGGTTACCAGCAACAGTCTTTCAGCGCTATACCTTCTCTAACCATAGCCTGCTTGCACTCCCTTGCGCAAACAACCCCTGCAAACCAGGGCATCCCTTCCTGTGAAGAGTTGTGTACCGCTGCTTGCAGTGTGGCCACAAGAGGAAACATATGGGGGAGAGACCCGTTGCATCATCTCAGATTGAGATACTGTGCTTTGGCTGACTTCAGGCTTGGCCTTTTCGTGCCGTCGTCAGCCCTGCAGAAGGACAGGTAAACCTTGTCAGGAAAACAGCCACTGCTGCAAGGTGAAATATAAGAGGGCCGACAAAACATACCTTAGAATTGCTGGTATGGATTCTTCTGGTTCTTTCCCCTTGACATCTACTGCCGTAATCTCTGTACTGCCATCTTCCTGAGGAGCTCCCCCTTCAGCCACTTTTGGGGCTTTCTTGTAACCATATTCAATGTCTTCCGCAGGTTTAACAGATAAGAACAAAGGATGCTGCGCACATAGAGGGAAGCCTGTCACCAACAGCAAGCGTATGAGCCGAATTTGATACAGGGTGTCGGTCGACGACTTGTTACCTGGTATACTGCTGCAGCCAGGAGTTTTTTCCTCCGCTCTTTCAGGGCTACCGCAACGTTGGCATTTGTCTCCACAAGAATCTCACCAATTTCTTGCCACGACGATGATGAACCATCCTAAACCATCAAATACAAGCCAGGTCTTCAGGAACAGAGTTATCCAGAACAGGAGTTTTACGAGAATTTTCTTTCATCGATCAACGAAAAGAGCTGTTGAGACATTCATGACAGTAACACAGCGAATGAAGACTCACTTCACCTATTTTCCGAGCAACAACGACAAATGTGTCCACACCACTGGCCTTGGATACGTCAAGTGTCCTGCACCACCCCATCCCCCAACCAGTCAATCAAATTTCACGACTGATAAGCAGACAAAAAATGACACAAAAGCTCACTCAAGAGCCTTGATTCGGTACCACTCACAATATTTTGTGTTTAGGTTTTGCCTCAACACGTTTGCTGAACCCAGTTCCTGACTGCATCACCCATTTGGTTCCAGCTCTCCTGCAACAAGGTTATGCATCAATGCGTTACTGGGCAAAACCTTAGTGCACCAGGTTGTCATGCAGCAGCCCGGTAGAGCTGATAGAGTTACCCCCTCTCCTCAATTTGAGTACAATTCCTCCCATCCCTAAAAAGGGGCACAGTCCTGCAAGTGATCAAATCGTGAGGCGGCCTGTGCTAACCACTCAATGCCAACCAAATGAGCTCACAAGATGAACGTAAGCCAAAGCCCAGCAGTTGATAACGCCGGATGAAATGTGGCGGAAGTACCTGAGATGCTCCACGGTGGTGAATCGAGACCAGGTTGAGAGGCCAGACAGCCGTGAGGCGAGCGCGGGAGGAGCCACACGGAGCGCCATGTCACCGGATTGTCACTGTTAACGGGCCAGACAACGTCCCAGTCGCACCGCCACTCCTTTTAACTTTTCGTCTGCTTTACTGTATCGTTATATCGTTAAACAGTATGTTGATGTACAAGATCAGAAAACACGGATTCAATCGGAAACGGTTAGGCCTCCTGATATTACGCCGTCGCGTATGGATGACAAGGGGTGTAATGAAGAAGCATGTCACTTCTCGAGGTAGGTCCCCGCCGGCTTCAGCAGACATGATCGTGAAATGGGGTGAAACCTTTATCCCATACAATTCACGACCCCATCTCACGATCCAGGTCCCACACATTTAACATGGTTGATGGCATTTATACAACATGCTACACAATTGGACTTAGGTATGTGATTTGAAGCTTTGCAGCGGTGCTGTTTGTTCAGCACGAATCGAAATTGATGTGAAATCTTGATCCGACTTGGGAGTGGAGTTTATTGAAGAAAGACATGGTGAGATTGATTAATTGAAGCTGACCTGCCGTAGGAAGAGAGTTGTTTCTGCTTCTGTTAGTCCACATGTGGGGATAGAGGCACATAGCCTTCTTTCTTCATTTTGGGGAGGAGCTGATTCAGCTTTGCATAGATAGCGTCACTCTCGGGGTGCTTTTGATCCTCGACCAGAAAGCTATGCACCAGGCCGTCCATGTCTGTCCACCAGCTCTGGCCTGGCTGCTTCCAGGCCCTGATTTCCTTTCTCCTGTCCTGCATCTCCTGAGCCTGCTCCCACATCTGGGCAGCGGCGTATATGTTTGACATCAACACATATGCTTCTGCGTCCTTTTGGTTTAGCTTCACTGCTTCATGAAAAGCATGGAGTCCCACCTCCACATTGCTCCACTTCCGGCAGGCACCCAACAGAGTGTGCCAGACGGCGGCATCAGCGACAGGCATTGTGCTCACCAGAGCTAATGCTTCGTTCACTTCGCCTGCACGACCCAGGAGATCCGCCATGCATGTGTAGTGCTCCACTGTAGGAGGGATGCCGTACTGGCTGCTCATGGCCTCGAAGAGATCTTGCCCCTTGTCCACCAGGCCAGCATGACTGCATGCTGTGAGTAGGCTGACGAAGGTGATGCCGTCAGGGTGGGTGCCGTCCTCTTGCATTCTGTGAAACAAGTCGAAGACCTTGCCACTGTCTCCTTGGCGGCTATATCCTGCAATCAGTGCACTCCAGGTGCCCACGTTTGGTTTGGGCAATGCATCAAAGACCTGCTGTGCGTCCACCATGCTCCCGGACTTTGCATACATGTTTATCAAACTGACAGCTATAGGGAGATCCCCTTCGAGCCCTTCCTTTTCAATCTCTGTGTGGAGCTGCCTTCCCAGCTGCAGAGCAGCCACGTCTGCACATGCCTGCAGGAGGCACACAAATGTCACAGAATTCGGAGGAACCCTCCCTTCTTCTTGCATAGTCCTGTAAAGGCGGATTGCTTCCTGCCCCTTTCCCTGATGGGAATATCCTGCAATCATAGCATTCCATGTCACAACGTCTTTCTGACCAAGCCTGTCAAACACACCCTGTGCATCTTGCAAGCTGCCACACTTTGCATACATGTTTACCAGACTGCTGGCTACAAACACATCAACGTCAAGTTCACATTCCCTAATCTGTGCATGAAGCTGCTTCCCCTTCTCCAAAGCCAGGGTGCCCACAGTTGCGCATGCCTGGAGAAGGCATGCAAATGTCACAGAGTCGGGTGCCACGATGCCTTCTTCTTGCATATTCCTGTACAGATGAAGGGCTTCCTGCCCCATGCCCTGCTGGGAATACCCTCCTATCATGGCATTCCACGTTACCACATTCTTTACACCAAGTCCATCAAAGACACCCTGAGCATCCTGTAAGCTGCCACACTTGGCATACATGTTCACCAAACTGCTGGCTATGAAAACATCAGCCTGAAGACCTTGTTCGCCAATCTGTGCATGAAGCTGCTTCCCCTTTTCCAAAGCTGGGGTGCCCACACTTGCACACGCCTGGAGAAGGCACAAAAAAGTCACGGAATTGGGCACAGCCAGGCCTTCCTCTTGCATAGCACTGTGCAGAGAAAGAGCTTCCTTGCCCATACCGTGCTCCGAATATCCTGCTATCAGAGCGGTCCATGTCACCACATTTTTTTGATGAAGTCCATCAAACACGCCTTGAGCATCCTTCAGGCTTCCACACTTGGCATACATGTTTACCAGGCTGCCACCGACAACAACATCACCGTCAAGTCCCCGTTCTCGAATCTCTAAATGGAGCTGTTTCCCCTTCCCCAAAGCTGGAGCACCCACACTTGCACATGCCTGCAGGAGGCACACAAAAGTCACAGAGTTCGGTGCAATGACGCCTTCTTCTTTCATATCCCTGTAAAGATGAAGAGCTTTCTGTCCCATCCCCTTCTGGGAGTACCCTGATATCATTGCATTCCATGTGACCACATTCTTTTGTCCAAGTCCATCAAACACCCTTTGAGCGTCTTCCAAGCTGCCACACTTGGCATACATGTCCACCAACGAATTACAAACAAACGGATCAGGCTCAACCCCACTGGCCACCACATCAGCATGCACCTCCTGTCCAGTTTTCAAGTCTGCTCCTCTTGCACAAGCCTGTAGGGCTGCGACAAACACATGGCAATCCGGCTTCACACTCGACCTGCGCATCCGATGGTACAGACCTATGGCCTGCTTATCTTGCCCATGTTTAGCATGAACAGAAATTATAGCAGACCACGTGAAGGCATCTGGTTTGTCCACCACTGCAAACACATCCAACGCGTCTTGCAACCTGGCATGAGAAGTATACATTCGCATGATGTTGTTGCCCAGGAACGTATCCGATTCATACCCCGCTTTCACAGCCAGGGCATGCACACGACGACCCAGAACCAGATCCCTCTGAGCCATACATTGCTTTAGGACAGCATAAAAGAGAGACTGAGAAACATGACACTCTGTCCGCACCAGAGTTCCCAGAGACTCAACAGCCTCACTGAGCTGCTCGTTCCTACATAGTTGGCTTACGGTTTCAGCAGTTACCCCCCGTTCGAATACTGCAGGCCTACGAGGCTCAAAATCATCCGGCCCGTTCCAGCTGGAGATAGGAGAACGCCGACCCATCTGCATATCCAGAGCAACCAGCTGCGCATGCACCCTCGCCGGCGAATAGCTCTTGTTGGAACTCTTCTCGTGATGCCTGTTCTCCCACCAAAGTGTATGGTCCAGGAACAACTCCCCAGCCAGACATCCTGTTGGACGGGCTGCGTTCATTTGCAAGCTTGTGGCCCCCAAGAGCTTCACACCTCGAAGTCCAGCGTATCCTCGAGCAACTGTATGGAATCAAGATTTGTCTCAACCTGAGGTGAAGTTGTAACCTTGATTTTCTCTGCATGACATCATGCTTTCTCGGCCAAAGGAGATTCACATTCAACGGGCCAGAAAACGTCCCAGCCGCACCGCCACTCCTTTTAACCTTTGCTCTACTTTACCGCCTCGTTATGTCGTTGAACATCGCGTTGATGTAAAGCAGAAGATCAGAAAACACTATTGAATCGGAAAAGGTTAGGCCTCCGGATGGCCTAGGTATCCACCGTGGGAAGACGGAGCGATGGTTGGACCGTGGAGAAGCTTCCCCGACTAGGTCTACTGGTTAGTGCACGCAGTACTTAATGCTCAGTCAATCGTGAGAAACTTTGATGAAAAATAAGGAATATGTCGGCACTCCAACTGTTTAGTGCCATGGATGCAGATCATGAACCAGATGTCCTGAAAATCAGTTCTAAGCCAGCTGGGAGAGAACCGACAAGCTATCCAGCAATTGGGTTTGAGACAATGCCCTCTGTATATCGATCGATGAAACGACACACTTCAATGACTGGAATCCAGCAATTTCTGAGCAACTTACAGTAAGTACAAAAGGTGGCCACAGCACTGGCCTCGGATACCTCAAGTGTCGTTTTAGGAATCCATCCACCCATATTTCACATGGGACAAGCAAAGAGGGATGAGAGACGGAATCTCAAGTTCAGCCTTGGGTAACTTGGGGTACACCTTGTGAACTCGGTTCCTGACTGTATCAGTGACCATTCGCTTCCAGCTGTCCTGCAACAACGTTTTGACTGTGAATCAATTTGAACATCACCTGGGAAAACCTTGGTGCACCACTTTGCCAGAGACTTCATGAAGTAGCCTACAACAGTTACCCTCCTGCATTTGAGAACTCCGGCCAGTGCACTGGGTCGATGCCTAGGGCGCAGGACACCAGCCTGTGGTGTGCCCACATCCATCAGTGTTGTTGCTCGCAAAATGGATGAAACTGTGAGTTTTCATGTGTTGCTGCCATGGATGTCTCTCAGCAGCTCGTGTTCCACAGAGTACATCCTGTCAAATGGAATCGTTGTTCGTACGGCTTAGCTCTCCAAATCCTCCTACTATCCCAAATTGTGTCAAGTCCGAATCGTCAAAATTAGATGAAATCATGCATGCTTATTATATGAAGGTAAGCATTATTGGGTTAACGCGGATGGGAACAAACCCATCAAACTACACCTATAGGCGAGATGATGCTAGGCTCCATCTTCCGAGGAAATACAGCCTAGTATCAAACATTCTCTTGTGATTCTCCTACATCATTGACATAGCTAATTATTAAGTTGTGTCTCAAGCTTGGAGAAGGAATTGCAGCAGGATTACAGACAAGGATCAATGATGGGTTGTTGCCAGTTTGTGTGAAGTAGCAGTGACAAAGATCCGATGTCGATTCGACGCGAGAAAGAGGAAGGAGATCCGTCGGTGATACGCGCAGCGTCGGCAACCACGTTCACACGTCCATTCCGCGTCAACGTCGACAGTTGTGTGGGGCCCCGACAACACTTTCTTTACTGGAGAGTGAAAACAATTCTTGTAGTGATATTCGCATTTTGCAAGCTTGCAATTGCAAGCTTGCAGGCGTCGGTAAAGAGAGCTGGGCCTCCAAGTTCGCCGGGAGGAATGTCATGTCTGAGATAGAGGTGGTCCAGGCTGCAATCCAATCGTGAGCCCCACCCACTGAATTTCGCTTTGGGCCCTACCAACCCACTCACTGGCCCGCCCAGGCGTGAGGCTTGAGACCGAACCTGCCTCCCAGCTTGGGAGCCGGACCTTATAAAACACTCCACCTCCCCATCCCCCTTCATCGCCTGCCTCACCTCTTCTTTCTCGCATTGCCTCGTCGTGGTTTTGCTTCTGCTGTTTCTGCTGCTGTTCTTCCTGCGCCTGAGCTTCCAGCCTCTGGGTTCTTCATTGCAATCGCATTTCCTTCCTCCCGCAATCCGCCCCCGCCCGCCAAGATGAGCTACCAGGCAGAGGACTCCGAGCCCAACTACGGCTCCACCCCCGCTGCTGCCGACAGCTACGGATCCGATCAGCCCACAGACTACACTCCCGAGGAAACCGGATACGGCGGAGGGAAGGCTGATTCCGGCTACGGGGAGTCAGAGGAGAAGCCGACGTCCTACGAGACTCCAGAGGATCAGACCACCTCCTCGGGAGACTACGAGTCCGAGGAGAAGCCGTCCTCGTACGACGACGCCCAGGACACCCCGACCTCCTACGAGGCGGCCAGCGAGGAGGTGCAGCCTTCCTCCTACGACGAGCAGGAGGTGAAGCCATCTTCGGACTCCTACGACCAGGATGTGAAGCCCACCTCGGACTCGTACGAGGAGGATGTGAAGCCCACCTCGGACTCGTACGAGGAGGATGTGAAGCCTTCCTCGGACTCCTACGAGGATGCGGTTCCCGCCACGTACACGGACGCCAGCGAGGACCCGGTTCAGCCCATTGCTGCCTCCGAGGATTCGGGCTATGGCGCAGCCGCAGCCAAGGACACGGATACCTACCAGGAAACCACTGACAGCAGCAAGGTATGACATTTGGGCGCCGCAAAGAAGGAACCCCCAAGTGGCTGGGTGCATCGATGCATATGCCGTCTCACACTCCTTGAGCTCTGTGTGCTTCCTTGCAGGTTGATGCGTATGCCAGTGGCACCCCAGACGAAGCCCCGGTCGCTGCTACAGACGACGACGGCCTCAGCCTGGGTGAGAAGATTGCAATTGGAGTGGGTGCTACAGCGGCCGTGGCGGCCGTTGGCGTTGGTGGGTATGAGCTGTACGAGCACAACAAGGGCGACGATGATACCGCGGCTGCAGTCCCCGCTGCTCCTGCCGATGCGGCCACAGACGAGGAGCCTCCCAAGAAGAGCAGCTGGTTTTAGGCTAGTGCTGCTCATTGTGTAGTTTGCAAGCAACGTTTGGGGTACAGATCGTTGTTTGTGAACTCGTAGTGTATAGCAATTTTCCCCTTCTCGAGCACTGTCTGCACCCCCCGGAGATTTCGAAGAGATGGTTATTAGATCCTGGAAGCCATCCCTTTGTGCTCGAGCAATGCGGCTATATATGTAGTGTTACAATTGTGAAGTCCCCTTCCTAGTTGTAGAAAATGTATGCTTTCTTGGGATTGGACAAGTATGCAGGCCTGCCCAGTGCCCAAACGTTTCCATTCCTCCTGAGGGCAGAGGCGTTTGAATGTGTTGTACTTCAGACATAGGGCAAGGTTGCAAGCTTGTGGACCCATATCATCTCATGCTGTGTAGAGGTGAGATGAGGATTGCATTTTATAGAGAAATTGTGTTAAACTCTCCAGCGTTGCATCCCGCTCAGTTAATGCTGCATCAATGGTTCAAACGAAAGCCAGGCTCGCCCGCTCAGCCCTGGAAGTGCGAAACACATTTGAACACCTTTGAAGAGGCTCGGGATGTGGAACACGCGGGCACACGACGAAATAAATCCTGGCAGGAAAAGGACCGGGGAAGAAGCAACCCAGCTGTGTGTGTTGTACATGTGAGAGGGGCGCAAAACCGGGGATCCCAAAGAGGCAACAGGACGCTGCGTGAATGCATATCATGTGACACGTGTCCTGCACTGACAACGTCAGCAGCAGTCTGGCCACCACTGCGCCTTGTGCTCGCCAGCACTGGTACCTCATGGAAGCTTTCCTGCTAATCACTCTCCACTGTCGCGCACATCGTGGAATAGACATCCGAAAACCTGACTCTGCAAGTTCATGAATCACAGGTCGAAGCACACCATCCGGACTGACCTGGTTAGCTGTAAGCTGCGAGCATGGCGTACTTAGGGGAGCTGGAACGGTTGGGGCACACCACTGTGGGCGAGCGTGAGAGCTGGGTGGTGCCTGACCTCCACAGCTGGGGCCCGGCTGTGCCTGATTACGAGCCCAGGTTTAGGCTGGATCTGGATTTGGGCGAAGAGGACGACCAGCTCCAGGTCAGGCCTGGCCTGTGCAGTGTTCTATTGGGATATTTGTGACTGATTGCGGGGCCCAGGTGATGGGGAGTGACCTCAAGTACGAGCTCTTGCAGATTCCCGAGGACGCTGCTCCAGAGTCCGACATGGATGAGGACTCGGAGGAGAAAGAGACGGTCATGTGTGCGATGCACGAGGGCCATCATCACCATGCATATGGTTTTTCACATTCATCCTAATCCTTATTCCATCCCACCCTCACCTACTCATGAGCATGTTACAGATTGCTTGCACCGTTAGACTTAAGTACTAAGTCTAGTTGGTTTCAAGATGTGCAAAGCATCCAGACTTGTCTCTTCTTCTCTAGAACAACATCTGGAATTGACGGTTTGTGTTGGATGAAACTGCAGGCCCAACTCTTGGTGAAATCTGGGTTGCTTTGTACACAAGAAGGGCCATGGCTAGATGGCTAGCCAAAAGGAGTAGCCGGACGGCAGCGGAGGATTGCAGGGCTGGCGTGCCGATCAGTCATTCAGATGAGGACGGGGATAAACAGTCGTCCAGCTGGGTCAGTCAAAATTGGCAGGTTTGCTACATATATTTTCTAAATATCAGGCAGAAACTGACGAGTGGAACTACGAACATGCGGGTGTGGTGGGCCTCGTTTGCTGCAGGGAAGTGCTTGTAAGGAATCGGGAGCGGCGGTGGAATTACGGCAGCTCAAGTTGGAAGAGGACAAAGATCCGGATGTTGAATGCCTGGGAGCAGATGTGGATGATGTCCATGTCTATCATTGTGCATAACCATTCCTGAAGTTGTACATAATGACTAAAATAGCATACCTTTCTTGCTGCTTACTAAGTCATCTTCCTTTCTACATATTTGCTTTCTGCTGTATGCACAGCCCTATTACATATTTCTAACCCAATCCTAAGAGTCAGTTACATCACGTTCATAATCCAATGCTTACCCTAGGAGTCACTTACACTTGCAGGATGTGTGAGGAGCACTGATTTGATCCCAAAACCGCGATCCAAGTATTACAACACCTTCGGGGTAATGCCTGCAGAAAAGTCACAAGCACTGGCGTGCCTACAATGCACTCGATCGTAAAACAGTGACCCAAGTTTCACATTGATACCCCAGGGGTGAAAACTCACAGGAATGTCAGATGCTAGCTAAAGAATCACATAACCTCCAGCAAAGGTACGTGAAACGACTACACCAAGCTGTACATGCTTGTCAGCTGCAGCAGCAGCTAGCCCTGAGGAGTTGTTCTGGAAAAACTTTAAAAAGGACCTTCTAACTAAAAAGCAGAAGCTGCACTTGGCACTGATGATTTTCATCAGAAATGCGGCAGTGGGTGGCCGTTGCCGCCGTCTAGCTGAACCAGCCATGCTTCTTAGGCTCCAGGGACTCCTCCACGTCCTCCGCTTTCTCCTTCCTGTGGTGCTCGAAAATGCCGAAACCCGCAGCCCCAGCCGCCAAGGTTCCGGCCACTCCAGCCTCAACCTTGTGCCGAGTGGCATTCTCAGGGTCCACCTTGGTCTGATGGGCTTCGTACTGCACAGCATTGCGTTCACATTCCCCCGGGGTCAATAGCCAAAACAAACTTCCAAGATGGCAAGCAGATCATGCATGCATGCACTCACGAACTCGTCCGAATCCTACTGCTGGCTCACCAGAGCGAAAGCACCGGCAGCCAGGGCTCCCACGCCAGCAACCTGCTCCTCGCGCTTATGCCTGTGCACCTCCGTCTTGGCTTGCTCCAGGTCGTCCACCTTGTTCACCTCCGTGTACACCTCGGTGGTTTCCACAGTCGCCACCGCCGCCACGGGCGGGGCAGTCTGGCCATACCCGCCATCCTGGCCGTAGCGAGGCCCGGAGGGAGCGTCAGTCTGGCCATAGCCGCCATCCTGGCCGTAGGGAGGTCCGGAGGGAGCGTCAGTCTGGCCATACCCCCCATCCTGCCCGTAGCGACGGCCGCGCGGGCCGTCGAACCCCTCCTGGTTGAACTGCGAGGGGCGATCCTGCTCGTCGTCGTCCCGGCGATGGTGACGGTGGTGGTGGGGAGGCGGGGCGTCGTACTCGTCGGCCATAGCTCAAGCTCTCAGACAAAACAGAAGTCTCGCAACCTTCCAAGCAGGACTCCACCTCCAAGCCTCCAAGCGCAGATCTGAGCAACAGGCCAGGGCACGAGAATGTGCTGCAGCAGAGCTCATCTTTAAGGCCTTGGCTCTCAGCCCCACGCGGCGACGGGGCACTGCGCTCTGCGCGTAAACAGAAGCGTGCTGCACCAGGTACAACCCCCCACAGCTCCCCTCCATCACGTTCCTCCATTTCCTGGGTATATCTCGAATTTGGTTCCACCTCCCATGTCCAACTCGCGGTCGAGATCCGTGGATCCCAGCCGCTTGGCGCGCGCTGCCGCGGTTACATGCTCATCCGCTGCACCGGATAATTCCCTGCAGATGCAGATGCAGATGCAGCAGCAGCAGCAGCTCCAGATCCTCACCGACCGCGCTGGGAAATGAATGCCCACCAATGCCCGCTCCGCTGGCATCTCCTTTCTTCACGCTCCAATCATCCAACCACCCTCCGCACAGCACTGCAGCGGGTACATTTGCACATCGCGTGGGAGGGAACGTCACCGTCAGTAGTAGGTGGAGCGTGAAGCGTAGGCGCGCAGGCTGTAGCTGTGACGTCGCCCTCACCGGGCCGGCCTTCCACGCCTGATCCCATTGGGCCCGGGATCGGCGCGAGCATATCCGGTGCCCCGGCCTGCTCGGTGGGCCAGGCTGGTAACTCTTTCATTATCCCGTCTACAGGCCTTCAAGAGAGAATATCGCAGGCGTGTGGCACGATATGGCCTCCGTGCCCCCACTACTGTGTAGGCCCTGGCTGCAGCGAGGGCGGAAGCAGCTCGCAAGTTGCCTAGCGGCCGTGTAGGTGTGTACCGAGCCCGCCTTGGGCTGGTGCAACGAACCTAGGTCTTCAGCTTGCTTGCCCGGCCTGCTCCCGGACCCACCGACACGCTACCTTTTAACTTTATATTTAGTTGCTTGCCTGACTGCGTCGCGTTACGACCAGGTGCTGACGCGAAATGGATGATCCCAACGCGCTTGCCGCACTCAACATCCGCGGTGCGCTGATGAGGCGACGGTTGACAGTGGTTGGAAGCGACAAAGCAGCGGCTCATGCGAGGCGAGCCTGGGAGGTCCGGTGCCGGACCTGGGTAGGTCCGTGGCCGGACCTGCCTGAATCCGGTGCCGTGGGCCCCTGTCCTGTGACACGGGAAACGGACTCGGTTTTTGCCCGTGACGCCGCAGTCCTGGGACACTAACGGGCGGGCGTTGCCTCGCTCCTCGCTCCTCGCATCGTTGTTGGGTCGAGTGCGCGCTGACACAAGTCCGTGGCGTGCATGCGGATGCGGATGCGCATGCGGACAAGTCCCATGGTGGTGGTGGGTTGCGAGATTGCAACATGGCCTTTGCGGGGCGGGCATTGGCCGTCGGGAGGCGGGGCTGTCGGTGGGGATCGATGCAGGTCCCGCCGTGGCGTCCTTCGGGGTTGCCATCCCCAGCCTGCTTCTGCTGGCAGAGGCCCGGGGTGGGCATCCACGGGAGCGGCATGGCGGAGCAGTCCAAGAAGGGGCACCCGCAGTCCGTGCCTCTGAGCAAGCTCTCGGACAGCTTCATGGACGGGACCAGCAGCGTGTTTCTGGAGGAGCTGCAGAGGACGTGGGAGAAGGACCCGGGGAGCGTGGACGCGTCCTGGGACATTTTCTTCCGGAATTTCACGGGGCAGGGGAGGGCGGGGGTTGCGGTGTCGGCGGCGTCGGCGTCGGGGCAGAGCATCCAGGAGAGCATGAACCTGCTGCTGCTGGTGCGGGCGTACCAGTTCAGCGGGCACAACAAGGCGAACCTGGACCCGCTAGGGTTAACCAAGATGCATGCAGGGATGGTGGATTTGGATCCGGCGCAGTACGGGTTCAAGCCGGGGGATCTGAACAGGGAGTTCTTCCTCGGGGTTTGGCGGATGTCCGGGTTTTTGTCGGAGAACAGGCCGATGCAGAGCCTCAAGGACATTCTGGCGAAGCTGGAGCAGGCATACTGCGGCAGCATAGGGTTTGAGTACATGCACATCCCGGACCGGGAGCGATGCAACTGGCTGCGGGAGAGGATCGAGGTGCAGGTCCCGGTGAAGTACTCTCGGGAGCGGAAGGCGGACATCCTGGATCGGCTCATGTGGGGCACCAGCTTCGAGAATTTCATCGCCCAGAAGTGGACGGCGGCAAAGCGATTTGGGCTGGAGGGATGCGAGACGCTCATTCCCGGGATGAAGGAGCTCATAGACAGGGCAGCGGACAGAGGCGTGGAGAGCATTGTGATCGGGATGCCGCACCGGGGGCGGCTCAATGTGCTGGGGAACGTGGTGCGGAAGCCGCTGCGGCACATTTTCAGCGAGTTCGGGGCCGGGATCAAGCCGGCCGCAGTGGAGGCCGGGGATTACACCGGGAGCGGGGACGTCAAGTACCATCTGGGGACGTCCTACGACAGGCCCACCAAGAGCGGGAAGCGGATTCACCTCTCGCTGGTGGCCAACCCTAGCCATCTGGAGGCTGTGAGCCCTGTGGTGATCGGGAAGACCAGGGCCAAGCAATACTACGGCAGGGACAAGCAGCGGCTGAAGCACATGGCTGTGCTGCTGCATGGGGACGGGAGTTTCTCCGGCCAGGGCGTGGTGTACGAGACCTTCCATCTCAGCGACCTGCCCAGCTACACCACCGGCGGGACTGTGCACATCGTGGTGAACAATCAGGTGGCTTTCACCACCGATCCCAAGTACAGCCGCTCCTCGCCCTACTGCACCGACGTTGCTAAGGCTCTCAACGCTCCCATCTTCCATGTTAACGGCGACGACGTGGAGGCTGTGGTGCGTGCCTGCGAGCTGGCCGCCGACTGGCGGTGCCAGTTCCACTCCGATGTGGTGGTGGACATTGTTTGCTACCGCAGGTACCTAATAATCTCTACGTCGCTTTCCTAGCCGTCATCACCCACAAAACCAATGCATCTCGCACACACTGACTGTCTTGGCTCAAAGATCACTTCTCAGGTCATGGACAGGCATTTTCTCAAGATGTTGATTGCTCTTGCCTTGAAAGCGTGAAGGGCCACCCTTGCTCACTCTGCTGCATCTTAGGTTTGGACACAATGAGATTGATGAGCCGGCCTTCACTCAGCCTACGATGTATCAGGTGCGTGTGTACTCGTGATGATTGTGAAGAGGACATGACAATCAAGATTCTCTCTCAACTGCAACAACTGCTTGCTGCTTTCCACAGGTGATCAAGAACCATAAGCCGGCCCTGGACATTTATGTGAAGAAGCTCACGGAATCTGGGGAAATGTCGAAGAGCGACATTGAGAAGATGCAAGACAAGGTTATGGCCATTCTCAATGACGAGTTCAACAACAGCAAGAACTACCTTTCCAAGACTCGGGACTGGCTGGCAGCCTACTGGTCGGGATTCAAGGGCCCTGAGCAGCTGTCTCGGATCAAGAACACTGGGTAGGATTCTCCACTCTTCTCCTTCACAAGCCTTTCTGCTCACTCTTCTTACCAAGCTGTGCACGTGTTCTAGAGCTGAGCATGATTTCTTGGTTCAGAGTGAAACCCGAGGTTCTGAAAAGCGTGGGCCAGCAAATTTCGAAGCTGCCTGCCACTTTCACACCTCACAGAGCCATTAAGAAAGTGTATGAACAACGTGCACAGATGGCTCAAACTGGAGAAGGGGTGGACTGGGCTTTTGGAGAAGCACTGGCTTTTGGGACCTTGCTGACGGAAGGTAATCATGTGCGACTTAGTGGCCAGGATGTAGAACGGGGTACTTTCAGTCACAGGCATGCAGTGGTGCATGATCAAAAAACGGGCCAGAAATATTGTTCTCTTGTCAACGTTGTGGACAAGCAAGACCCTGAGATGTTCACAGTCTGCAACAGGTCAGCACTTGCCACTGTCCTGCTAGGCACATGAGATGTTGCTTCTTCTCTGATTGAGAATGTGCTGCAGTTCTCTTTCCGAGTTTGGAGTGCTGGGCTTCGAGTTGGGCTACTCTATGGAGAACCCCAACTCGCTTGTTCTTTGGGAAGCACAGTTTGGTGACTTTTCCAACACTGCTCAGGTGATATTCGACCAGTTTCTCAGCAGTGGAGAGACCAAGTGGTTACGGCAGAGCGGCTTGGTAATTCTGCTTCCTCATGGCTACGATGGTCAGGGTCCAGAACACTCCAGCGCAAGATTGGAGCGTTTTCTACAGGTACTCAACGGCGCAATGGCCCTGCTTAATTGAAGCCATATTTCTGATGACAAAACACGTGTGTGTGCGCAGATGTGTGATGACAACCCACTTGTCATTCCTGAAATGGAGCCAGCCATGCGGAAGCAGATTCAAGAGTGCAACTGGCAAGTTGCAAATGTGACAACTCCTGCCAACTACTTCCATCTTCTTCGTCGACAGGCAAGCTAGCCACAACTCCCCCGGGCTGTCCTCATAGTTGTACAACTGCTCAATATTCTCTGATTCGCCATCTTCATTCACGCAGATTCATCGCGAATTCAGGAAGCCTTTGATTGTCATGTCACCAAAAAACCTGCTCCGACATCAAGGGTGCAAGTCGAACCTTACAGAGTTTGATGATGTAGCAGGCCATACTGGATTCGACAAGCAGGGAACACGATTCAAACGCCTGATCAAAGACCAAAATGATCATTCTGATAGCATGCCAAGCATCCGCCGGCTTGTGCTGTGCTCTGGCAAGGTGAATGCTGCAATCTTTGGTTGTTGTATTTCCACAACAGAATACTCATACCTCATAATCAGTGCCCTAAACTATGTTACCCACCAGATCTACTATGAACTGGACGAGGAAAGGAAACGAGTGAATGCAAAGGACGTTGCCATCTGTCGTGTGGAGCAGCTTAGCCCCTTCCCATACGACCTCATCCAGCGGGAGCTCAAAAGATACAACAGTGAGCCTGACACACCCGTCCTCCTAATCAGTCTGGACATACACGTCACAGATACAACCTTTGGGAAGAAAGTGCAACTCCCTGAACTCCTCCTGACCTTTCTTCTGCTTCACACACAGATGCAGAAGTGGTGTGGTGCCAGGAAGAGCCCATGAACATGGGATCGTACAGCTACGTCGCTCCTCGCCTGGCAACAGCCATGACTGCCTTAAACCGAGGAAACTTTGAGGATGTGAAGTACGTTGGCAGAGCTCCAGCCGCGGCCACAGCTACCGGGTTTGGAGCTACTCACACCAAGGAGCAGAAAGGCCTCGTTGAGATGGCCCTGCAGTCTGCTGCCATCAAGTCTCCCCGGTAATAAGGCAACCGTAAGTTCGAATTTAACATCTCAAACTCAGATTGATGGGCAAACCTCACACACTGAGCCTCACTGAGCTTGTGAGTTGGCTCTCAACAGTCGGAGTTCGAGCACTTCCGTTCATGTTGCAAAAGACAAGACGCGAAACAAAAAACAAAAAGATTCAGGGTACTGGGCAGAGTGCACAGACCAAGGCATGCGACAGAAACCGGTTGTGCGCAGGCAGGAGGAGGAAGCCTGCCGTGTGGAGCTAAAGAGCAAAGGGAGCAATGCATGGAAACCACGCAAAGGGACCACTAAGAGGGAGAAGGCCCAAGGCTCCACTGCTGGAAAGAACAAAAGCTCAGGAAAGAACGCAGCAGGTGGGTCAAAGTCAGGCCAAGGTGCAAAAGGAGCACAATTGAGGCGGAATTCATGGAGGCCTCCCGCATTAGCCCAAGGCAGCAGCGACGCTTTGGGGCCCTTCGGGTACCTCCTCGGAGGCACCAGGAAGAAGGATATTGAGAGTCGTAGGGCAACAGCTATCTACAACCCCGTCAGGTGGTGGAAGGGACCTCCTCACACGGCGTGACGGAAAGCAGCCAACGGATTTCATACATAGACGGAAAAAAAGAATATCAAGTACTGCACCAAATCCAGCAATGAGAAATCCAAGGAAACAGAACAACAACGGGGCCGAGGGAAAATTGCTCAAGGCCTCAGATTACAGACTTCCTCTACAATAGGAATTGGTGCAAAATCCCAAAGGGTTCCTAGGTTTCAAAAGTCCCGAGGACACAAAAGTGACCTAAGCTCATGATGCCGCAGCAGCACCACCCTTGCCCTTCTTCTTCTGAATCTTCTTCAAGTAGAACTCCAGCTCCTTGCCTTCCAAGATGTAGCTGCACATGCAAAAACAAGAGGGTTAAAATAACCGGGACACGCCACGCCCTATAAACTGTGCCAGACCAGCCACACGCTAGGATGCGAAGAAATCGTGACTAGAGCCCAGCACATCACCATGGATGCAAGCATCACCACGAGGGTAAAATCACGTACCCATCAGCACGGCCACACTGTCCAGGCCTAGAGGAGATAGACGCGAGCAGACGCCCACCCGTGAATTGATCCTCCAAGTGGGGATCAAGCTTGTGACCCTCAACCCGCTTCTCCAACTTCCTTACAACGTGGGCGCTCTTTTTCTTCTCCTCGACGGTTTCAGCTGCCTCCTGCGCAATCCCAGGAGTCAAGAACTACAAACGCACAGAGTAGGAACCCAACCACACGCGCTACACAGCCACGCAACCGGTGGTTACCCGGAAAAGCAGGCTACAAAGCCCCAACAGGCTCACGTACCTCGCCTTCCTTCTTGGCGGGTGCCTTCTTCTTCTTTCCAATCTCAACGCCGTAGTGCTGGCTGTACCACTGCTTGAAGGGTGCAGCATCAACCTGGACAATGGCGCTCTTCACCAGAGTCTGCGTCCGCACAAGCTCGTTGTTGGACGCGTTGTACACAACATCGAGAAGCCGAGTCTTGCGGGTCACAGCCTCCGTGCCCCAGCTGAAGTTGCCCGTGTCCAACCTGAGAGCCCTGAACTTGAAGTTCCCACCCCTAACACGGATCCTACGAACTGTCTTGTTGCTGGACAGCTTCGTGTTTGCCGGTTGCCTGCCCAGCTCATACCTGCCATCCCAAGCAAACCATCAGCCCCGGCCCCCGCTTACGAAACCTACTCAGACTGTGACATCTCCGTCAAAGGACTTACTTCCTCTTCTTGCGCCACGACTTCTTCTTGCCTCCAGTAGCACGCCTCTTGTGGGTTGAATCCCGCGAGATACCCATGGTGGCGAGAGCGCTCGCTCACCTCCAGCTGACGGCGAGTCTCGGCTTGAAAAGGGATTACAATGTCTTCAACCCTGGAAATATAGGGCTCCCCTAGCCAGCACATATAGGGTTGCTGAGAGCGTATCGAAATGTACATCTCGGAAACCTAAACCGGCAAGTATCGTTTAGGGTTTCTTGTTTAGGAATGTTCGGTAGAAGAGCTCCACGCGCGCGTCCTCGAAAGGTTGTAGAGGCGAAGCGAAGACCTGCCGGGAGGAAAGGGCGCGCCCGTCGAATGCCATGGAGCTTGGGACGGCTGATGTGGTGGAGTCTTTGTGCGAGGGACAGTCTTTTCTGGCAGGAAACCACCATGCCTTGCATGAGCCTCTGCAAGCCGATACGAAATGGCAGCAATCGGATGAGGAGTCCAACTCTCGCAAGAGGCTGTCAGCATCGAGCTGGGTATGTCTTGAGGATCGGAGCGGGCCTGGGACGTGGAATCATTTGCAAGAGCTGGTTAAGGATGTGATGCTTTCGCATCATGTGTTCTTGCAACAAGCGCGCGTTTTCCGACATTGTGACAGTTCAACGACGGCTCAGGCCGGGAGTAATCATGGAGAAGTTTAACAATCTGATGCTGGAAAATTTGAAGGTGGATGCAGGGATGGTCACGATTGCCCTTGCTCTGTCGGGCCAGCTGCTGCTGATTGTTCTGAGCAAGAGGAGAGTCAGGCGGTTCAGGCAGGCACAGAAAGGGACGCTGTGGGTTCATAGTCTTGAGCAAGGTGTTGCCCCTTCCACCAGGATTGTGTATGAGGAGCCTGAAATTCAGTCGGTATCAAGCTACGACGATGGATCTGGCTTGCGCGCTGCTTTCGGAGAGGAACCAGGGCCCAACCAAGCGAGCTCCTCCTCTACCTACAACTTACCACACACGGACCCAAATAATGATATGTCACAGGTGGACAGGGACGAGCACGAAAGAATGTACACGTTTCTGCATGACTCTATGACACTGGCAGAGAGGGTGAAGGCCAGAATGAGGATGAGAGAAGGCTTTCGCCGGGCGATTTCCATGCGACACGGAGCGTTTGAAAGATTTACTCAGGGGTTTTCCGTTTTGCTGATATGCCTCATGTTCATCTGGTCGTGGCACTATCATGGTTATTTCTTCGAAAGCGAGTTGTTTCACCACCGAGACTGACAACTGCTTTGTTCAAAGTTGTCGAACTTCGAGATCGCCATTGGTTAGAGCAGATCAGAGTGTCGAAAGGCAGTAGCTTAGTTGCGATGTTACAGGATTTTCACCTGACCGTTATTGGGCTTTGAGAAATTTCTCTCTGTGGAAACTGTCTTCGTAAGTCGGAAGATGTGAAGCCTGCTTTGAGATGGAGGAAGGAGGTGTTCAGGAGTTGTCCGGAAGAATCTCATTTGCAACGGTGCTGAATATATCGCCAGCAAACTGTGCGGGGTGGTTTCGCGCAAGGTGCATGGCGAACACCTCATTTTCCTCCATGCTCTGGCTGACAGAGGCAAGGTTCGGAAAAATGTAGGCCAGCAGTAATTATTCTGTGGTTTTTCAAGTAGCCAACATCTAGTGATGTTAACCACGAATCCTTGGCAATTTTCTACTCGTCAATAGTTGAATTTATGCCAGGTGCAAGACTACCAGATGGGAAATCTTGCTCTGAGGTATTGAAGAAGCATGGCAAATGTGATATGGGGTTGTCATGCTACTATGCCGAAGACTCGAGGTGCCTTGCCATCTACGATCTGATTCTTATGGGTGCACCACATTGCATTCTAGGTCGAGGACCTTCTGAGAGGACACCTGCGTCGCCAGCGTCAGGGGATTTCAGAATTCGCTGTTCTCTCTACGGGGTCGAAGAAGTTGTGAAGACTGCTTCTGTGGTGATTTCTTCTTTGACCTTGCAAGGGTTATTAGGATTGTGTGAGCCAGGGTCAATGAAGCTTGATGTGCTAGGCACTCAAAGGCAGCGTCCTGCTTACGTGTCTGTGAATGAATGAAGTTAGCTCGTGGATGCATCATAACAAGAGATGCAGGTACGAGTTTGCTAGTATCCAAGTATTGACGAAGCAGCACCATTTTCCATAAAGAGAGAGCACAAACACCCGAGGCAAATTTATTAGCACATGTCCTTCGTTAGCCGGATTTGATTGTGAACCGGGCCTACTTCGTTTCCTGTGTCCCTCAACAAGTTCATTCGTTTGGAGCTGTTTTGGACAAAGCAGCTCAAAGCGCTGATCACGAGATGCCAACAGTAGGCTCCGAGATATCAACGGCTGACGCAGCCCACCTTGTGCTGGAGAAAGTGGTAAGGGGTAACAGACAACTCTCCACAGTTTACTTCCGATCCACAACTCTCCACAATTCTGACAGATATTCAAATAGTATTCCTGTACAGGTGGAGATTTCCCCCAGACCCTGACGTATCCCAACAACTACATATGTAAAGCCCGAAGGTAGCTTTCAGAGCTTGTGACTTAAGGTCTACCTCCTTCCGCAAGATTCAAGAAAACCAGCCGTGGTGCTTCTTCTCGTGATATTCATACTCGCTGATGGTCCCATCCGCCTTCTTCTTCTCGTGATGCTCGTACAGAGCGAATCCGGCAGACCCTGCAGCAGCAGCAGCGGCCGCCTCTGCCTCCAGCTTGTGCCGTGCAGCGTGTGCAGGATCAGAGCTCTCCCTGTGATGCTCATACTGCCAACAATTTCAACACAAGGAAGTGAGCGGGCAATCAATCAGATGGCAAAATCCACCCTCGCCCGCAACAGATACACATCATACAGATCACAACTTACCAGACCAAACGCTCCTGCAGCCAGAGCGCCAAACTCCCCAACATGCTCCTCTTTCTTGTGCCTCCTCTCCTCCTCTCTAGCTGCCTCTAGGTGCTCCAGCCTCTGCTCTTCCGCGTACAGCGCGGTCTGCTGGGGAGGAGGGTAGCCCCCGCCATAGCCAGGCTGCGCGCCATAGCCAGGCTGCGCGCCATAGCCTGCGGGCGGCCCGTACGCCGGGGGAGGATAGCCGTATCCCCCGCCGTAGCCAGGCGGTGGGGGTGGCACGCCGTAGCCAGCACCCGGTGCGGCATACCCGTATTCCGCCCCAGGAGGAGGAGCAGCAGCATAGCTTCCGTACTCTTCTCTGTACTCCTCGTGGTGGTGATGCTTGTGGTGGTGGTGCTCTGACATGATTGTAAGCCTTAGCACAGAGCTCCCAGCTGCGAGCAAAGTATGATATCACAGCGCACCGATCTGGAGACGAGGTGAACGCTCCACACGACACAGAGGAAGGAACTCGCTGGTTCTAAATAGCCGAAGACTGGTGTTCTAGAAGCAGGAGTGGAGTCCCTTTGTAGTTGTACCCAACGCGGGGCAACGCGCTGGAAAGACCGGCTTCATCTGGTCACTAATGGAAGGAGGGGTGGAAACGGAAGCCGGGCGAGACATTACCTGTTCGCTCGGATGTCGCCGGATCGGCATGTTCCATTACAATTACGAATCTTCCAGCTCCCACAGTGTGGACATTGAAAAGTTGAAAAACTCCCAGTCAGGCAGAGTGGGACGTAGACGTTCTTTTGAATTATACAAAAACCTACAGCTATCACACTTGTTCAACCAGCAGCTTTGGCCGAGTGGTTAAGGCGTGTGCCTGCTAAGTACATGGGTTCGCCCGCGAGAGTTCGAATCTCTCAGGCTGCGAGAGAAAGTTGGTGGTCCTTTTCAAAACCAGTGGTGCTTCTTTTCGTGACCCTCATCTCGCTTCTCGTCTCGCTCCGCCTCCTTGTATTCATGACGCTCGTAAGCTCCGTAACCGGCGGAGCCAGCGGCAGCGGCCGCGGCCACCTCCTCCTCGCGCTTGTGTCGTCGAGCGTGCTCCGGGTCGGAACCTTCCTCGTGATGCTCATACTGCGGGGCAAGGCACCATCAGCAAACCACACAATAATGCCTCGCCCACGGTTCAAACCCAACAGCGACGCTTACCAGACCGAAGGCTCCAGCACCCAGCGCGCCGAGCTCGCCCAGGCGCTCGTCCTTCTTGTGCTTCTCCTCCTCAGTTCGGTCCCTTTCCAGGCCCTGCGTCCTGTCGTACGCTTCCGGGTACATTCCACCTTGCTGCTCCCCGTAGCCGCCGCCGGCGCTGGCCTGCTGCTGCTGCTGCCCGCCATAGCCGCCTGGCTGCCCGCCTGGCTGCGATTCGTACCCGTAGGCTGGTGCAGGCTGCGCGCCGTACCCCTGGCCCTCCGATGCCGAGTACCTGTCAGGATTCTCCATCACGTCCTCCCGATGGTGGTGGTGGTGGTGCTGCTGATGCTCAGACATTCTGCTTGCTTTGACGTCTCCCTGATCTTCACAATGCCACAGAACACGATTCCGCGAGTGTGAGCTCCCAACGTGCAGAATGTTCAATTTAGAGGCCGCCGTGAACGCGCTGGGCTGTTTCCCTCGTGACACCAAACGCACACATGTTGAACGCTAAGCGCAAGCGCATGCTTTCATCTGCAGTGCAGCTCAAGTGACTAGGACTGCAGCTGCTCCCCGGCTAGTCAGTACCCCCGCCAAATGTGAGACCTTTCTCGCCCTTCCACGTTCCTCAACATCGCTCCCTCATCCGGAGTCCTCCAATGTTGAAGAGGGACTCCTTCCACAAGTCAATCGTCACCTCGGTTAATTTGAACTTCATCCTCATCTCCTATTTTCATTGCCATTCAGCGATGCGTTTTACAAAATTTGGACCAAAAGAGCAGTACCTCTTGCACTAGTTGAATAGCTAATCGGAGAGGAACACAAGCAACACAACAAAGAAATGAAATCTACTAATTAAGACTGCAATTTCGTCCTGCACTTGTACCTCTGGGAATAAATTAAGCATTATTATTAAAAGATTTAAACAAAATTAAAATTATTATATGAGTAATATTAAAAATAACTTATTTATCATGAATTATATAAAATAATTTAAGAAAATATTTTTATAATTTATTTTTAATTAAACTTATTGATTTTAAATTGAGATGCTTGAAAACGAATAGAGTAGACAGTATTAATAGCCAAGAGAAATCCCATGTATCCCTGAAGTCCAAGGAGGAACAACCAAAAAGGACTAATGGTAAAAGAGGAAATCCTAGTCCCTCGAATGCCTATCCCCTTATATGCTTGAAAAACTAAAAGATCTATGTGCTCCAACTGTTTTGTTTCCATTTCGGAGCGATAGAAAGATGATTTTAAGACTGCTTATTAAGGGGTGCCAATAATTGAGCAAGACAATCTGAAACGCTAAGCATTGTGCGATCATAAGTAGTGCTGTCATGCTTGCTGTGCAGCGGGATCACAGAGACTTCTGGGGGTTGCACATAAACATCTCTATTGAGTGATTCTGTTGATCTGTCTGCAGGTCAAGCAAATGCTACTGGATTAGAAAGCACTGGTATCCTTCGTCATGCAGAAGTGACCAGCCGCCAGACGTTCACCACGCTGCAAGGTGAAGGACAAGGTCTTAAAGTTTGTAGCTTGGAAGCTCAGATCATGACAAAAGCCTTTCAGATGCACAACATGGCGGTATGGTAATCGACTTAGGAAAGCAGATGCTTTTAGGCTTACCTGGCAAAATCTGTGACATGCATCTTCCAAGGAACCACATTTCAGGACATGCCCACGAGGGAGCTCCCAATAAACGCATCATACTCAAAGCCTGTTTCACGACTGTCCGAGTATAGCTGCCTGCCTTGCTGCAAAGCTCCAACACTGACACATGCTTTCAAGAGGCACAAGGATTTGACACGATCAGCTGGTTAGATATCCTCATTTGCATCACAGCATGAAGTACTCCCAGTCTGCAGTCCCAAACCCACCTTCCTGTCGAGTATATACCGTAAAACTGAGGCAGTCCAAGTGACTACCTTCGTTTCAGCAAGCCCATCAAACTAACTGCCTCTGTGCATCCATGAGACTGCCAAACCTCTCTTACTTGTCTCCCAAGCACCATCAGATACGAGTCCCCGGCCTCTGAGCTATGAGTGGAGCTGCTTTCCATCTCTCTAATGCTGAGACGGCCACATTTGCACATGCCAGCAAGAAGCAGACAATTGTCACATAGCCATGCCTTTAGATTACATGGCACTGTGAGGGTTAAGGGCTTTCTGGCCTATGCCCCCTCCTGAGCATAACCTCCTCCCATCTTAACATCCCGACTCACCACATTCTTCTAACTAAGCCTGTCAAATACAACATCTGATCATCCTTGAGATTCGCAAACTTTGCATACATGTCAGATTCAAGCTACCACCCACAACTGTGCCAAATTCAAGTCCCTGGTTCTTGACTAGTGAATGAAACTGCTCTCCCTTCCGTATTATTGGAACACCCACAATTGCACATTCCTGCAACATGCAGACAAATGGCACCGATCGAATCTGAAGGAGCCACGGCCCTCCGTTTGCAGCGCGCAAAAAATGGTAAGGGCACGAACTCCTGCTTAACATACCCAGCTTCTATCCTGGTATAGCAGGTCACCTCGCAACACATGGACTGCTATACCACTCACAATCACATCCGCTTCAAGAGCCCAGTCTTTGAGCTATAACTTAAGCTGCTTTCTCTTATTCACACTTGCACATGCCTGGAAGCTTAAGAGGGAGGCATCCAAACAGCCAGGCCCTGCTCCTGACCTCCTGAAAAGGTAAGGTCTGGATGTGCTTGGCCCGTGTCTTTTGCTGAGCCAAACCTGCTATCATGGCAATCCATACCACCACATCCTTCTCACAAAATCTGCCATACACTATCGACAGTAAGACAGTAAGTTGCTCTCACCAGCGCCCATGGTCACTGACGTAGAGCTTGTTCAGAACAAGTGTGCTAAATTATCGTGCCGTGGGACGATGGGTTTTTGCAGGGACTTAACGATTCTGGATTTCATGGAAGTTGTGACCTCGGCTTCGTCAGATGTGGTCAAGCAACCCCTGCTCATGCCCCCCGTTGTCACCAGTAATGCTGCTACACTAGGTGAAGTCATTCCTCTTCTTTCCCTAGAGAGGATTCACCGTATTTACGTTGTTGACGAGAGAAAAAAGGGTGACGGGAGTAGGTCATCACTTTGAGAAACATCATCTCATGTTTCGTGTCCCAGTCGGACAGCAGCTACAATGTACAGGTTATTGATTTCCATGAGATAGTGCATAAGGAGTTCAAATTGATGCTGCAAGCAGATCCCTAGGACAACTTTGCAGATTTCAGTAGCTGTCTACAACAGTCAAAGAAAAACCTTGAGCAAATCTATGCCCTAAGTTCCTTATTGCATTGTATGTACGATGAGCTCCGTCTGCCCCTGCTGGAAGCCGGAAGCAGAAAGGTTCCCAGCTGGACGCAAAAAGTGTGAGACTGTGTGACCAAGAGCCTCTGCGTGCGTGCTTCAATTACGTACAACCTACTGGTGAGCAGAGGCAGTCGTGCAGTCGTGGTGACACTGTTCCGCAGGTGAGTTAGAGCTCATGCGCAAAAGTGAATATGTGCAAGATGAGTAGTTCGGCAGAGCTATGTCGGCAGTACACCTTCCTCCTGCCATGCCTCCCAAGGCGGACCAGGCTCGACCCGCTCGGCCACCTGAGCATAGTGGTCCTTTCACCCTTTCGCGGGGATTAAGACTCTTGAGGTTGTTCAAGGCGTGTGCCTGCTAAGTATGTACATGGGTTCGCCCGCGGGAGTTGGAATCTCTCAGGCTGCGTCAACACGAGATCGGAGACATTTTTCAAAACCAGTGGTGCTTCTTTTCGTGCCCCTCATCCCTCCTCTCGTCTCGTTCTCGTTCTCGTTCCGCGACTTTGTATTCGTGACGCTCGTAGGCCCCATAACCGGCGGAGCCAGCGGCAGCGGCCGCGGCCACCTCCTCCTCGCGCTTGTGTCGTCGAGCGTGCTCCGGGTCGGAACCTTCCTCGTGATGTTCATACTGCGGGGCAAGGCACCATCAGCCAACCACACAATAATGCCTCGCCGACGGTTCCATTCCAACAGCGACGCTTACCAGACCGAAGGCTGCAGCACCCAGCGCGCCGAGCTCGCCCAGGCGCTCGTCCCTCCTGTGCTTCGCCTCCTCAGTTCGGTCTCTTTCCAGGCCCTGCGTCCTGTCGTAGCCTTCCGGATACATTCCACCTTGCTGCTCCCCGTAGCCGTGGCCGGCGCCGGCCTGCTGCTTCTGCTGCCCGCCATAGCCATAGCCTGGCTGCGATTCGTACCCGAAGGCTGGTGCAGGCTGGGCACCGTACCCCTGGCCCTCCGATGCCGAGTACCTGTCAGGATTCTCCATCACGTCCTCCCGATGGTGATGGTGGTGGTGGTGCTGATGCTCAGACATTCTCTGCTTTCTTTGACGTCTCCCTGATCTTCACAATGGTGCAAAACACGATTTCGCGAGTGTGTGCTCCAGCGTGGAGAATGTTCAATTTAGAGGCCGCCGTGAACGAGCAGGGCTGTTTCCCCAGTGACACCAAACGCACACATGTTGTACGCTAAGCGCAAGCGCATGCTTTCATCTGCAGTGCACCTCGAGTGACTAGGACTGCAGCTGCTCCCGGCTAGTCAGTGCCCCCGCCAAATGTGAGAACCTTTCCCGCCCTTCCACGTTCCTCAACATCGCTCCCTCGTCCGGAGTCCTCCAATATTGGAGAGGGACTTCTTACACATGTCAATCGCCACCCTTGTTAATCTGAACTTCATTCTCATCTATTCGTTTTACAAAATTTGAACCAAAAGAGTAGTACCTCTCGCACTAGTTGCATAGCTAATCGGGGAGGGACACAAGCAAACACAAGAAAGAAATGAAATCTACTAAAGTCCATTAAGACTGCAATTTCATCGTGCACTTGTACCTCGGAGAATAAATTAATCAGTTTTATGTACAAAATTAAAAATAATTAAAATTATTATATATATAATATTAAAAAACATAACTTATCTTCGGGAGGATGAATGAAACTCCAAACATCATAGCTTATTATTTGATTAGATAAAAAAATATTTTAATTTTTTTTAATAATTGGTCTCTTTGTTAACTTTGTTAATTTAAAATTAATATGCTTGAAAGATAAAAGAGCTGTGTGCTCCAACTCTTTTGTTTCCACATCGGAGAGATAGAAAGATGCCTTTAAGACTGCTTATGAGGGGGTGCCAATAATTGAACAAGAGAGAATAACAATTGGAACCCGCTTGAGAGTAATATAGTTTGGCACACAAGGGAGTATTTCACAATAGTGAATGAATTGGTTTGGAGACTTTTATCTTGAATTAACACCATGCTCAACTTATTAACAGGTTGTTAACAAGAAAAAAAAACATTAAGGTTGATGCTCAACTTATCGGCAGGTTATTAACAATAAAAATTAATGTTGGTGCAGAACTTATTAGTGGGTTATTAACAAGAGAAAATAAAATTAGGTTGGTTCTGAAACGCTGAGCATTGTGAAATCATAAGTAGTGCTGCATTTGAGTTGAAAAGCTAGCACGCTAGTATCTTACATCAAAGCCCGTTAAGAGTCTATGGGATTACGTTACTTTTGTAGGATGATGATCCCATAGGGAGCACATTAAACCCTATTGTTGTTATAGCTTTGAGATTCTCTCCCGGAAACCGTACTTGAGTATGATTTGCTTTTATTACAAATATTCTCACTATACAACACCACGCACCTAATCTTAAGACGGGATGACAAGTACAACTACAAGCATTAAGTCAGTCTCACAGCTTGTGTGATACATCCGTACCATATGTTTGTTTTGTTTTGTTTTATTTTATGTTGGAACATAGTTATACAAGTTTAGATGCACCACAAAGGTATTATGCTCGCAAATCCACATGGAAAGATGCAATGGGTTCACCTTATAATATATGCTTATGTACAAGACCATAAAAAAGGCTACAAAGTGAGTATTTTAAGTAAGCCCTTGTAATTTGATTGTCTAGTAAGAAGATGTCGCACTAAATAAACACTTGCATTCATGTATGCACTTCCTCAACAGACAACCAAGCAAAATAAATCTAATATGCAAATATAGGTGCAACACTAAGAAAGAACGCACGTCGTGGCACAACAACACTCTTCCCATGAAAACAACACGCAAATTCCTCACACATGGCTCTCGGAGTCAGAGCTTTGGCTCCTCACAACAATCTTGCATTGCATATCTAGAGGACAAGCTATGATCTGAGTTTGTCCTCCTAATTCTATATATATATACTGCATCGATATTCTAAGGTATCTTATTGGCATCATCATATGCCGGAAATATCATAAGAATACACTATAATATGTAAAGGAATATGCTAAAACATATTACTTGTGCTAATCCACTTAGCTATTGCTAACCATATTTAATTAACACTAATCAATGCTTAATTAACATAAGCGTTTGGACAATGTTAACATAAACAATGCTAATCAAACACTAAACCCAAGTGCAGAGATTAGTGTTACACAGCATGACACATATCTTAGTAGTGTTTGTCGTGATATTAAGTATGCTATTAACTGCTATAGTCATGACCTTGTTGATATAGTGCGCAAGTAACGTGCTGTACATATGACACAAAAAGGTGCTCACTGTTTTCTAGTTGTTGTATGTGTCCATAAGATTTGCTGACCTTAGTTAATGTAAGATATGCATATAGAATTGAAAGCATGATGAGAAATATTTGTAACAGAATATTGCATGAAATCAATAGGGAAAATTTGGCCTCAACAAGATGAAATTTGAGGAACTACTTTGTATATATTGTTGAGCCTTGGCTTGCTTAAAATTTGTATCCCTTGCATGTAAGAATGTGCTAATGAGCTAACTTGATTTTGCATGTGATAGTGTGCTCTTCACGGCTTCCATGACAAAGGAATTGAATTTAATTAGGTAGTTCTTACCGAGCACTTAGCATCGAACTCTTCCATGAAGGTGACTATGGGTTGACTAGGATGCCGTTTGGCATCCTTTTGTGAAATTGCCTTGTGAATAGACCACAGCAGGTCATGAATGAAACCTTCACTACCATCCTCATTATTCATAGTTTAGAATTTCTGGCAAGTACTAGTGTGCATATTTTACGTTAAGGACTAATTTTGCTGCATTCCAACATAGAGTTGGCATGTAAGCTATCATCTCTTGGGCTGTTCCAACACATTTTCATTAGCATGTTTGTGAAGTTAATTTTGCTGCTTTCCAACATAGAGTTGGTATGTAAACTATCAACGCTTGTATAGGTAGGGTGTTCCAACACACTTTCATTGTGAGTGCGGTAGAGTTATGCGCCCCCAAAAGAGTGGCATGTCCATTAATTGGATCGCTTAACGTTTTGCATTTGAGTTTCACACATAATATTCTTGCCGTGCCACCTAGCCTAGCAATAACAAAACTTCAATCTAAAAAACTTATCATAATTTACTTGTATGTTTTTAATAAAATAGTGGTATCATTTACATCGCCCGGAAACAAAGAAAACCTGCGCTCGTTCGAAAGAACATGTGCTTGCCTAGGAGAAGGAAAACGTGGGTGCAAAGCCAGCGGTTTGCGTGCAGCTGGTAAAGGACAGACGTGTGGTTTGCAAGGAAAGTGAAGTGAGGTTCCTTTCCCCAGCCAATTGATGACTAGTATGTACAGTCCGCTGATGAGTTAGCCCACGGTGGAATCAACACCCGCATCTGGGAACTTCTCATGGGGTTTGGGTACATTTTCCTCATACGGACGATCCCCCGCACTGCCTAGCAAGGGAGCTTTCTCAGATTCATCAATGCCACCAGCCGTGGTCTGCCCCGCATCTGCATTCCGATCAAAACAGACGTCAGGAATAACCGAATAACCAGTCGGTGCTCATCACTAGAGCATTTCCGTGCCAAAAACTCACCGGATGAGTGTCCAACAGGAAGGTCGGGCACAGAATCGTCTCCGCCAGAAACGCTCCTATCCGGCTTATCCACCCCACTGAAGTTCCTCGCATCACCACGCAGCCCATGGACTTGTGTTGCACTGAGCAGTCCCGCTCGCTCGTTCAGGTCAGCAGCAGCTTGCATCGATGCAGCAACTCCCCCGGGCACGATCTGGCCGTCGCCGCCCCGAAGCTCGGCTTCCCGGATCTTGGCCGCGTCTTCCTGCGTAACTACCTTGTCCGCATACAACTGCACAGTTGCGTCCTGATTGGACAACCCACAATGCCACCCATCAAAAAACAGCCAGGTGCAGATGCTCGAAGACGCACATTTCCAGCAGAACAAGGATATCTTACAACGAGCACATCGCCGAGGGTGGTGGGGTCCTCGGTGTCCCCCTGGAGGTTGAGCTCGGCCGCGGACTGCGCCGTGGCGGCCAGCCCTCCATGCACCACGGCGGGCAGCCCCGTGGCCCGGGCCTCGGCGCTCTGGATCGCGCGCGCGTCCTGCAGTTGCACAGGCCGGTCTCCCGCCCCGACTGCCGCAGCCTCCAGGGCCTGTTGATCACAGAGGGACTGAATGTCACACTACCCACTTCACCACAGCCGACCGAGGGCAATTGCAACCATCCTCACGACCCACCGGCAATCCGGCACTCACCTCTCCGATGGTGACGGCCTCGGAGGCGGCGATGTCGGCCCGGGTGGGCATGGGACATGCCGTCTGCACCACCGGCTGCCCGGCAACGTACTCCGTCTCCAGCAGGGCCCCCGGCAGCACCGTCTCCACCACCGTGACCCCGGTCTCCGCCACGGGCGAGTGCGCGTCCTTGGCCACAAACCCGAACTGCACGTTCCTGGCGGCGGCCGCCTGCATCGCGGACGCGGCCCCGTGCTTCTGCGTCCTCCCCGTGGCCAGCGCCTCAGCGCTCTGCATCAGGGCGGCATCCTCCGGCGTCACAGCCTGCTCCGCGATGTCCCCCGGGACGCTCAGGAACACATCCCCGTAGGTGACCGGCCGCTGCGGCTGCTCCTGGCTCATCTTTGCTCCACAATCGAGACCCACAAAACTCAGTGCTGCTGCTTCCTCCTGGGTGCCTCAAACTGGTAGCAAGCTGCTCTCCAATCCAGATCGATGGCTTCTGCGAGAAGGTGGCAGACCCGGTCAGTATATGTAGTTGCCGTAGCCAGGGAGGACGGCGACACGCGGCACGCGCCCAGAGAGCCGTGGGGACACGTTGCGATATGCAGGTGGCATCCTGCTACTGTGGCTTGGAAGATTGCATTAACCGGCCCGATTTGAGGATTTAATAGGGCCAAGTTAATGCGCCACCTGCCCGCCTGGTCTGGTCGTACGATACATATTCGACTGCGATGCTCGTTGCGCAGACTGCGCAGACGAGGATGTGGAGGGTCTTGGCTCTCTCGATGGTGGGAGCGGGGAGTGATTGTTAATTATGAAGTTTGTAGGTACATGTCGGTCTTCGGAAAGTTTGGAACTGGTCTACTGGTGGCCACTATGACTCATGCATGAGCAGCAGGGTATTTGTCCTCGGGTGATTCTTGTCATATCCGAGCTCCTCGTGCCACCGAAATGTGATGTCATGTGGCCTAGTGTGGCCATGTAATTCGTCTGGTGAAGTCGGAAGAATCGAGAAGCAACGTGCGTGCATCGATTCGGGGCCTGGTACAGAGGGATACACAGGATGGTCTTCTCGGAGGATAGAAATTTGCACAATGCACCATTTGACTTACCAAATTGTCCAGTGGTGCTCAGTTCCTATCAGTTTCCGGAATCCGAATTGGTGACAAGACGTTAGAATCGCTACAACATTGTCACTCAGCATGGGCGTCTTATGTGAATGGTAGACGCGACAAGACTATGTAGGTACTTACTACTGTATGTCTGTCTGTCTGTTTGCTGCAGTAACTTGAGATGGGGAGCTCTCAAGGGGCCAGGAATTTGGCAAATGATCTTGTAGCAGCCTTGAATTTGTTGCTAACAGGAGAGGGAAACAGCGTGAGCTGGGTTGGTGGATGGGTCATTTCACTTCTGCTCCGGGATTGTTCACTATGCTGTTGACCACTTCAAGAACCTTGTCCACATCCACTGTGAGGCTGGTGTTCTTCCCGCCGGGACTGTAGAAGAGGTGGTATCCGAAGTTGAGCACCCCGGCCAGGTTCTCGTAGCAGCTGTTGGAGAAGTCGGTGGGGCGGACCTCTATTACAGACGAGCCGTAAGGCATGAACACCATGTTGGACAGTCCAGCCCCGTGGGGGGAGATGTAGATCACCGCCCTGGAGAACAGAGCTCGGATATCCTTGAACATTTGCTTCCTCTTCATGCTGTCTTTATAGTGGAAGAGCTTAACCCTGGCCTCCCCATAGGTCTGGGTCAAGCTCTCCAGGAGGGAGGCGGTCTCGTTCACTCGCCGGGTGGTGTCCCTGTACCCCACCACGATCCACCAGTCCTGCACCCGCTCGAACACGCTCCGGTTGTCGTTCTCCAGGTGAAGGTACTGCTGCCTGATCTTCTCCCACCCCACAGGGGAGCTCTGGCCGCAGGGCTGGCTGACGGCTGTAATCAGGGTGTTAGCGTACGCCAGATCCTGCTGCCCATCCATGTAATGGACGTTGAACTCGTCCAAAGACTCCAGTTCCAGAACCTGCAAAACATATCGGTAGTGGTCGTCGTTGCGGGACACCAAAACTGGAATCCCCGGCATGCTGCGGAGAATGGGCAGCAGCACAGCCCACTTGGGCACCGACTCTACCAGCGCATGGTAGTAGTTGTAGAGGCCCATGGTGAGGCTGACAGCCACATCAAACCGTGTAAGATTAGTGACTCCACTGGTGAAGAGTGGGTTGCTGAAGTGCTCCCCGCACCCGCCCTTGAGATACATGTTGTGGGCGTCGAAGATCTGCGCGTGGTAGTTGGTGTAGACGTTGGACATGACCGCCACAGCCCCGAAGTACTCCCCATACATGAGCAGGGTGCGAGCAACATGATCGCCCCCCACCAAATGCTCCGGGATGGACCTCGGAAACGGCCCCCGAGAGTTGAGGCACACGGCAGCCAGCCCGTGCACCGCCTTCCCACATTGCCAGAAATCCGGGCACTCCAGCCTCCAGCCCCTCCCCGGCCGGATCTCCAGCGCAGTCGGCCCCGCTCCAGAGCACAAGTTGGGCAGATTGTGGAAGGCCCGGGTATTGAGGTCGTAGAGGGTGTGGAAGGTGAGGTTGTCCGGCAGAGCCTCCAGCTTCTCCTGCACGTGGTACTTTCCTCGAAGGCTGCGCTGCGCAACGGGCCCAACTCCTGCACCAAAGATTGTCATGAGGCATGCGGCTATTGCTATTGCTGCTGCTGCTGCTGCTGCTGCCAATTCCCAACAACCGTGAGCTCCAGAGGCTCATCAGAGTCCATCGCACTCACCTCGGCCTGCACCAATGCCGTCTTGTTCTTCGAAGCCGCTCACAACGGTGTTGAGGAAATTGAGGCCGACGCTCCCACCTTCCTCCGCCTCTTCCCGACGGGAGACTCCATCGCTGTGCCGCTCCGCCCTGAGCAGGCTCCCGTGGGGCCGCGCGAAGGAGAGCTCCTGGCTGTCGAGGAAGGCGGCCTTGGGCAGCCCCGCGTTGTGCAGGGCGTCGGGCCGCACCTGCAGCCGGCAGAGCGCGCGGCGGTAGGGCGAGAGCAGGGATTCCGAGTCCGAGTCCGAGTCCGAGCCCTCCTTGTCCCCCTCCCACGTCCCATCCCAGCTGCACGACAGCAGGTGCACGCAGAGGTGGGTGGTGGCCACGAAGAGCACAAGCAGGCAGAAGCGCAGGAACATCCTCCACCACAGGCCCGGGCTACTCGTCATGGCCCCTAGTCCCCTGCTCAACACCGGTACCAGCAGCTCCCAGCATTGTACCGTGCAATGCCGTGCGATGCAATGCAGTGCAGTGCAATGCAGGATGCAAGCAAGCTTGAAGCAACCCTGAGGGGCAGCCCCTGGGCAGAAGCAGAAGCAGAAGCGGAAGCTGAAGCACAACCTCCGTGCTTATCCCGCTGCATCGGACATGGAGCAATGAGGCGGAAGGACAGGCACCCACCAGCGCCCAGGCACCACCCACCTCCACGCAGGCCGCTGGTACGGCAGATTGGGGGGCTGCAACAACGGACAAAGTCGGTGATTGATGATGCCTCGCAGCGCCTGGAGTGGCGTAGCGTCCGCTACCTCTGCTTTCTTTCTTTTGCGATCACAGTCAAGCCGAGCCCAAGGAGGCGGAAAAGGTGCTCATGAGAGGGGGGCAGTTGGGCGACTCCCGATCGCTGGTCTCAATTATCGGGGCGAGCGCAAGAGCGCGATACCCGGTACTTCGCCTCCAACTGACTTGATCATCGAGGCCCAAAGGGCGAGACCGTGAGAGAGACTCTGACGCCGAGGCAGAGGCAGAGGCAGAGGCAGAGGTAGAGGTAGAGGTAGAGGCACAGGCACAGGCAGAGGCACCGGCACAGGCACAGGCACCGGCACAGGCACAGGCACAGGCACAGGCACAGGCACAGGCAGAGGCTTAACAGTTTCCTGGGCACTGGGCAGCCCACACACACTTTGCACGGGTGACATGGGACGACGCTCCGGACGAGGACGACAAGACCATTGTCCACTCTCTCAAATTTTATGGCACTTGTCCGGACTCTGGACGCTCCCAGAGCACGGTCGGGGCCCGCCTCTGGGATCCGGACCGGAACCGGAACACTCGGCCGCTGGGCCCTCAGGCTGCGCCCGCCCCATTTATGTATGCTACCTCCGCCACTCGCACCCCAACATGCTTTCTGCCTTTCCATCAATGCGTTATAAAAACCCCACTTCTCAGCATCTATGATTTTGCAGAGCTTTATTGACTACGGAGATATGGATAAACCCATCCTCACAGGTGGTCACGGCGTCGTGGCGTGGAGCGCTATGCCTTTGTACGCATTAGACTTGGACTGTGAAAACACCTCCTTACCATTCCAAATTCCGGATGTCGTTCCCTTGTCTCATCCTTATGTTGAGAATTGCTCCTCCCACCTCCAAACCATGCACTGTGATTGCCTCTTTGTTGTCCTGGCTGTCTGATAATTGCTCTTCAATCCCTTTACTGTCAATACTAGGAGACAAATAAGAAACCGGTAGGTCTTTGGAACACGCTCCACAAGTATTGCTATTGCGAACCTCGGAGATCTTGAGTTGCGATTATTCCTTCCCCGAACTGCGTCACCGATTCTCGAGAAGGGCATGTAACTTCTAAGTAGGATGCATTATGCTTCTCTAAAATTTAATCTTGATTCTTATATTTTTATCATATTCTGATTTTAATTTTTTATCTATTAGTAAAATATATTTACTATATTATCTCTCTTACTATATTTACCAATTATGATAAAGAAAGTAAGCACCCAGGACGTCCCATCTTTGAAGAGGTGGTAGAGAACAAACCACAAGAGAGCCTAGGTCAAAAGGGGGCCTAGTTCCCTCGTGTGTCTACTCTGAACTCACCTACCTTCCCCATGCTATCATTATGTGGGATAGGAAAAGGCCTACTTACCACCCAAACTGAAGATATCGCATCTCCCACCTTCAAAGTTGTCTTCAAGATGACACTTGCCAATGCCCTCCACAACAATGGAAGGTCATCATAAAGCACGTTGTTAACATAAAGTTGTCCTCAAGATGACACTTGCCAATGCCCTCCCACAAAAATGGAAGGTCATCATAAAGCACGTTGTTAACATAGCGTTGGCCAACGCTCTCTCTGTTCGGCTATGGAAGATTGTGATAAAGAAGGTAATTGATATGATATGGAGCACCTCGCACACAATGGAACTCGTAATCATGGACAATAGGAATTCTTTTCTAAATAACAACGAAATCTAGGTCTAGGCCTTACTAGCCCCCAAAATAGAGATTCCAACAAGATCATGTTAAATATCGAGAAAAAAACACTTCTAGCGCCTCTCTCTCTCTCTCTATGCATATATATATTATATAAATTAAAATCTGTCTACAAGCTATGTATACCACACTCGACTGTTTTAGGATGAGAAATGCGGGTTGGTAAGGATCAGGCTTTGAAAATAATTGATTACCGACATAAGTTACGAAGTACTCACTGGTGCTTCGCCTCCGCCTCCGTTTTCGGTTCGTTGGTGCCAGTGTACTGAAGAAGTCAAGCTACGCTACATACTTCACCTGGGCACCTGGTGATGGGTCCGAGAGCGAGAGGGAAAAAGGCGTCCCGGGTGTCTGCAGCCCGTTCCAGGAGAGAGTCCCAAGCCATCGCTGACCTCGTAGCTTGGGCCTCCTCACTTTCTTCAACTTCCGCTGCTTCCAACCTACATGGCAAGGCTAAGCCTGGGCCTGCCTCCGCTCCACTTTTCGATCTGCACACGCACAGCACGTGCAGCGATGGCAGACTGACGCCCTCTGAGCTTGTTGCCAGAGCTCATACAATTGGGGTTGGTATACGATGTGGAAATTTCCATTGTTCAGATTGGTGGGGATGTTTATCGTCTTTAGTGATGTGGTTCGGCCTATAGGATGTTGGGTTGTTGCGCAGGTGCAGGTGCTAGCTCTCACTGACCATGACACCATGGCAGGGGTGCCGGCTGCCATAGAAGCGGGTCTGAAGCTTGGCTTGCGGGTTATACCCGGTGTGGAGATCAGCGGGCTGCATCAGGGAAGGTGAGGTGCTTTCTGGTGCAGGCAGGTGGGCAGGCAAGGCTAGGCAGTGGGGGGGTTTGGCGGGAGGGGGGGATCGTCAGACCCGGCTTCTGAGTTCATTGCTTGTGTTTCAGTGAGCCTGTGCACATTCTAGCTTATTATGGACCTTGTGGCCCTACAAAGGTTACTGAACTCAATGCGGTGTTACATGGAATTCGGGAAGGACGATTTCGTCGGGCGCAATCTATGGTGCAAAAGCTTCGAGCATTGGGAAAGGAAATTGGATGGGAGCGTGTACTGGATATTGCTGGGGAGGGAGTTGCACCAGGACGGGTGCATGTGGCCAGGGCACTGGTGGAGGCAGGGCATGTCGCCACTGAGCAAGAGGCATTTGTTAGCTATCTCCATGACGGTGGTCCTGCATATGCCGAGTAAGTTGGGTCTCTTTTTGCCTTTACGCTGGAACACCAGATGCCACGTTTTCACCCCTGTCCTGCTCTTTTGCCTACAGGGGTGCCGAGCCTCCTGCGAATGAGGTGGTTCGGCTCATATGTTGCACCGGAGGGGTTGCAGTGCTAGCACATCCATGGTCCCTGAAGAACAGTTTTGCAGTTATTCGAAGCTTGAAGTCAGCGGGGCTTCATGGGATGGAAGTGTACAGAGGAAGTGGTAAGGCTCCTGCCGAGTCTTGTGCGGCCTTTAGTCGTTTTGTGGCTATTGCTCCATTGCCCTGCCCTTCTCACTGCCCCGTCCTCTTGCTGACTTAGGTCGCCCTGATGGCTTCGGAGCCTTGTGTGAAGCCTACGGGTTGTTCAAGTTGGGGGGTTCGGATTTTCACGGGAAAGGTGATCCCAATGAGACACAGCTAGGTGGTGTGTCTCTGCCTGCACTAGTACTCCAGAGGTTTCTCAACACAGCAGAGCCTATTTGGAGAGCAGCATTGAAGGACATCTTACATGACTTTGCAGATGACAGTAAAGAAGCATCTGCAGTGGAGCTGGCCAAGTCAGCATCCTCGTTTGCAGGGTTCGAAGGAGTGAAGACGACAGCTTTAAGGAATGCTGCTGGGTCCAGATTGCGGGTGTCTCCCTGGTTGACAGGAAAGGAACTCATGTGGGTTCAGGAAGAAGCAGCTTTGCTTCAGCTCCTTGCAGATACTGGATATGAAACCCCCTCAAGCGAACAGAACCAGTAGTAGGACCAACTTTGTCATATTCACGAATTTGGGGCGAACATACATTTGAAGGATTCTTCTGCAATGTGGATGGTGCCCCCATTTGCGGTTGACCAGGCTATCATGTCAGACTGGGGTTCTCATTTGCAACAGGTGCTTGAGAACCTCGAGGTCACATCCCTCAAAATCTGCTACCCTCCTTTTCGTAAATGGAACCCCGCTACAGTAGGACCAACGCATTCATTTATTTATTCCAAGCTGATCACTAGAGTGTCTTTCCCAGTATGTACAAAGACGGACTGCACTGCTGCAGGTTTATCTATGTTAAACATTGAAATATAAAAGGACCCGACCACAAAGTGCGGCGCTTCAAGTGGGGACAGTTCCGACAGCTCAAGCTGGCTCCAAATAATACCTGGTCTGCATTTCGTGAAAAAGTAGAGCATTACAAGCGCATTCCAGCTGCCACTGCAGAATCTCCCACAGCTCTCCTTCCATTCACATCGTCTGCTGGTGGCATCTGGCTCAACATGTACCCTCAATGACAGACTCTGTTCCACTGCGACAGGCAATCCAGAACGCAGATAGTAACGAATGGAACCACATATCCGAGGGAGAGCCACAACTATTAGCCATCTACTGAACTCTGGGAGAATCACCAGTCAGTCCCAAATTTGAGACATGGTGCATTCCAAAACACCTACTTCCGCTTCTTGAGCACGGGAGACTTGTCTTCCTTGCATGCCTCATCTCCTGGTGTCGAGTTGACGTCTTGAGCCTCATCAACAGGGGTGCCGTGGCGAATAAGGTAGCTCGCAAACTCCTCCATGCATTGTTCCTTCAGCTCCAACAGACCATCAGACAGCTGCCTGGGGTTTGACACGCTTCTTGCGAATGCTTCGTCCATGCCTAGCGTGATAGTCACGCGAGCGACCGGACGATCCATGGCCTCTCGAGATGCTTCCCACGAAGTCGCCTTCTCTAAAACGAGAGTGCGAAAAAGCGTCGGTCTACTGGCCTAACTTCAATTCTTACTGTTAGGGTTGAGGTGCTGGTTACGGTAACGGGCGGGAGCTAGTAAAACAACTTGTGGCTTCTGGTCCGGCTTGTACACCTTTGCCACTAGGTGCACGCTGGTGCTTGGTGTGGTCCGGCTCTTCTTCCAGCTCCACAGTCACAGATACCTAGCACACATCATGAGTCGTGGGACTGGAGCTGGGTACGATCGCCATATCACCGTCTTCTCCCCAGAAGGGCGGCTCTTCCAGGTGGAGTATGCCTTCAAAGCCGTGAAAGCAGCTGGTATCACTTCAATTGGAGTCCGTGGGGCGGACTCTGTTTGTGTTGTCACGCAGAAGAAAGTTCCGGTATGCAATTGCAGACTCCATTGAGAGATATTAGGGTTTCACGTCCTGCTGCACGATGTTTTGCCTCAGATGATGGTTTTGCTTACTTTTAGGACAAACTTTTGGATCAAACTAGCGTCACTCACCTTTTTTCGATTACCAAAACCATTGGCCTGTTGGCCACTGGAATGCAAGGTCAGATTCAGTATCTTCTTTTGAAATTGATCAAGGCTTGGGTCCATTTTCTGCATAATACATCCTGACCGTTGTTTGTGTGCATTGCCTGGCAGCGGATTCCTGTTCTTTGGTGCAACATGCACGGAATGAGGCTGCGGAATTTCGTTTTAAGATGGGCTACGAAATACCCGTCAACTATCTTGCCAGCACGTGCGGAAGCTCTTTTCTCTCTGTCTCGTTATCAATTGTTTGAAGTCAGCAAGGAAACTGCCATGAATTCTTGATCATGTGGAAAACATGCAACAGGCTGGCAGACAAGTCACAGGTGTACACTCAGCATGCCTACATGAGGCCTTTGGGAGTGGGTATGAATTCTGGGACCCTGTCTGAAGTTCTTGGAATCGCCATAGTTTTCCACTTTTCTGCCATTGAGGGGTGCTGTTCATGTGCTCCGTCTTGTTTGTGGCAGCTGCTATGGTACTCGGCATCGATGATGAACTGGGTCCTCAGCTTTTTAAGTGTGATCCTGCTGGCTATTTCGTTGGCTACAAGGTTAGGTGCTGCCACCCACTTGCTGCACGAGCAAGTGACAGTGACTCCCATACAGGACTGATACCGGGAAGTTGATACCTGTTTTAGGCAACAAGCGCCGGTCTCAAGGAGCAGGAAGCTGTCAATTTTTTGGAGAAGAAAATGAAAACCAATCCACAGCTAACCTACGAGGAAACTGTCCAGGTATGGTGTGATTTGCGTTCTTACAGTATTGGCAACCTTACTTTGACACCCTCTTCTGGTTTGCAGACAGCGATTTCTGCACTGCAGTCAATTCTTTTGGAGGATTTCAAGCCCACCGAAATTGAGGTGAGACCTATAACGTCACCCGCGTTTGCAAATCCAGAAAGGGGGATCAGGACAATGCCTGAGCTTGAACGATTCTTTACAGGTTGGTGTTGTCAAGAAGGATCATCCAGCTTTCCGAGTTTTGACCACTGAGGAGATTGACGAGCATTTGACAGCCATTAGTGAAAGAGACTGAGCTTTTTACACTGTAATTCTTCCTTCATAATTTTCAATCCAATCCGGGGGTTCTCTTCAATCCGGGGGTTTTGAGCTTCGTAGTCAAAGCTTGGTAGCCTGAACAAAGCACTGTCGTCAGAACTTATTATCATGAGACACTACAGACTAGGGAAGTTCGCGTGATTGGTAGATCTAGGCATCAAGCTAAAGACTGAGCAACCATCCTGGCAAGTCAAGCTCATTTACATAAACAAATAGTATCCTCTACTAAAACTACACGCTAGCAACGGGAACGGGAACGGGAAAGCGAACGGGAAAGGGAACGGGAACGGGAACGGGAACGGGAAAGGGAACGGGAACGGGAACGGGAAAGGGAACGGGAACGGGAACGGGAAAGCCTTCCCCCTATGTGCGGTCTCGGGCTACTCCAACCTCGTACAGGTACTCCACAAACTCATCGATCAAATAAGGCCAAGCTCCTTCAGCGTCATAATTCGATAAGGAAGGATCTATAGTCTGCAGCAGAGTAGGAACCAGTCACAATCGCGCACCTACGCAAGAGCAGGTACAAACCAACCAAGATAAAAGGGGCTTACCCTAGAGAATTCCAGAAGCTGTGACCACGTATCCTTCGAGATAGCTTTGTTGTGCTTGGCCTGGAAACATCACGATAACACACTGATCTTAATGTCACCTTCCTCTGGGACTTTGACCTTCAGAGTACACCATCTCCATACCACTTACTTGCAAGAACTGACACCAATATTCTACTAAGGGCCACGATCGTTCTGCAAACAACAAGCGCCACATGCCAACAGCTGTGTCGAGAGCCAAGGATTTTTGACCCTACAAGACAGAGATCACTGGTGGCATCAGCAGCTTCAACCCAGAGAGTATCATATGGACACCTTGAAGTATAATGTTCCTAACAAGTGTGAGACCGACCCACCTTTTCCTTGGCCCACCCAAAAGCGAAGTTGTATATGTCCCGAAACTTATCTGAAAATGGAAAGAGACTCAGATGTGAAAATGCACCATTTTACACGCTAGGTTTGTGGCAAAGCAGATTCCAGCTGATGTAGCAGGCCTACTGTTTTAATTTTTGGGAATTGAAGATGGAGATCAAGCTTGTGAAGGGATGGCTTCACAAGATGAGCAGCTATGTGGCACTACAGCAGCAGAGGTGAGGACCGTACGTTCATCTTTCAGCTCTTGCCTTAGCGAGGGAAGCAGATACTTGAGTTTATCAAGAGAGTCTACGCTGCATAAACGGGAGATCAAATGTTATGTCATTGTGATTCAAGAACCTGAAACCAAATTGTGCATCACATGAAAGGAAAGGCAGCTCCTGGGAGAAAGAGACAATACCCCAAAGAGTGGAGCCCTGCAGTGAACTCCAGCTTTGAGAACTCACACATTGTAGCCGCTTTCATATGCCATGAAATGACCAGCTGCAAACAGTTGTACAACATGTGGCTTAACAAGCAGCAACTTTACCACACAGGGTAGTGCCGGAACGTGACATACTAGTAGCATGAACCTGATTATGTGCTTACCATTACAACATCGCCAGGATCTACCTGCACAGAACCAACATGCCAGACACCTCCGTCAGATAAGCATACCGTTGAACCAGCAGAAATCTCACACTTCTCAGAAGAGTTTCCTGCAATTTTACCTGCAAATCATCGCAGAACAATGATACCCCGTCTACTAAGATCATGTCCGAGTAAGGATCTGCCAAAACACACTGAAGATGAATGACTGGCTGAAAAACTAACAGACAACGAACAATGCGCTCTCATGTTGACTTGGTTGCAGAAAATGGAAATCGGAGCTCAAGCACTCTTAGTTCTGTACCTTTGTATCTGTTGTAAAGCTCTTCAACATGTCGAGGATCCGTTGGTGGCCTTGATGGGGGCTGAGTGTAGAAGTACTCAAAGGCTCCTTCCAGATTCCAATCACTTGACTTCAGAGCCGCTAATGCAGCCTTCTCACTGCAACACCATGAGCGAATAAGCTGTGGTCGTTCAAATCATCCAACCACTGCACCAATCCCCGCTGTGGCAGCAACACTTCTGATACCTTGCTCCCGCTGCAATTGACATAAATTTCTCAACTTTCTCACGATGTCCTCTCCCTAGCTTGTTCTACAATGGCAGCAGTATGACCAGGCGTTAGTACCGAGGGGAGCCCCTACTGCAACTCATCGTACAAGCTATGCTCTTCCTAGATGCCCTGTACTGTCCATTCCTACAAGGGATTATTACATCCTTAGCTCAGCTAGATAAGGGTCTCAACGAATACTACGGACAACTTGTGAACTCTACCCCCATCCAGTGCGTACCAATGACCTCTTCACCTTACTTGTGAATACAGATCCAGCCATTGTGCTCACAGGCACGTACAACCACATACAAAACCTGCTGCTCACAGAGGCTAAGCGTACTGACCCTTGTCCTAGATTAGTATCCCTATGAGGCTTGAGTAAGGCTAGCGGGCATCTGACCAACGACTTCATCAAGTCAGATGTTTCTATAATGGCTCGGATTGCACTGGTAAGCACCGGCCTAGATGGGCAGCATAAAACTGAATAGCGAAGCCGGCTCACCATCATTTCAGAAGCCACAATTGGCACAAACCAAGCGGCCTGACTGTCTCCAGAAACCTTCGCATTAAGGGCCCAGCTTGTGGGAATTATCGCACATGGGCTAACTTGTGGACGCCGCGCAGCATAGATAAACCAAGAGTCCCTGCAGCAGTCGCAAGCAGAACGATTAGACAGCCGACCACGTCATCCAGAGAAGGTTGGGAAAAATTTCGTGCAAAGAGTGCGGCATCCAGACAGGACCACATACCGGAGTGGGCAATCTCCGGCCACGACGGCGTCACGCTTCCCGACCGCCCTAGGAGCCTCAAGAAAACGAACCCACCCGACCTCGAGGTCGACCACGATCCAGCCAGCTTCACAGCAACCCCAGCCAGCTTCACAGAAACCCCAGCCAGCTTTGGGCGGCTAGGTGCGATGCATTTCGAAATGCATAGGCTCAAGTGGCAATGTTTTTTGCGCTGTTTGTTTCATGAGGCTTGTGGACCCTTGCTTGTCTGTGTCTCCCAAGCCATGCTCTTTTTGTGGTCCTACATGGGGTTACTTTTCAACAAGGCTTTAGCCGGTGTGCGCGGCTGCATTTGTGTGTCAGCTTGGGACCTCCTGCTGCTACGCTCCATGTGTGGCGAAGCAAAAGCGCTGTGTATGCGCTGCAGATCTGTTTGGGATATCAGTCACCCTTGTTTGTGGCCCACAGCATGCTCAGCAGAGGAATGTCTGACTAAGTAATGGATGCATTCATTGCTACGTATCTAGGTTCTTCCTGTCTGCTGTGTCTGAGCATGGTCGAACCCGAACGCCATGTGCAACAATGTAAGTATGTGATCTGGGAGCTAGACTTTTATAACTTCGACTACCTACTCGAAGGAATTTATGGGTAAAATTATAAAACAAATAGCAGTATTTATTTTATTAGTATATACAAAATATTTATTTAAAATATGGTAGATAGAGTCATAAAGATAGGATGACTCAATCTACCATATGATAATGTGAAAAAAAAACCCTTTAAGTCCAGGGGGAAATGGAGGACTATATAATGCTTCATAAATAATGTATCGAAACCTACCATCGCTTCTGTCACATGGTAACCAAGGACATGAGAGACCCTACCGAACAGGAGGGTAGTTCATAAGGATCATCTATGTTATACTAGGGAAGCTCAAGGGCCTTTCACTATGAAAAGCCAAAATGGATTACGTAGTCATTGTCATGTGGAGAAAGATAAGGAGTGAGTATTTATATGCATTTTTCACTTTTCTTTCGATCACTAAACTAGAGCTTCTTGCCTGGCTTACAACACCATTTGTGAGTGCAGGACCCATGAATGTAAATGTTTCATCAACCCGATAACAAATAGAACTCATGAAGAACTCATCTCATAATTATATAAGATATAGACTAATTCAAATTAGTGACAGTATCAACATTATCAACAACTACACATATTTGTTGAGTCTTAAATTTACTCAATAAATTATCAAAAAATATATAATTTGATTAAATTAATTATTATAAATAATTCCATCTAATAAACTCATGTGTGGGATCCACATGGTTGGTGAGCAAGCTTCGAATCCGAGACATATTAAGCTCATTATCAGTAGTAATTTGAATTTGAGCGCAAAAAGTGTGTGTATTTGTTTCATGTGGTGGCTGATTATTGGAATCAATAGTTTGTAGCTCAAAATCACCTTCGTTTTCCATGATGATGTCTAGCATCTCATTAATAAGAAAAGGATCAAAAATATTACCTATTACATGGATTGTGGATGAAACAAGATCCGAAGATGGGGAAATGCTTGATTTCTCGCTATCCACTTTTGCCAATGTCAATGCTGCAACAGCTTGCTGCTGAATAATGTGGTCAAAAAGAGGGTTAAGCCGTCCCTTTGAAACAACACACGCATTTTGTATAGAAAGTGGCATTGTTTGTAAAGTCAAATTACATGCCATAGCTTCAACTAATGGCGTAATAGCATCGCTAAAGTGTTTCGTTGCTTCGCGAGGAAATTCCGCCGGGAGCACATCCACAGCTAGAACTATAATTCCATCGCCATCCATATCCCCATGATAAGAAGTTGTAAGGGGATTAAATCGGAAAAAAGGTTTATCTATACTTGTTTGTATATGTACACATTCAATGGAGCCATTGAGATCGCATGAAATGTCCGCAATACCCAACAAAAGTATGCGTGCATTAAAATCGGAGTCGCTCTCTTTAATCAAGAATAACTTTTGGATTTGTTGATTTGTTAGTAAACGTGGAATCTAGGTTCCCAATACATACGATTAATGATAAATGAGGCATAGGGGCAATCTTAGTATGAAATACGGTGATATTCTTGGATTAGCATAATAATGTGCTTTATCAAAATCCTTACATGGATTGTTATGTTGAACCATATGTGAAGCATCTATTAGACATCCAAAGACTTTAAACCTATTGTTACATTACGCATTAAGAGTGTTTTTCACCAAATTAGGAAGATCTTTTGCATCGACAAAAGAATGTGGTAAAAGCTTGAAAATCTCCATAGCGCCTTGTCCTACATTTCCGCATCCCGTAAAAACGAAGACTAAAGGACAAATAGCAGAAGGCAACCCAGTTTGCTTGATCTCTTCTCCTAGAACAACTATTGCCTCGCGAGCCTTATTCAAAGAGGGATACATATGAGCAAAACCCAATCCCAAAAAGGGGGTTGAAAACCCTAGGTTTAGGAACCTCTCCCCTATCCCTCGTAAAAAGTCCAACATCCCTGCCCGACCTGCAAATTCTCCAAAAGCAACTACGCGCTTACCCTCTTTTGTGGTGATAAGCTCATAGTCGACTAATGTGACATCCTTTTGCAACACTTCACTTAACAATCCCATGTTATGGGCGTCTCAGCGTATGTGAGAAGAATGCATATGATCGTTTTGATAATGTGAAAAAAAACCCTTTAAGTCCTGGGGAAATGGAGGACTATATAATGCTTCATAATAATGTATCGAAACCTACCATCGCCCCACATGGTAACCAAGGACATGAGAGACCCTACAGGAGGGTAGTTCATAAGGATCATCTATGTTATACTAGGGAAGCTCAAGGGCCTTTCACTATGAAAAGCCAAAATGGATTACGTAGTCATTGTCATGTGGAGAAAGATAAGGAGTGAGTATTTATATGCATTTTCACTTTTCTTCGATCACTAAACTAGAGCTTCTTGCGGCTTACAACACCATTTGTGAGTGCAGGACCCATGAATGTAAATGTTTCATCAACGATAACAAATAGAACTCATGAAGAACTCATCTCATAATTATATAAGATATAGACTAATTCAAATTAGTGACAGATCAACATTATCAACAACTACACATATTTGTTGAGTCTTAAATTTACTCAATAAATTATCAAAAATATATAATTTGATTAAATTAATTATTATAAATAATTCCATCTAATAAACTCATGTGTGGATCCACATGGTTGGTGAGCAAGCTTGAATCCGAGACATATTAAGCTCATTATCAGTAATTTGAATTTGAGCGCAAAAGTGTGTATTTGTTTCATGTGGTGGCGATTATTGGAATCAATAGTTTGTAGCTCAAAATCACCTTCGTTTTCCATGATGATGTCTAGCATCTCATTAATAAGAAAAGGATCAAAAATATTACCTATTACATGGATTGTGGATGAAACAAGATCCGAAGATGGGGAAATGCTTGATTTCTCGCTATCCACTTTGCCAATGTCAATGCCGCACGACTTGCTGCTGAATAATGTGGTCAAAAAGAGGGTTAAGCGTCCCTTTGAAACAACACCGCATTTTGTATAGAAAGTGGCATTGTTTGTAAAGTCAAATTACATGCCATAGCTTCAACTAATGGCGTAATAGCATCGCTAAAGTGTTTCGTTTCATGAGGAAATTCACGGAGCACATCCACGGCTAGAACTATAATTCCATCGCCATCCATATCCCCATGATAAGAAGTTGTAAGGGGATTAAATCGGAAAAAAGGTTTATCTATACTTGTTTGTATATGTACACATTCAATGGAGCCATTGAGATCGCATGAAATGTCCGCAATACCCAACAAAAGTATGCGTGCATTAAAATCGGAGTCGCTCTCTTTAATCAAGAATAACTTTTGGATTTGTTGATTTGTTAGTAAACGTGGGAATCTAGGTTCCCAATACATACAGTTAATGATAAATGAGGCATAGGGGGCAATCTTAGTATGAAATACAGGGTGATATTCTTCTGGATTAGCATAATAATGTGCTTTATCAAAATCCTTACCTGTAGGATTGTTATGTTGAACCATATGTGAAGCATCTATTAGACATCCAAAGACTTTAAACCTATTGTTCTGTTCTGCATTAAGAGTGTTTTTCACCAAATTAGGAAGATCTTTTGCATCGACAAAAGAATGTGGTAAAAGCTTGAAAATCTCCATAGCGCCTTGTCCTACATTTCCGCATCCCGTAAAAACGAAGACTAAAGGACAAATAGCAGAAGGCAACCCAGTTTGCTTGATCTCTTCTCCTAGAACAACTATTGCCTCGCGAGCCTTATTCAAAGAGGGATACATATGAGCAAAACCCAATCCCAAAAAGGGGGTTGAAAACCCTAGGTTTAGGAACCTCTCCCCTATCCCTCGTAAAAAGTCCAACATCCCTGCCCGACCTGCAAATTCTCCAAAAGCAACTACGCGCTTACCCTCTTTTGTGGTGATAAGCTCATAGTCGACTAATGTGACATCCTTTTGCAACACTTCACTTAACAATCCCATGTTATGGGGCTGTCCTTTGTGCGTATGTGAGAAGAATGCATATGATCGTTTTGATAATACGGTACCAAGCTTAGGACTTTTCACTCCAAGAATTAGGCCACACTTGGACATGTCTTCACTTACCTCACATCCTACCTCCTCATAACTTGAGTTTTGATAGATGCGTTTAGTACATGGTTGTATTACAATTTTTTGAATTCCTTGGCTGGTAGGTTCTTGTTTATTTCTGCTTAAGAGCTCCAAGCAATGAAATGGAGTGAGTGGAGCCCTTCTCTCCCATTTATTTTCTTCTTTCAAAATCCCTACCACTCCATTTCCATACATCTTGAATTCTTCGAGATTCTTTTGTTAATAGTATGCATAAACTAAAGGTATGATATATGTCTTCAAAAACCAAGATTACCACAAAAACCGTGTTTCAAATATAGATATTCCTTTCATATCTATTCATCTATTTCTCACGTTGTATACAAAATTGAGAGTTTATAAAATATTTTTAAAGAAAATTAATTTTATTTATAGATTTATCATTATGTATATTTGGTGAATGAATTTTAAGAACTACCCCCACAAGTTCAAATATTTTCAATCTGAATAGCTAATTTCTATGACATAAGAGAAGAGGTGCATTGATTTCTTGAAGAAGCTAACACATGACCTTTTTATATGATGAGAATAGAAAATATAAGTAATATTTTAATAAAAGAGATTTATATATTATAATTAGGGTTTTCCTTCATATACATTTTGAGGTTTTTCTTTGTGTTCCTTGTTATTATATTCAATTTCAAACTTGAGAGACGTTCCTACTTCCAGCTTTAAACTTGGGAGACATACAAAATTGATTTGCATGTATGGTTATTGGCAGGTGAGTATGATTAAAATTGGAATGTATATTATATTTTTAGATTTATGTGAGAGCTGATTTTTAAAAGTTTTATATTTTTATTAACTGGTATGATATATATATCTTCTCATTGGTAGTAGTCAATATAATATCTTTGTAAGAACACATATAGTTCTTTTATTTATGGAAATTCTTTTCTTAAATCAGACAAAACATGCATAAAAATTGTATTGTAAGACCTAAAAGCAGCTGTGTTGATGTATAATGCTATGAATTATGTATGAAATTTCAGAAACCACATGTAAAAGTTATGTTTTTTATTTTTTTCATAAATTAGGTTAATAAACGATAAGATACATGTCTTAAACTAACCACCTAGTTATGCCTGCGAAGTGTGTAGCTCTTCGACGGGACAAAGCTGTGACGATGTCCTCGATGGCATGCGCGACGAAGATGAAAGGATGAAAGCGGAGTGAAATTCTAGCGTCCTCAGAGGGCGATGGCTCCACCAGCACAGAAGTATGATGCAAGCAAGGCAAAGGCGCCTCTGGAAGCCACAGTGGAGGGAGCACCTTCCTCGTCCGACCCTTACTTCAAGGGGAATTTCACAGCTGCACTGGGCCGGCAGGAGCCGCTGGAAGTGAAGGGAACGAGCTCCCGAGCCCTGGGAGCTCTGAAGCAGGGGCCCAACAAAGGGCAGGGGCACACCCAAGTGAAGCTGTCGGATCACCACTCCATCTGCATCTCGGCAAGGGGGGTGGAGGTGGCGGTGGGCTCGGCAGATTCCGCTCTGTACATCGTCAATGTGGAGACGGGCAAGTTCGTGAGGACGATGGGGAGCAGGGAGTTCGGGCACACGGAGTGGGTCACGTGCCTGGAGTACTTGGAGAACGGGCGCATCTTCAGCGGAGGCATGGACAGCAAGCTGTGCCTGTGGGAGAAGAACGTCCCGAGGTGCAGCTACATGGTGGGCCACAACTCGGCCATCTCGGGCTGCCAGGCCATGGCGGCCAACGATGTGGGGGTGAGCTCCAGCTACGACGCCACGTTGAAGGTGTGGGATTTGGCCAAGGGCTTCAACGAGTACAAGCGCGGGGTACCGTGCTTGGGCACGCTCAAGGGGCATCACGGGCCTGTCACGAAATTCGTTCTGGGCGCCCAGGAGAGCAGCATCGTGAGCGGGTCCAAGACTGGGGAAATCATCCTGTGGGACGGCGCGGATGGGAGGCCGCTCATGCACTGCGTGGACGCGCACAACGGGGCTGTCACTGCGATCGCGAGCATGGTGGGCGGTAACAAGGCGGACAGGGAGAATGCGGGAACCGGGGAGATGTTCCTCACGGGAGGCCTGGATGGCATGCTTCAGGTTTGGGACTTCCGAGTGAGCCAAGGGCCTGTCTTCTCTGTCAAAGCCCACAGGTTCCCTTCCCTACCAAGTTTGCACAGCCTTTCACTCCATCGCTCACCAGCTTTCCTCTCTTGGGAAAGAGAAATTTTGCATATACGCATCAATTGCTGTAGCTGGCTTGGCTCCACGTCCAATTTCCTGCCTGGAAAACTACGTATACGCATCAATTGTTGCAGCACCATGACGTCACGGTTACGTCCTCAGCCTGCCTACTGCACCCGCACTCACCCATGGATATGATCCTGCTAAATCTTGTGGGCCTTGTTGCGCCAAAGCCTGCCTCCAATGCTGTGTGGCAACTGTACAGGACATTCCAAGGATGTCCAGTCGCGTTTGTGGGCGTTTCGATCACTGCAGGTAAGGCTCACGTGGTGACGGCAGGGGGAGACAAGGTCTTGAAGGTTTTGGACCCCCGGGCGTCGTTCCAGACTGTCCACACCATGCCTGACCACACCACCAACATCACTGCCCTTCAGGTCTATGGTAACACCTCCATCTTTCCTTCCCGTTGCGAGCTCCCAACCAAGTTGAGCACTTCAGCCATTAGGTGCACTTGTTTATGCTGGTTTGATACATCCATGGCAGGTGTACTGGCGTGGAGCGGGGCAGCGGATGGGAAGGTGCTGCTGCACGAAGTGGCCAGTGGCAAATGCTTGTATTGCCTCCCTCCCGTTGCAAAGGGCTCTGTGAGATGCCTCACTCTGGCAGGAGACAGCAAGCTTGCTGTGGCAGGGGATGACGGAACCGTGGTCATCTACCCCCACTAATAACACATCGCTAACACCTGAAACGGACTCACATGAATCGGACACACCTCGTTGCATTTGCACTGGAATCTTTTGGCACTAATGCTGCACAGAAACAGTACCACAGCTTTGTAAAGGCTTCTCAGGCCTTCTTGCTTGACGTTCAGTTACTGCCCATCAGACAAAATCACAGGTCACAAACTTGTAACTGCTCAAGAAGTGAATTCAGTATCTTCGGCGATTATAAGTCTGAACGAATGAAAAGATTGAATAGAGGGTTTCATTTTCAGCATCTTGAGATTGGGCATGGGAGATGATGAAGTCTGCCCATCCTGCTCATGCAATGTCAGAGACTGATGGATAGACAGGCTTGGGTCATTTTCCTGTGAGTGACTGAGCTTTCTCCTGCGCTCTGTATGAGGGAGCAGGTTTGGGGTAGTTGGCCGACTGGCAGCGTCAAGTCGGTGTCATCAGGGCGGGGAACTGCACTTGCACAGTATTTCATCAGCCAAATCGGTTAGCTGGAAGCTTCATCCGAGCCCCGCGTCTTCTTTCTCCCAAACTGACAGGCCTTGCTCAGATGGCCAGCCGCACTCAACCCTCTCAACAATGACAATCGTTGTCAGTCTGCAGAATGCCTCTCATTTCCTGCAAGACCTTGCGTGCGGCATCTACTTACCGCGTGTTGCCATTGCTCACGTATCGTGTGGTGAACGTGATTTGGAGAGGGAGGAATTTCTGCAACTTCTCCTCGAATAAATGTCACGCAGGTCTGATATTTCCAGCTTTCTGACCTCAGATAAGATGATTGAACAGGATGCAATTACGTGTCCTCAAGACTTGACCTGTCAAATATTATAGCTGCAGAGCATCTTTCACCCGCCTGGCATTCACGAGGGCAACTGATGAGGATGTCGCATACCAGCGCGAGCTGCAACCCATCTGCCAATCCGAATAAGACAACGTCGCCGTCGCATGCGTTCTGTCAGTTGTGTTCAAACCATTTTCCAGCAACTTCTTTCAGAAGACTTGGAGAGCTCTCTGCAACTGCTACTGCTCTGCGCTTCAAGTGCTGACAGCAAGACTCGATAAGACATTGGGTTGACAAGCCCAATGTGGGTAGCTCCTCGACTGTCCCCTTCCACAATGTTGGCAGCTCCTCAAGTGTTTCCCTCCACAATGTGGGCAGCTCCTCAAGTGTCTCCTTCCACTTCTGGGCCCTTGCCAAACTCGTAATCATAAACGGGGAATGTCACCTCTGTCATATCACACCCCCTCCGTATGCTTTTGTACCAACAACTCCCAGCTTGTATCACATCTCTCGCTCTCGCTCTCCCTCAGCAACTTGTATTGTACCAGTGTAGTAACTACGTGTAGCTGTCATGTCTGTCAGGCTGTGGTAGCTCTCCAGCCCAGAGGAAAACCATTTACCCCGCATCCGCTTGATGCTGAAAGACGAAAAAGGCGAGTTGGCCGACGGACAGGGATATGTGAACTTGTGAAGGGGCAGCTTTATCACTCTAAAGACTGGCTTCATAGCAATGCAGATCCGAAATAAAATCAGATGCACGTTGTCAACAACCGGTGCGAGTCTCCGCACCCTAGCACTCCTCTGACAAGAAAGTTTCAACTCCTACATAAATCTCATCAACTCGTCGACCCATGTATGTACTTTGCAAATCGAGCTTTGCATCACAGACCAACCCAGCCATGGTATGCATCAATCCAGATGACTCCCTTGGAGGAAAGTATGAAACACAGGCCCACAAACTGCAGGGCACAGCCTGCACGAGCAAGTCATGCATAATCCACGGTGACTGCCCCCATGCGAGTGCTTGTCCCTGCACATCCGCGAGTGAATCGGCAGAGGGAAAACTTTCGTTGCAACTTGCAAAGGGTACAATCAACCCCTGATTCCGTTAGCGTTGTGGGCGAACAGTCACGGTTGGGTTACCGAGTGGTGGATAAGTGTGAAGGCTGTTGCTGGTGGGGGGGAAGGGGGGGTCCACATTCTACAGGCTACAGTGGTCCTGGAAATCCACATCCACAACCGACCTCGGCTAATACTTTTGTAACTAATAAACCGACCGTGCGTCCGAGCTCATGGAGCACTACTCTGAGCAGCAATTACAATGCCATTAGCCTTAAGCGGCTGGTGAGGAAGAAGCACCCAGCCCAACCTGATATACGATACTGTAGCTACTGTATGTGCCTTTCTCCACGGAACGGGGGGAGATGTGGAATGCAATGGTGACTTGTGCCTGAGAACCATAGCCAAGTCTCGTACGCGTTGCGTACTCGTTTGGAAGGAGGCAAGTAGATATGCTGCTGGAGCTGGTACACTAGGAGGAAGAATCTTGCTCGTGACCCGAGGACACGTAGCTGAGTATATCTGCATCTACAGTGATTTTCAAAATACCTTTTTTCCTTTTTCAGGAAAAGGAAAAGGTTGTGTGATGAGGCTGGCTGTGGAACAGTGGAAACCCATGCGGATTCCGGGAGCACGCCTGCATCAGGAATTGGATTTGCGGCGGAAGGAAAAGTTTGTCGTTGCAGATGCCACCTCCGCATTTAGGCAGCGAATAACAGTGGATGGAGCCTGGAGGAAGGGAAAGGTGGGTTGTGCCGGCTGGGCTGGGCTGGGCTGGGCTGGGCTGGGCTGGGCTGGGCTGGGCTCGACTCGACTTGGCTTACCTTGGTTTGGTTGATGGGGGCTGGGGTGGAGTGGGGCGAGGCGAGGCGATGAGATGAGATGAGATGGTGACCTGGTCTGGGCTGGGGCCGCGGACCGTCGTGGTGCTCTAGCAGCGTTTCGAAAGCTCCTGACATGCGGTGGCTGGTTTTCGAGGCAGCAGCAGCAGAGTGAGGACAGGCGGGACGGCACAGCTAGCAACCAACTTTTTGTGTGAGCTGTTGCTTTTGAGTGGCGCATTCAGCCTGCTAATACGACAGCTAACAAACGGTGTGCGTTGCAAGCCTGCCTCCCGGAGGCCTCGGAAACGGGGAAAAACAGGGCCCGAATTTGGGCAGAGCCCAGGCGCCTCGTAAGCACATCGCATAGCTATGCGGGGCTTTCTTTCTGCGTGCTATGCAGTGCTGTGCTGTGCCTGGTAAGTGAGTGTGTATTACGTAACGGCCTTGGGGAGGGATGCTACGGTGCAGAGCAGTCGAGGCCGTTAGTTCAGTGAACCTAGGTAGGTGGTTGTTGAGAGGAGGAAAGCGAGCGCAAAACCATATCCGCATTTCCAGCAGTCAACTTCACAAGGAGTCAGCACAACATGATAGGGTACAGATTTTCACGCCCCGCAAAGCAGATTTTAAACCAACCAGCCAGCCAGCCTCACCATTAAAGTACCACACTCCATATCACTTCGTCCTCCTGCCAGCATGTTATGCACTCACCATTTCTTACCTTACCAACACCACCCGTAGGCACCGTCATGGCATGTGGGCAGGGGAAAGCAAGAAAGAAAAAAAGAACGCAAGCGCACCCGCACCCGCACCCGCTTCCCGGATGAAAGCAAGTACTAGCGAGCCGAAGAATACATAAAGTTCAAGACCCTCGACAACAGCAAGAAACTCATGCCCAAGCAAGCAGCACACACCCGCCAGCTGGAGTCCACACCACCACGTCCACGGAGGAAGCACCACCCCTCGCTAAAACCACCCAAGATTGGAACATCTTTTCACTTCAGGCTTCCGACAGCGATCACATTATTGAATGGCACTAGTGACCTAGTCTACTTGGACAGACACTCACTGCAGGAGTGTGGAGGATCGGATTGGATTGGTTTTGAGACTGTCTACGATACCTCACCCGAGATGTAGCATAAATACCAACTTACAAGGGTGCTGCAGAGTCACCAATTAACAAGTATTCACAGGAGCAAATTCTGTCGAGAGTCTCTTATTCCTACCTAGAACCTGCGCAGGCTATCACGGCTGATTGTTGCACTGTAACTGTACTCTAACCACTAACCAAATGAACAATCACACCAATAGTCCCTATTATCTGCAATCCTAGCTCAACCTAGTCAAAAACCACATAGCTACCGCAAAAGACTTGACTATCGTACTGGAAAAACTGCGTCTATGAAAGCTCACCCAGCTTTTCTTGGCAAGGAAGGGGCAACAGAGCCGAAAAAATCATGGTGAGAATTCAGAGACTGTAATTCGGAAGGGAAGGAATGGAAAGGAGGGGTGCAGGTTGTCGCATGGGCTGCAGCCATGTACTTCTGAACCTCCTTGGCAACCATGTCCTTCATCACAGCAAACAAACCTGCATTCACTGCGTCCAGGCCAGATCCAGGATTGGGCCACGGCACCTGTGCTTGGGGCTGAAACATGGGCGCCAGGACCTGGGCCACAGCTGTCCTGACAGCAACATTCATAAAATCAGTGGCAGCATCCACTACTTTAGGATAGGGAGCAGGAGCCTCAGGCTGGGCAGCAGCAGCACCAGGTGGCGGCGGCGGCGGCGGGCTGAGCATGTTGGCGGAGCAAGTCGGAGGCGGCATCGACGAAGATTCGCGGGGCTCCGGAATGGGGGCCGGGCCCCAGCAAGCACCGCCTCCAAAATCTTTCCTCTGCTCTGGAGGAGTTTGAACACGCAAAGGCGCGTGAGTGGGCTGCTGGCTGACTGTGGAGAGGTGAGACAACTCCCCGTCGTTCCTGCTCCTGCTGCTTCCTGGGAGCGAAAGGCTCAAAGAGGTGGGAGGATCCGTGCTGGAGCTGGACGTCTCAGATGGCGGCTGCTTGCCCACCGCAATACTTGGGCCGTAGGAGGTGAAGGCCGATGGGCGAGGAACCGGCCGGAAAACTTGCGGAGTCAAGACCGTGGTAGGATCACTGTGGTCGGAGGCAGTGGGGGAGCCAGGCCCAAAATTGAGCTTCTTCAATCTCCGGGAATCCACTTCCCAACCGTTGTCTTCTTGCAAACTACCATCATTGGACATTTCGTTGCTGCTCCTCTTCCTCCCATCCACACTGCAAATTTCATCGTCATCCCGGGAGATTTTACACACATAGCTGTTCTCTTCCTCAGCCCTGGACTTCTCGTACCTCCGCCGCAGCGTCGAATTCCAGTGGTTCTTTATCGCATTGTCGGTCCGGCCTGGCAACAACCGAGCAATTGTGGCCCACTTATTACCGTGCCGAGCGTGGGCCTCGATGATGGCCAGGTCCTCCGAAGGCGTGAAGGGCCGGTGCTGCACCTGAGGACTGAGCTGGTTGCACCACCTGAGGCGACATGACTTGCCGGAGCGCCCGGGGATCCCCTTGCTTATGAGAGACCAATTGCGGGCGCCATACTTGTCCACCAGCTTCTGCAGAGCACTGTCTTCCTCAGGGCTCCACGGTCCTTTTATTCGGTCGTTTTCCTCTGACAGATTAGACCGTTGTGTCGCTAATGCCATGCTAAAGGCACTTCCCACTCTGTCGCATGCAAGTCAAAGACGGAGAAGCCCACCCTCTACTAGCACTACCTAGACCGGCACCCACGGCGCGGCGTGCCCGTCGAAAATCATAGAACGATAGAAGCAGCACAAGAGGAAGCTGGGAGTACAACCAAGCCGTATGCACACTACGGAGGAGGCCTCCATGTGCAGACCGACCGGAAACCTCCCCAAGAAACGGCTCTCCTACACGATCACAATTGATGTGAAATCGCGTTCTTCACCAACAGCAGGCCAGCCAATTGCTAGACCAAAGCAATTCCCAAACACACACCGAAAGACAGCCAATTCCAGGCGCCGCACACAAGGCGCGAGCTGCGCCAGACAAACAAGAGCAGACCGCACCAGAGTCACAGGAAATGACTCCCTCTTCACCCTCACCCTATACCTTGCCCTCTACCTCACACTCACACCCTCACCGCCGCACCGACACCAACCCAGCGCTGCGGCGGGATGCCCCGCGGAAGAAAGATCCAAAAGCAGCCGCACACCAAGAAACACGACACCGCACACCAAGCAGCAGAGGCGGCCGCTGCAAATCCTCCACCACCCGCAGATCCAGAAAGCGGCCACAAATTCCGCCGCTTCAACACTCAGCAAAAGAGCCGAGGCAGAGCCGCCTGCTCCACGGCTCTCCAAGAATCCGTCCTGAAGGCACCTACTCAGGACACACCTTCACACAAGCCTGTCCCACCCGAGAGAAGCCACACCAGAAGCACAGCAAGAGAAGCAACACCGCAACTCCAATACTCCGAAAACCTCCACAGCCAGCGCTCCGAAGAGCCAAAACCAAAGATCCCTGCGAGTGGGAAGGAGAGGAGGAGAAGGAACTCGAGAGAGGAGGAGGAGGAGGGGAAGAAAGGGAGGAAAGGGAAGGAGGAAGCACAGGAAAGCGCCCGCTTGAAGGAGGGGCGGGGCGCCCTCTGGGAGCATTAAGCCGGCGAGGCGACTCCAGGCTGCTCTTGTAGCTCTCTCTTGCCCGGGCCAGGAGGCCAGGAGGGAGGGAGGCGCGGTAGAGAGAGGATGACCCGCAGCGGAGAGAGAGGATGGGATGCGGAGCAGCCCGGTCGTGCTCCGTGTTTGAACAGGAAGATGTATGTCCGAACCATGGCAACACGTAACGGGCCGTTGTACCCACTGATTTTGGGGGGGATTTTTTTTGGCGGGCTGCCCGGAATCCGGATGCCATACATGATGGCGGGCGTCAGGCATGATGCCCGCATGGCCCATGCGAGGGCATGCATGACGTATGAGGTCCCACGCGGCCGTTGGAACTGATTGCCGGAATCCTGTGGTTCCTTTCGCCGGAACCGGACCCAGCTGGCAACCGGCGGTAGCGGGTGTCGCCCGGGATTCACCGCATATGCCCCATCCGGCGTCTTGAAGTTTGCGAAAGATGAGGCCACGGATCTTGGGTCATGCAGGTTGCAAGTGCAAGTGAAGCGATATGTTAGGTTCAATGGACCGGAATTGCGCATGGGATTGAAATGCTGTTATGAATCTTACCCTTGGGTGGCTTACGTCAATGGGAGGGCGCTTGTTTGTGGAATGTGTGGAACATCCATCTACTTGTCTTATTCCCCTCGTCCCTTGCCCATTTATTGCAAAGCATATGGGCATATGAAGTGTACCAGATCATGTATGCTTGTTTTGTTTCACAAGATAATTCTGGTCTTAATACGTGGAGGATAGAATTTCAAACTACTTACTTTCGTTGGTGAATGGGTTTCCTTAGGTCTATAATTTTTAGTTTACAACATAAACGTAACAAAGTGAAAGACACACTTCTTTTATACCAAAGCACATGGGGGACTGAATTTTAAGAGCAAAGAGACGTGTGAAACAAGGAGAAGTATATATTAATGGGTTTTGAATCCCAAGGATAAGTAGTGAGTACATGTACATATTGTGTGGGGCTGGATGCGTCCTTCTCTTCCTGGCAAGGGAAGGATATGCTCGTGAGGATAAGCATGTGGAATGCAGTAGCTGGTGGGTCGTGCGCGTTGCTGAGGATATGGATATGCTTCAAGCATGTAAGGACTATAACAGTTACGTGGTGGCAGGTGCAAGTGCGTGTAATAGGGCCGTGCCAACTGATCGTGTACTGTGCTTTCTTCCACCAACATGTGAAGAAGCAGGCTTTTGCAGTGAACATACAGAGTACGTAGATACTTTTCTCCACCAACTTCACTGTCTTCGATATTTTCCACCGACCCACCAAAAGATGTACGCTCATGAATGATTGGGAACAACTTGGGCCTCATGAATTGTGCTCGGGCTGTTTGTAGCGTGGAAGGACTCGGGCTTGAACTTGGGCTTGTAGCTTGAAAGGATCGCGCTTTATTGTTCAATTTTTTGCTTAATTATGTTTCTATGGTCTCGAGTGCTAGATACTTGAATCAAATATGTGGTTTATGAATAAGCAATGATATAGCTACTCTTTCGGAGACATAACTATGTATTTAAACCAACATAGCGCTAAAATGTTGCTTGGTTCCACACCAAGTGGAAAGCATGACGGGTCATCATGAGATTGGAGAGTGTTAAATTTCACTTAGATTAAATTTTATTTAAAAAATATATCAATGTATCACATTTGTGCATAGGATCCGACTTGGTCAAGTGTTTCTCTTCAGATGCATACATTATTCCTTGCGTGTAGCAGAGGAAAGAATGAGTAAAGCAGCGAGAGATAAGTTTCAAAGAAAAAGACAAACTAGTTTATGAAATACTTGCCTATTGGCTGGGTTTTAAAGAAAAAGACAAACTAGTTATGAAATGTTTGGCTATTGGCTGAGACATGCAGTGGACCTCTCCGATAACTAGATAAGCTTTTATCTAGTTATGGAGACCCAATTTGATGAGTCAATTGGGACAAAAAAGATGTAGCCGACCAATGAAATATGAGTTTGGTGCAGGATAAGGTGGGAAAAAAAGTTCTCAATTCGAATGAATTATTTACCAAGACAAGCACGTGTTTAGGGCTCATGGGTGGTGTGGGTGAGCCAAATACATTTTGTCGTTATATCCATGAAAATCACAAGGAAATGCCAAGTTGGGTATATTTTGTACAAAAGCCTTGGTAAATGAGAAACTCTTGTTGGCGAGTCTTTAAATGCAACATCCAAACATCACACAAATAGATGGATATGATATGTTATTTGGAGAATTTTTTGTAGTTAGGACCAAGGTGCTTTTGAACATGTGCACACATGCATGTTAGGAGAGATTGGGAAGGCGCGAGGGCCACTTTTCTAGGTGGCAAAAAGTGGGCACCTCCATATGATGCATTTTTGTTTTCTTGCTCCAGCCCAAGTGGCTTTGGTGAACAAGGGATGCAAGGGTGGCTTGTGTTATTGGGTGCTTGGCAGCTGCTGGCCTTGTTAGCAGCTCGTTGTTTGCTTCGGTGGGCGGCAGCGATGGATGCGAAGGCGAGTGAGGAATTCATGGGGGAATCGTGAAAAGAGTGATAGCTACCTACCGGATGCCTTTGCAGAGCCCTACACCGCACACCGCACACCGCACAGCCCTAGGGGAAGGGAAGGGAAGGAAGGCCCTACCGCTACAACCCCACACGGTTTGGCAGGTTTCAGGTACGACAACATGAAAGGAGGCGGATTAGTGGGGCCAGCAAGCAAAGGTTTTGACGACGGTTTTGAGCGGCTGGGTTGCGTCACCGGTTTTGAGTGGAGTTCCATTATCAAACTGAAAAAACAAACCCGTTACCCAACAACACAAGGATGCGGTGCGGTGGGGCGTGACGACACCGGTACAGGTATGTAACGGGGGCCCGGCCCGGCCCGGCCCGGCGCACCCGGTGGAGTGTCACGACCAGCGTGGAGCCTGGAGAACCTGGCGCCATAATTACCGTGTCCAGGTTAAGTTAACTGGGCGCATCGCAGCAGGAACAGCGCACCGGGTCGTCCACCGTTGCCGGCAAGGATGCCCTCCCTGCCCTGCTACTTTGCCAGGCCGTTAGCGGTACGTGTTGAGAGTAGTTACCTGACGGACATTACTATCCGCCAGCGCTCCCTGCTGGCCCCTGCCCTCCCGCCTCCCCGCCCGTGCGGCTGGGGCGCTGGAGCGCTGGAGGCTGGAGGCGACCGGCCACCGGTTGAGTTGGCGAAACTGGTCGCTGCCCTCCCCGCCCATGCGTCCATGCTGCATGCCATACCATGCTGCACATTCACATACATACGTGCCTGCGTATGTACATAGATACGATACATGCCCGTTGACCAGGTGGGCGGGACGAGACGAAGAAGGAAGACTAGACAAATACAATACGTGTTTTAAATGTAGCATGCAGCCAGCGTCCATACCTCCCAGGCCCAGGGCGGAATTTGGTACTTTGTACACCCAGGGTCCTATGATACTTAGACGTGGTGAGCCTCAGCTTTTTAAAATCACAATGCCATGAAAGGATTTGAGAACCGACGGGTGGGTTCCTATTGTTGTGAGGACATCATGGACGAGCCGGCTACCACTTAAGGGGCCATATCTCATCTAAGCATGAAGTCTACATACCTAGCCAATGGAGATAGAATATTTGTGGATAGGGATATATCATGTTGTTAAAAGATGGTAGATCATGTGGCTCCCAAGGCTTGATAAGAGAGGTTGGTAAGGAGCAGCCTTATTTGCGGCCGAGACAAGAGAGATCATAAACCAGGATATGTTTTATTGAGGGAAAAAAACGATGGAAAAAACCCATTCAGCAGGGGACAACCAAGGTGCACCCCGAGGATCAAGGTGAAAAGGAGCGACTAAGCTCCTTACCTAAAATCACCTATTGTTCCCAAAACATCATTCGCAAGAAGAACAAATGGCTTGCAAACTACGGACGAAGAGGAAGAAGCGTCACCTGTCGTCGCCGCCTTATGAAGGATTGTCATCGAGAGGGCCCTTTGAAGGCCAATAGAGACTCACTGTCTGAAGTAAGCTGTGAAATAAGAAAGGGACAGCCCCGTGCCATGCCTTCGGGAGTGGTAGGATTTCGCACACAACTTGAGAAATTTATCGAAGTCCGCAGCCATTACCCCATCATTTTGAGTGCGAACGGAATAAAGAAGCTGCCCGCTTGCTTCTCGCTGCACTTCCTAACCTTGAAAGCAGTGCCCAATCGTGATTAGTGATAACCTAAGCAGAGATGGTGTCTTGGCCGGCCCACCACGTCAGATTTCCCTGCTCCCTCAAGGAAATTTTACAAGATTTCCTCCTCCACACTAGACACAAGATCCTCCAGGATAGGTCCTCCTGGAGGATGAAGCGAGAGGCCAGAGCAGGAGATGATAGGGCCCAGCTGCCTAAAAAAATCGCCGGGGAAGAAACCTCCAATGAGAGTACGCCGACGCCCCAAACTGCACTGGCATGAACGCTTGCCAGCGGGCCAAATTCCCCACAGGGCACTCGAAAGCCCCTGGGCCCATGATGTCCCCAAGACTATCCATTATCTTTCTGTCAAACCCTTGCAATCGAGACAAGAGAACTGGGGACTTGGGAGGCATGCGCATGAGGTAACCAGGACGCCTAGCGAAGCGAGAGGAAAGAAGTCTAAAGGCCACATAAGCATCCCCCAGCAGAGGGAGGTCCTCAACATGGGACAGGTCCTCTGCAAGAGCTTGGTCCAAGAAGCTCCCGATGCAGTCAGGGGAGCGGAAGGGGACCCCAAAATTTGAAGATCCAACGCCGGAGCAATCTCCCCAACACGGAACTGCAAAGTGGGCAGGATGCTCGACGGGGACTAGACGCGACACTTGTAGAGCTTGACCTTCAAGGCAACTAAAGAAACCTCATGGGAGAAGAGCTGGAAGGCCTCCTAAACCTTGTTCCTAGGCCCAAGGATGTGAGAGTCGTCTACCAGTGACGGGAAGACACATTCATGCCCAAAGGAAGCAGCCCTAGAAAGGGCCCTGTAGTGAGCATTGGCAAAGAGGGCACCGCCCAAATGGTCACCTTGCTTGGTACCTGTGGCTGATTCCAAGACGAAAACAACAAATCCCGAAGAGACGTTCCTATACTGATAGTAGAGGTTGGAAGATTTCATGTAGAATCCAGATAAAAGGTATAAGGCTCCCCAGGACACCACTAGCTTCCCTAAGCTCCTCAGACATAACGCTTCTGGAAATGGTATAGAAGGCGTTCTCAACATCCACATGTCTGTTAAGGCATGCCTGCACGCCAAACACCACAGGACTTGCAACCCCCCGGAGTGGCAATGCCAAATTGAAGGGGGTTTAGGTGCTGATGGAGGTGGGTGCTCGGGCTCTGGCGTGTGTCCACCCACGGCTGGGGAAGCCTTCATGCGGCTCCTTAACAATACTATTACCCTTTAATGTCGCCTCGAGAGATCCGATGAGGCATTTTCCACAGCAGCAGCTGAGAAAAAGAGCTAGGGAAAGCCGCTGGATGGGTCTTCAGGGAGAAAAAGGTTACCGAAGATGGTCAAACACCGTCCCAGACAGTCCGGGAGAAGAAAGAAGTGGGGCTGAGAGGCAGGGCAAAAGTCGTGCGGTCCAGGGAGAAGGGGTCCTCAAGCACAGAATCGAGTATGTTCGGGGGGATGCCATCCTTCAGGGCTGGATGGAGGGCACGAAGGGCTGCAATGGTCTCCTCAGTAGCAGGGGGTGAAGAGCCCTCGCATCGCGGCCATATTCGCCTACTTGACCCAACAACTTGCAGCTCCGCAGGTTCGTTGCCACACCCGGGGCTTGTTCCACTTGCAGCGCGAATTCCACCCGAGTCTTAGAAGCTGGCAATGCCTCTTTTTAAAGAGATGCCCAATCTCCGGCCCGAAAGTCATAGAGGCGATTGGCGACCTCCCGATGACCAGAAGCCCTATCCCTAGTACAATGCAAACACCACGGGTAGAAGCGGAAGACACATTCATGCCCAAAGGAAGCGACCCTAGAAAGGGCCCGTAGTGAGCATTGGCAAGAGGCACCGCCCAAATGGTCACCTTGCTTGGTACACGTGGCTGATTCCAAGACGAAAACAACAAATCCCGAAGAGACGTTCCTATACTGATAGTAGAGGTTGGAAGATTTCATGTAGAATCCAGATAAAAGGTATAAGGCTCCCCAGGACACCACTAGCTTCCCTAAGCTCCTCAGACATAACGCTTCTGGAAATGGTATAGAAGGCGTTCTCAACATCCACATGTCCGTTAAGGCATGCCTGCACGCCAAACACCACAGGACTTGCAACCCCCCGGAGTGGCAATGCCAAATTGAAGGGGGTTTAGGTGCTGATGGAGGTGGGTGCTCGGGCTCTGGCGTGTGTCCACCCACGGCTGGGGAAGCCTTCATGCGGCTCCTTAACAATACTATTACCCTTTAATGTCGCCTCGAGAGATCCGATGAGGCATTTTCCAGCTGAGAAAAAGAGCTAGGGAAAGCCGCTGGATGGGTCTTCAGGGAGAAAAAGGTTACCGAAGATGGTCAAACACCGTCCCAGACAGTCCGGGAGAAGAAAGAAGTGGGGCTGAGAGGCAGGGCAAAAGTCGTGCGGTCCAGGGAGAAGGGGTCCTCAAGCACAGAATCGAGTATGTTCGGGGGGATGCCATCCTTCAGGGCTGGATGGAGGGCACGAAGGGCTGCAATGGTCTCCTCAGTAGCAGGGGGTGAAGAGCCCTCGCATCGCGGCCATATTCGCCTACTTGACCCAACAACTTGCGACTCCAGGTTGCCACACCCGGGCTTGTTCCACTTGCGGTATTCACCGAGTCTTAGAAGCTGGCAATGCCTCTTTTTAAAGAGATGCCCAATCTCCGGCCCGAAAGTCATAGAGGCGATTGGCGACCTCCCGATGACCAGAAGCCCTATCCCTAGTACAATGCAAACACCACCGGGGTAGAAGCAGAAGAAGACACCAAGCTAGCTCGTACTGGGAGTCGAGTGCAAGGCGATCCAGAGGAAGATGGAACGCTAAGCGAGCATCATCATGAAGGTGCCTTGGAATCCTGCGAAAGATGCACAGGCATGGAAAACAGGATTTAAACAACCCAAGGATATGATTCAGCTGAGTCTGCAACCATTCCCATGATGAGAGAGGCACCCTTGGAAGGATGACACCAATTCCGCAGCCTGAGCCAGGGAGCTAGTGGAGGTTGTAAGTTGTACGTGAGCAGCCCAAGTAGTCCGGTCGAAGTCTTTGTGCATGTGCCAATGTGAAAACCCCCTTAACGCCATAATAGAGTTGATTGAATGGGGAGTGTCCTTGATAGTCACAGAAGGTGTGGACCCCCCCCATTGCATAGAGAAGAAATCGTAGAGAGAGAACAAATTGCAGATACTAGCTTGGGGGTGTTAGGGCCAAGGAGGCACCAGGGACAAAGAGTGCTCGGCCTTTATCGGACATACAAAGTTTTAGCTTCGTATGGCGAACCCCAAGAGACCAACCAAAAGGCCCTGCCTAGAGGGGTTGCAGCCCACCTCAGCATTGGCAACCTACTAAAGCCCGCACTTGCCAAATTCTACAGGAAGGAAGGGAAAAAAAAAGGGCAAGGAATCCCACACAAACGAAATGCAAAGAACAGACTTCGAAGTAGCAACAACACCATCTCCAGTTACACCAGCAACATAGGCATACGCAACTGCAGCAATTGGAACCTCAGCTGTTTGTCAAAGACCTTATAAGCTATTGCTTCATGGAAGCGATGAAGCGACAGTTATGTGATAATCATGCACTAAGTTAGAAATCACATGCTAGGCCATCAGAGCGTCATGACCGCAAATGGTGTCTTCCCCGCAGATTTGCAGGCTCCATTTCTCCAACAACACTTCTTACAAACCAATCCATCACCCGCTTTTGACTGCATCTTCGCTACATGCGCTACTCCTCCTCCTCCTACTGCTGATGCTCTGCTTGCGCTGCCTGCCTTTCGAGCTTCCACACTCCATCGCTCCCTATTGGATGCTTCCGCTACCTTCCTTCCTCCTTACATGCACCTTGCGCACACAACCCTAAACCCAGAACTCATGCGGGCGAGGCGAAGCATGGTAGACAACATGCTTCACAAAGAAATGCCCACCAAGTAGGTTGAGATACAGACGTACACATGCCCTGGCATCCCAGAAGCATGTCCCTCTCCCCAGCAAAAATCATCAATCAGAGCAGCCTTTTTTTCGTGGGCGAGATAATATGTGTTGCCCCCAAGGGTATCATAATGCAAGTAGTTATAGGCCACCAAGGGCGGAGTAAGCGAGGTGGAGAAGTACCCATCCCAATAGTGATCAGTCCAAAAGGTTGCTTAACCACGGCAAAAGTTATAAGAAGGGAAAAAAAGAGGACCGTATAAGTACGGTGTTACTCCATTCAGGAGGACGTATATGTACCATGTTGTGGAGGATCCTGTGTTTTAAAATTTTAGGAATAACTTAGGAATTATTTAAAATAAAAAAAAGATGTGAAGAAAAAAAAGTAGAATTGGGGGCCGGGGCCCGGGCTTCCGAGGCCGAGCGTGTGTTTGATGTTCAACTTCTGCTGGGCTCTGCTCTGCTCTCCTGGGGCGTGCACGGTACATACCTGTAAGGCGGTAGCGCGTATCTATGCAATTGATTATGTGGCAGGCCCGCTTTTGGCTTTCGCCAAGAAGGGCACTGTAGCCTGGGAGGGCGAGTCCAGGCTGAGTGCCAGCTTACAATGTTTCTATTATTGACGCAAAGCCTTCTCGGGGATGGGACGGGACGGGCCGGGCCGGGCCGCGCGGGGCCTCGAGATTCGCCAGCCAAGGGCCCTGGGCGTGGGGCGTGGGGCGTGGGGCATGGGGCCTGGGCCGCCGGGGCCTGCTTATATATGATGGTCGGAACTTGGGATGTTTTTTTTTGGTACAGTGGAAGTGACACCACATGGTTCCACCTGAAGGCTAGAGGCTGGCGCAAGCCTGTTTTTTTCAACAAAATAATGTTAGTGGAAGTGGGTGGTGTGGGGACGGGACGGCGTTCAGCGGTTCCGCTTTCACCCTTGTCCGTCTCCGTCTCCGTCTCCGTCTCCGTCTCTCGACTGGCCTTTGGCCTGGGCGAGAGGAGGCGAATGGAAAGGCGAGGCGGGAAAAACAATATTAAAAAAACGGTATTTGTCGACTGCCACCCCACATCATGACCCAATCATCATCCTGACAAATTTGGGTGAGTGGGTGGGCAGCGGTACCGGCGCCGGATACTTAAAAAAACGCGGAGCTCCACGTCAGCGGCGCCCGGTAATGGGCATTGGCATTGCGCATACGAGGACGGAGGGAGATGGTATGCATATATATATATGATATTATGTAGGCGTATGATGAGTCACGTGCAAGGAGGCGGATATGCCCGTGGTATATGCGCGGCTGGCCACAGGCTGGCCCCATAACTGCCACTAACTGCCCCCCAGCTCAGCAGGGGCCGGGCCCTTAGCATGGCCCTGTTCACACTCACACGGGGGAGACGGGGAATCTGGGGAACTGGGGAACTGGGGAACCGGGTTGGACTGGACTGGACTGGACTGGACTGGACTCTGGCGTGGGCTTGGATCCCCTTCTCCCATTTCTTTTAATGCCTTTGTGCTATGGAGTGTGTGTCCCGACTCCCTGGAGCAGGATGAACAGCGCGCTGCGTGGCTAATGGCCGACCAAGCCTGGTGTGGGCGCATAGAATGGGATGAACGTGACCCAGCCTCAGCCCCAGCCCCAGCCCCAGCCCCATGCCCTGCCTACCCCCTGTTGGGGCGGACAGGCAGCCGCTTTTAATTGCCATTTGATAAGGTCCCTTCCCTTGTCTTGCCTTGCCTTGCCTTCCCTTCCCTCCCGTTCCGATTCCCGAGGCCCCTGTTGGAGCGAGCCTCTCATGAGCCAGGCGCGCACCGCGCACGGCACACGTGCTTCGTTCCCACTGCCCTCCCAGGCCACCAAAAAAGCGAGATCCTGGAAAGCCGAAAAGAGGATCCTTCCCTCTGCCCCCGCCAGCTTGCAAGGCTTGCAAGCTAGCAGCTAGCTAGCTCTGGCGCACCTTGCTGGGCTACCCTTCTTCTCCTTCTCGTCGCTTCTCTTCTCTTCCCTTCCCTTCCCTTCCCTTCTCTGCCGAGCCCGCGGTCCGCATCATCATCGTAGGGCATAGGGCATAGGGCATGTATGTTGTGGGTTCTTGTTAAAATATGGAGCGCTGCCGCTGCCGCTGGCGCTGGCCCCGCCGTGCCGTCGGGAAGGCAAAGTGCGTAGTTGTTGGAGAATGGTGGAGAGTACGTGTTGAAAAATCGTTAATCCGAGACTTGAGGTGATAGGCGTGGAAGCAGCAGCCATAAACAGGAACAGGAACAGGAACAGGAAGGGCAAGAGAAACAGAAACAGAAACAGAAACAGAGGGGACGGCAGTTGGTGTCCAACGACGACAGGAGCGATGAGCGATGAGCGATGAGGTGGAAGGTCTCCGACATGGATGGCGTAACTGCACCAACAACAGCAACAGGTAACAGAAAAGGTGGTTGTTAGGAACTGCCATGGCACATGGGGCCCCCGGGGCCTGGGATGGGGGAGTCCAATCATGCCGCATGGAGGCATGGAGGCAAGGAGGCATGGAGGCATGGAGGCATGGAGGCATGGAGGCATGCAGGCATGGAGGCATGCAGGCATTGCAGGGTCCGAGGGAGTGGGTTGCGGGAGCCCGGGGAACCCGGGGACCCGGTGACCCGGACGCATCGGATGGCGGGGCCCTCCCTCGAGGACAGGCTGGCCAGGCCGTCATGGCTCCGGCTCCGGGGGTGCGCGCCACGTACCCGCCCGGGCGCCCTTCCCCTCGCTCTCCGACAGCGACACGTAGGGCGGTCGGTCGCCACCTACCACCCGCTTGTCCTTGGCTTTTTGGGGACGCCGCCGACGCCGACGCCGACGCCGACCAGGCACCAGGCACCAGGCACCAGGCAGCAGCGTCGTATCATTGCCATCGCCCGTTTGCCCCACTTCGCCGCATGCATATCATATGCATGTACAGTCGACCCCCCCTAAGTGGGACTGGTTCGGAGTGCCTTTAGAGGTCCCATTAAGGGAGGTGTCCCGATTAGATTTTTCCCCATTTTAAAAATCAAAATATTATAAATTCAAAAAAATCAAAAATATCTAAAAAATAAAAATTCAAAATCTGATTGATAGGATTTCCTAAAAATAACTTTTACCATTTCTCTACATAGTTGCTTGAAAGCTAGCACTCCTTCTATGAAGATGAAAAAACCTCTACTATTATAAAGGAAAAAGCTTAGCTTAGGAGTCTTCAATCACACCTAAAATTCTATCGTGCTTTGAAATAATCGACAATACTCCTTTGCACCCGCGATACTTTGAGATGATGACTAATCACGTGTTTCTGAAAGATATTAAGCAATGCCAAAGAGTCTGTACTTGATGACATCTTCCATAGTCGGTCATGGTAGGGGTGGCATTGTCGCTACTTCCTCTTCAATATTTTCGGTAAGCTCCTCTTCGACAACTTAAGGGAATAGTGAATCCCATATTTCTTATAACTTATTCTCGATCGTCATGTCCTTATACTATATTGATAGGATACAAAGTCTGTTCAATACCTATTTCATACTTATATGATTCTTTTTTTATTTTTCTTTTTCAAATTTTTAATAAAAAATAGAAAATCCCATTTAAGAAGGTGAAACTAACATGAATGTTTCAAAAAAATCCCAATTACTGTTTAAAGAAAAGTTCCATTTTTTACGCTGTAAACTAAAAGAAGTAGGATGGGAGGTCCCATTTAGAGAGGAATCCCATTTATAGAGTTCCCAATTAGGGGGCCGGACTTGTATGTGAGCTTCATGTACCATACGGTGCATGAGAGATTGAAACGATTTAACAGGCGAAGTAGATAAACCCAAAGCCAGGTTGAGGCAGGTCAGGTCAGGTGAGGGCAGCTCAGCTCGGGTCAGCTCGCAGAGTCACCGAGTCACAGAGTCACACATGAGGCCGTGGCTGTCGGTGCAGAATCTGGATTCGATCCCCGACCCCCGATCCCGATCCCCCAGTTCCAAGGCTCCAGGTTTAGCGCAATCATAAGGCACTGTTATGGGCGGCCAATGGCGAAGGCAAAAAATTCCGAGCGCATCGCGCTTGGGAAGCGGGTAACGGAACGGCAGCGTGCGCCTGCGCCTGCGCCTTATCCCACTGCCAGTGGGGTGAGAAGTGAGAAGTGGGCACTGGGGTGGGCTGGACTGTCAGGCCATGAGGCCATGGCCCCCATGCCCCATGAGGAGGGGAATGGAATGGCATGGATTCGGAGGCCACTGGAATTCGTTCCGTTCATGGTTTGTGCCTTGCAACGCCCAACTACCGCAGTAGCCTGTAGTACCCGCCTCAACTGTCCCGCTCTTCCCACCCTTCTCTCTCTTCCTTCTCTTTCTCCCTCTCTGTCTCCATCCTCCAGCCCTTGGGGTGCGTGACTATATCAGAAAATGTAGGTAATGTCGAAATGGGTTTGAACGATGGAGCAGGAAGGAAAGGAAAGGAAAGGAAAGTTGTGGGCGGGTGCGTTTGACTGGGTCCAGCGCTGTTGGCCAGCCTGGCCATACAACCACGTGGGTACGCTGCGCGCATCTGTGCGCTTCCGCGAACCCGTCTCCTCGTTGACGGTGACACCGCGCTGACTGTGCCTTGACCCACCGGCTGCAGCCGGTCGCGCCGGTGCGTCGGTTACCCCTTGAACTTTGTGGCCATGGCCGCCCCACCTACACCAGCGCACTCACTGTGCACTGCCAGCAGCCAGCAGCCAGCAGCCAGGAGCCAGGAGCCAGGAGCCAGCAGCCAGCGGCCAGCAGCCAGCACACGCCCAAGCCCCACCACCACCGACTACCCACAAATCTATACGTCTGCAGTTGCACACGGCCAGACCAGCTCCGGTTTCCTTGTTTCCGTCCTTGCTCTTGTGTGACAAAGCGATTCCCTCAAATCCGCATTCCACTTTCCGCAAATCCGCAAATCCGCAAGCGCAAGGGATCGATTGGAAATTGGAACCGGATATGGATATGCTAAACAATGCAAGAATTGAAACGCCTCCTCCTTTTTACCGCCGCTGTGGCTGTAACTGATGGGACGGAAGCTGAGGAATGTAAGGTTGCTACTGTACATGTCTCCGTGTCCACGGATGTATGTGGGTGATGGTGGTGAGTTGTTTGGCGCCAGACTATTCTCTCAAAAAGTAAAATGAAAGATACGAGTCCCGTCTGCTGGTTTGCTGGATGGGGCAGTGGCCAGCCCTGCCTATCGCAACATGACCGTATACATGAGATTCATCCGGGGAGAGGGAGTGGGAGAGGGAGAAGGGCTCCCGGAGATGGCGAGCCAGAGGAGTGATGAGTCGTGAAACGTACAGAGGGGCGTGAGGGTGGTGACGTACCCACCACGCTGCCCTTGTGCGTCCCTGGGCTGCGTGTGTTTTGTGTACGCACATCATCTATGCGGGCATGGCCCATGGGCCATGGAATATAGGGCCGGGGCGCAGCGAATGGGCATCCTCCATGCGCCACAAGTTGAAGCGGGCAGCAGGGCGGGCGCATGCGGGTGCTGCAGTCTGCACACTCTGCGGGTTTGCGGGAGCATGAGCTTGCTTGCGCCGGATGCAAGCAAGGTGGGACGTATGGGCCTCTCGCAGGGCTGGGACTCTATCGGGACTGGCCTACACAGGAGCATGCACGGAGGGCGAGCAGGCAGGCAGACAGGCAGGCAGGCAGGCAGGCAAGCAAGCAACAAGCAACAAGCAAGCACGCTGCACAGAGAGCGAGCAAGCGGGCAAGTACCAGCGGAGGGCTCACTGCCCGAGAAGCCAACACGCAAGGGACACGGCAAGGGCATCGTCACCCTCCTGGACTCCTGCGACCTCCATTTGCATTTCACGGAGCAGCAGCTGCTGCACGCTGCAAGCTGCAAGCTGCAACCTGCAAGCGGCAAGCTCCAGGGAGGGGAGCAACCTCCAGGCTCCAGGCTTCCGGGCAAGTTGGGTCGGTTGGCCATGGCATGCGCGCTGCAAGGACGCGCCCCGTCTTAAATTTTTTCCAAATTCTGCCCCGTCGGACGTCGGAGCTTGTCTTGGCTGGCACGCAAGTGGCCCGTACCGGGCAGGCTCCAGGACTTGGCCATCTCCCATCCCGAGTCCCCGCCCATGGGCAGGGCGGCAAACCAGCGCCATCGCTGGCCGGATGCGAAAAATCTGGGCCTGCCCGGGCTCCAGCTGCAGCTGCTCCACTCCAGTCTGGCGAGGTCGCTCTAAAATGGCCCCCCATTTAATGACGCGCCCTGTGGAAAATAGATTATATTCGCAGCGGGGGCGCCGGATGCGGGCCGTGTCGGTTTTCTTTCTTTCTTTCCTGCCCAGCCCGGCCCGGCGTCGCCGTCGGCGACGGTGTGTCTTCTTACGATTTGGCGGGCCAAGAGGCGCGCAGGCGGGGCCAAGTGTAAAAAGGAGCAAGGAGCGGGAAGCCAAGCGTGTCAGAGCCTGCTCCTGGACTCTGCGAGCCGGAGCCGGAGCCGGAGCCGGACCCAATAAACTCCATGCCACCCCTTTCCCACCTTTCTTTACCATTTTGTGATTGTGCAGCCTTTGGCCCCTGCTCCCCTGCTCCCCTGCTTCTGCTTTGCAGCGACGCGCACCTGGAAGGCAGCAAAGCAGCACCGCTCTGCCTCTGCGCGCATGGGTAGAATCTTTGCCTCCACCCAGCCCAGCCCAGCCCAGCCCAGCCCAGCCCAGCCCAGCCCAGCCCAGCCCAGCCCAGCCCAGCCCCGGGAGTCGGGGCCCTCTTCTCTCACACACACCAGCTTCTACTCCTCCTTATACTATTCTACAAAGCTCCACAACATATCATAGGTTTATCCACCTACCCGCTTCCCCTCCCTTTCCTATCCTTGTATGACTATCCTATGCCCTATTATGCTTGTAGCTACGGCTCGGCGCCAATGAGTGTACACGAGCATCTGCTGCTGCCCAGGGAATACAGGGACGGTGTAACAGAAAGGGGAAAATTGCAGTAGCAGGCGCGGCAGAGAGCCTTGCTGGCTACCCTGCCTTCCATCCTTCCTTGCCTGCTTCCTTTCGTCCGTCCAAAGTAAGGTACCAGAGGTCAGTGGTCAGTGGGAGCCATGATGGGCACTTGCTTGCTTTGCAAATCTGGCTGCACGCAAAAGTTGTTGTGGTGTACACAGGCTCGTGTTTCTCGCTCCGATCATGACCCCGGCCTGGCCTGGCCTACCCTGCCCGGATGGGTCCGATACCGATACCGATACCGATTTCGATTTCGACTTCGATTTGCATACCAGCTCTCGGCAGTGGTTGCCCACTCTCATTGCCTCTGGCAGTGGCAGTGGCATCGCCCGGTGAAAATCTGCGGGCTCCGAGGGGCTTACGTAACAAAAGTGACTGCCGGAAGTGCGGAATATTACGCCTTTCGGGCACTGGACGCAGGCCTGGGTTCACCAGTTCAAAGGGAATCGCAAGAGCGAAGAGCAAGGGACTTGCCAATGGCCTCCCAGTCCCAGTCCCAGACCCGGCTCCGAGTCCTCTGCCCGGGGCGCGCGAGCTCGGGAATGTGTCAGGGGGAGCCTGGAGTGGCTGGCTGTACCGCCACCTACCGACCTGCTGCAGCTGCAGCTGCAGCTGGCCTGCTGCTGCCGCTCCCACAAGAATGTGAGCGATGAATGAATGCATTTTGGTTGAAATCCCCAGCCAGCGGGGCCCGGGCCCGCCTGCTCCCCAGGACGACCCGACTCATGACGCGCTCTCTCTCTCTCCTCTTTGCGGTTTGCACGCACAACGACAACGACAACGACAAGGACGCCACAACGCCCCGCTTCCGCCATCACACAGCCCATAATACACTACGAACGTCATCTCGTGATTCAGAGAGTATGAGTCTTCCATTTGCCACGGCAACTCTTGCTCCTATGCGGGCTACTGGCGTGCGTGCTGGTGCCATTAGCTCCGGGTGGAAATTGGAATCGGAAAGCACACAAGTCGGAATGTTGGGTGATGAGCATCGCTTGCTCTTCAACTTGTGCCCATGATATCGTTCGGGTTCGGAGGGGATGGCGGGAATGGTGGGAATGGCGGGAGCTGTTGGACTACTAAATAGTTAAATGTGCATGTAGTACACAGTAGAGGTATTGTTTTTTGTACATGGGCATGCACACACACAAAGAGCCACCAGCCCAGGCTGCTGGGCTGCTGCAGCCTAGAATATAACCCGGGGTGGGGCCGCCTGGAGACTCGGGAGTCGGGAGCGCCTCTCTTCTACGGAAAATACATACACTCGTGCTCCCACGTGCTACGCTGCTTTAGCTGCCTCGATGCTTCTTCTTAGGACCACGGCCCGTACAGCCAACTATAGTATGTTGCTCGCTACTGGCTAATGCTGTCTTGCTAATCCTCGTAGGCCTTTTGTTTATTGCCTGGATACTCTCACTCACACGGACCGGATTGGACTGGACTGGACTGGATTGGACTGGACTGGACTGGACTGAACTGGACTGGACTGGACTGGACTGGACTGGACTGGACTGCACTGTTGACAAGCCCATAACACATCTGATGCTGTTGTTTCTTCTTCCCTCCCTGCTCCCTGTTCCCTTTTCCCTGTTCCCTCTTCCATGTTCCCTCTTCCATGTTCCCCCGTTTCTGTTCCTGTGCTGATGCGAGACCTGTTAGCTGTTGTTGGGTTTGCCCTCGTGTCGTGCCTTCACAGGCAGTCGGTAGTGGTACAAGTACTCGGACCTGGAACTTGTGCAATGGCCAGCTCTTTTTGGTACACGCCCGAAAGCAAACCCAAACCAGACCGTGTGTTCATCTTCATCCGCGTTCCATTCCAGTAAGAGAAAGCAAAGAAGAGTCGTCCTGTCCAGCGTCGGTCCTGTCCTGTCCTGCCCCAGGCCGGGCCAGGCCCTCATCACTGCCTGCCTCTGCTGCTGCTGTGAGAGGAATCGTGAGGGGAGCTGCTTGAAGTGGACTCATGGGTCATCAGAGTCTGGCAGCGGGCAGTAGTGTAGGCAGTTGCCAGGGACGCACAGCCATGCCCACTTCTAGTGCCCATGTAAGAGCGAGCTTGTAGGTGTGTGTAATAAAGCTCATGTGGGCTGGAGCCTAGGCCCCAGGCCAGGGACGCACAGGCATGCCCCCTTCTAGTCACTAGCCCATGTAAGAGCGAGCTTGTAGGTGTGTGTAATAAAGCTCATGTGGGCTGGAGCCCAGGCCCCAGGCCGCAGGCCCCAGCCCAAGACAAGGCCACCACCCCACAACAGCCACAGCCACAGCCACATCCACCGCCACCCCACCCCTACCCCTACCCCACCCCACCCCCACTCATGGTTACAGAGCCAGCCAGCCAGCCAGCCAGCCAGCCAGCAAGCCAGCAAGCCAGCCAGCTGTGTGTGTGTGCGTGATGGAAGGGAGATGCTCCCGTTCCCCATATGATTCCCTTCTCTCTGCTCTCTGCTCTCTGCGCTCTGCTCTCTGCTCTCTGCCCTCTGCCCTCTGCTCTCTGCTCTCTGCTCTCTGCCCTCTGCCCTCCGCTCTCTGCCCTCTGCCCTCCGCTCTCTGCCCTCTGCTCTCTGCTCCCCGCCCTCTGCTCTCCGCTCTCTGCGCTCTGCTCTCTGCTCTGCACTCTGGACTGTCCTACATACTTTGCCCTGCTCTGTAATCAGCCTGCTGTTATGTACCTACATACGAAGTGTGTGATTGATGGGCACACAGAAACAGGGGGAAGGGCCAGCTGGAAGCCGCCCAACTCGGACGGCTCCACGGTTCACATTCGGATCCGGGCCGGGGCCGGCATCCCCAGAAAGCCAATGCCAAATTAGCCCTGCGGCTGCCCCCGGCCCTCTACCCGATTTTAGCAACCTTCGCGGCTCACTCGAGCAAAGCCGTTGCGGCGGACACATGGAGCGTGTGACGCCACCTCTCTTCGCATTTACTGCGGCTGGCCCCAGGATCCGCCCACTCAACGTGAGCCACGTCCCAGGCCCCAAGGCCCCCGATAACCTCTGTCTGTCCCTGCCAGTGCCGCTGCCAGTTACAACGCACATAACTTCATTCATCCCTCGCAAATGTACTGTAACAACAGGAAACGACGACCCCGCCATACTTTACCTACCTTTTGGACATTGCGTCAACCTGTTCCTGGAATCCGATTGTGTAGAATACACATCGGAGGTTGCGTTCTCATTACAACCACCGCCAACCACGAAAAGCAAACCGGATCTTGGCGCAACAGATCATCGCCGCCTTCATGACCAATCGCTAACCACCGCAAAAGCAGCAAAGAAGGCTCTGGAAGTTTTCCAAGTTCTGGGAGTGGGCAGTGCAGGGTCGCCTCTACTTCGACTTGCCATCACAAAGGTAGTTTTCGCTACCAGCCAAGTGCGGCCGCAGTTGCTGCCACATTCTACCAAAGTTCCAACTCCGGCTTATCGTGGGCCAGCCGACAAACCTCCTTTTTCTGCGCGTGCACACATCCTCTAGAGCCGGAGGGCCGACGACACAGCCTGCTTTTCTAAGCTTCTCCCGTCAACTACGTAGCGTAAAAAATCAGGGCTGTCTCACGCCCTAGCACGATCCGTGACAGACTAGTTCTGCACACGGACTTCGCTCAACAGCCAAAAATACCAGACCTTCACCCCTATCGCCTCCTCATGCCACGTCCCCTGCCCCTAAATCCACCTCTCAATGGTCTCCCGGTCATAGCCCTCTCAGCATTTTCTCCCTGGGCACTCTCGGACTGATTCACACAAAACGATCCGCACAAGTATTAGCGAATCCAGGCTTCGGTCTAGGAAAGTCAAACCGACAACAAAGGAAGATAGAAACAGCTATCACCTTGGGGTTCTTGATTGTCTCGTCCACACTCAGGATCAGACACGCTGCTTCTGTGGCTGCCGTTATGGCATTTATCTAGAATTACGCAAGCTCAGATTTAGTTCACAGTTAAAGAGGGCAGTAAGAGGGACCTGCCTGAACACTACTGACCCACAACAGAGTTTCTGGTGCTGTTACCTTCACGACAGAGGGCTCCCACACAAAGTTGGAGTAAGTGTCAATGATGCCACCGGTATCGATCTCCACACCGAAGAGAGCACCCTCTCCTGCATCAGTATGACACAGCTTAATGACAGGCAAATATCCTCAAGCAATATCTCCAGACGGACAAGAGTAGACTGCTGCTGGTTCTACCTGATGGAAGGGCATGCTTCTGCCGAAGTTTGTTGAGAACATCAGTAGCGTCAAATCCAGCATTGTCACACAGCTGCCGAGGAATGACCTGAATGCATCCCAGAAAGAGATGACAATTTCGACCTAGCATAGAGGCGGATTATCTGGGGAAGCATTTGATTTCCAGTGAGAAGGTACCTCAAGTGCTTTTGCATACGCATTGATGAAAAGCTGTGACTTCCCTGGAATTGTCCGAGCATACTGGCGAAGGTACCTGCTGATCTCCATCTGGATCATGCAGCCAGGCACATGTGTAACCTCAATGGACACTTGCAGTTCAAAGAAACAGAAACAGCTCCGGCCAACAGATTGAACAACTTACATCTATAGCCCCACCACCTGCAACGACAGTCGAGTTTTTATATGCTCTCCGGACTATCATGATTGCATCATGCAAACTGCGTTCTGCTTCTTCGATGAACTGCCCACCACAATCCAGAAAAACAGCACACAGTAACGTCAACAACAGTTAAAGGAAAAAAAGTAACAGACTTTAGCAACCAACTCCACTAAAACTGGTGAAAGACAGCAGAAGTCTGGCACACCTGATCTGCACCCCCACGCAAAACAATGGTTGCCGTCTCTCCAGATGGACACCCCGTAAAGATGTTGAATCGCTCATTGCCCACCTGTCTCTCCTCAAACAGCTCACAGACACCTAGAACCTGAAATCTCATGTCTCCATGTGAGTAAAATCATGCAAGAACACGTCCTGGCCCACCCCTTTCTTTGTGTACTGAAAGTTGACCCCAAGAACCAGCTTACATCTGGAACCAAGTTGTTGACAGTAGTCTGAACAGAACCACCTGTAGCATTTGCAACTCTATTCAAATCTTCTTCCATCACTCGTCCAGCACAGAAAATATCACGATCTGCAAAGTACTGTGAAGAGGCAAGTAGTGTTAGGCTCAGAATTGTGGAACAAAACAGTCCATCATGCAAGGACTGAATGCTACGGTTGCTGCAGGAGAGGACAGGATACCTGAGTGGCCAAGTCACCAATCGCCAGCCGTGACAACACGATCTTTGCACCACTCTTCACACAGTTCTCCAGCTTCTCATAGATAATATTCCACTCCGCATCAACAATAGACTGGTACTGTGAAGGATCCGATAGCCTGCAGCAACCAAATTGCACCTTGATTAAAAAGTGATAACCAGCTACTTTTGAATAGAGGAAAAGCTTGCTGCTGAGCAACACCTGACTTCCGCATTCTCTTTCTCTGACTTTAATTCCAGCTCCAGATTGAGGAGCAAAATCTTAGGATTCTCAAAGGTTTTAGGCTGTTGTTCAAATCCAGCATATGAGAAAGTCTTCTTGAATGCAACACCCTTCACCAGAAAGGAATCCCGCATGGTCCCACCTTGTACCTGACTCAACATCATCCGACCAAAGTGAACCATCTCCTACCGCTGTGAGGCTACTGAAAAGAAGATTGAGGAGCTACATTACCGCTGGCTGGGAGCAATAACAAGGATCTAAAGACCCTAAAGAAAGGGTTAAAACCAAACCTTCTTGATCCCAATCATACTCAGTCGATCATCTTCTCCTAGAACAGAAACTGCATCAACAACCATCTTGGCAAAGAAATCCTTCTCCCCACCAACAAGCTTCGAACTCAGAGTTGTGGCAGCACATTTCTCAAGCAACGACTTCTTCTCCTCCGAGCTCTTCCCTTCTATACTAATAGCCAGCTCGCGTAACTTCTGGACAGCCTGCAACATCACAACCCCTGGCGTGTGTTAGATAATGACCTACAACTTGTGACCATACAGTTACGTGTGAACCACTCGCAACCGCACCAAATTCGACGCGGTTCGAAAACTTCGTATGATGAGCTGAGGGTGAACACCATCCTCCACAAACGGCTTTGCTTCTTTCAAAAACTCGCCAGCCAGGAGCACCACAGTTGTTGTTCCGTCGCCGACCTGCACAAGCCATTAGGATCAACAACAACGTTGTGGTCAAAAAATGGCGCTGGCTGAAGGCATAATTGTCGGCTAAACCGGAGTCCAAGCTCACCAACCGACTTTCAAACGCACATTGAGCAACAGGTCAGGATCACACGCCACACAAGCAGCTGCTGCTCATCAAAACCACCCCCCACCTCCGCGTCCTGCGATTTTGCAATCTCCACAAGAATCTTGGCTGCCGGATGCACGATATCCAGCAGCTTCATAATCGTGGCCCCGTCATTGGAGATCGTTGTCCCCTTGGAGTCATGGATTAGCTTGTCCATGCCCCGGGGCCCGAGCGTGGACCGAACGGCATCGACAACTGCGACACAAGCGTTGATGTTGCTTATCAGTTGAGGCTTGCCTTGCGAAGTGTCCGTCCCCTCCTTCAGCAATATGATCTGCGCCATCACCACGCACGTTGGTGCCCTCCTCTTCAGCTGCGTGAAATCGTACAGACAGCAGAGATCTCCACGCCTGGTGACCAACAAATTACAGCATCCGAATCGGCTTCAACAGTCATGCCTCTCAAGAAGGACTAGCATACGGCGAAGTTAGGGCTCGATGGCGGGAAAGGAACCAGATGAACGAAAGCAACTATTTTAACAGTATAAAATATAGGTCCTACTATCTTGAGTGAAAACTGAAAACCTACCTAGGCCTCGGAGTTTTAGGTCTCATCAGTATTTCTAGCGGAAGCCCTAGATGTGTAGATCACCGGTGAACCCTTTTGCTGCAGCTTGTTTCAGTCGGGTCCGTCTGCGAACAGCGGTATCGCAAGCATGGTATGTTGACTCTCCGCGCCTGTCTGTTGTTGATGCATCTTACGTTCAGTCGTTCACCCGACGACGCGCTGGTCGCGTTGATGTTTTCGTGCAGGCTCGTGGTCTGAAGAAGCATCTGAAGCGGCTCAATGCGCCGAAGCATTGGATGCTCGACAAGCTTGGGGGCGCCTTTGTACGATCCTCTTGGTTCCCTGCTATCATGTTTCTTCTGTTTTGTTTCGCTTTGTGTGTTTCTGACCGCAACTGCTTGTCTGCAGGCCCCCAAGCCGTCATCTGGTCCGCACAAAGAGAGGGAGTGCTTACCCTTGGTCGTGATGCTGCGGAATAGGCTGAAATATGCCCTTACTTACAGGGAGGTCGTGGCAATTGTCATGCAACGGCTTATTTCAATCGATGGCAAGGTCCGCACCGACAAGTGTTATCCAGCTGGATTCATGGGTAAGTCAGCCTTGTATTCTAAGGATCGGCTCTTCTAAATTACAGAGGGACGATAGGAATCTGAGGGTTTTTTTATTCCTCTGCAGATGTGATCTCTATTGCAAAGACTGGTGAGAATTTCAGGTTGCTGTACGATAGTAAGGGTCGCTTCACCCTCCATTCCATCAGTCTTGAGGAGGCGAAGGTATGGAGCTCTTTGTGCTGATGCAGAGGTGATTGATTCTAGTGTTTCGTTCTCTGTCACTCACGTGCTGATTGCCTGTCATCACAGTACAAACTGTGCAAGGTTCGCGCAGCTCAGTTTGGTGACAAGGGTGTGCCCTACATCACCACCTATGATGGTCGCACCATCAGATACCCTGATCCCTTGATCAAGGTGCATGACACGATCAAGATCAATCTGGAAACCGGCAAGGTGGTGGAATTTGTGAAGTTTGATATCGGGAACATTGTGATGGTCACTGGTGGGCGCAACAGAGGCAGAGTTGGTACCATCAAGCACCGGGAGAAGCATAAGGGTAGCTTTGACATCATCCATGTGGTTGATGCTGCTGGTCACGAGTTTGCCACGAGAATGGGCAACGTTTTCACGATCGGCCATGGAACCAAGCCTTGGGTAACCTTGCCGAGAGGCAAAGGTATCAAGCTGTCGATTGTGGAGGAAGCTCGAAAACGTGCTGCGGCAAAGGCGGCAGCTTAGACGTTTGGTAGGTATGGGCATATGATACTGTAGGAAAAGTTGTACCACCCTGGGGCGTTATTGAAATTTTGAGTGGGACACATGAGCGGCATGAATGGCGAGAAACTGTACCATAGTGTGGTGAGGAATTTTGGTATCTTGATGCGGTTCACTGAAATTAGGTCGCACGTGTTTCGTGCGAGGTGTCCTTCATGGTCCAATTTTGCGCAATCTTTGTTCGTTACCATGACCCTCAAGGTATCTGCTAAGACAATCTACTGCGCGTTACGTCCTTTCGTAATGATACGACCGTTCCATTACCCGTGTGTGATTTACCGTATGGACTGATCGTCGTGACTTGAAAGTCAGTGGAGACGATGAAGAGATTTGTTCCTCCTGAAACCAGATGATATACTCCAACACAATCTCAATTAAGCGCACAGTTACAGTAAGTAGCTACCTTGCCCCACAGGCAGGCCATAGCTCTATAACTATTTTACAACGCCTCACATTGTCGCCTGTAAAGAATAAGAAAGCCCTGGCAAAGACCAGAGCAAGCTCAGAGTACACAGTGAAAGATAACCCATTTCACCTATTCACCATGTGCACGCTCACAACAAAGAGCTACACATGATCGCCAAGAAGACCTTGCAACTCCTTCCTTCTCCGTTCCACTTCCTGGAAACATCGAAATATTACAAAGAATGCACCAACATACAGTCGATTCAACAATATGTAGTGACCATATTCATCACAGACCTCAAGATCCTTGATAGCTTGATCTCGCCACTGAGCTTTTTTGACACGAGCCCTCTTCAGGTTGCCCATGCAGAGAAGGCCCTGCTCCAGAAGAGGTGAAAGAAGAATATCACTTACAGAGAGAAATGTCGATGCCGGTAACATCAGAGAGCTACACTATTCGTCTGTTCTTATAAATGAAAGGGATTTTACTTACAGATACCACATAGAGAACACCACAAGCAAAAAGAGCCCAAGCGGCAGCTTCATGGAGCTGGCCCTCTAGGTCAGTTTCGCCGCTTGCATGGGAGAGAGCCTTGGTCATTACAGCGACACTGACATGATCCAACAAGCCTAGGTGAGACGCTCTGGAGACACTATCACACTTGAAAGGTAACAAAACCTGGACAAAAAGAATGCTTAAAGTAAATGACAGCAGCTTACAAAATCTGAAGCATTCCCCTTCCAACCCAGTATTCGAGGATCTGACACAACGGGGATATTAGAATTGCAAACACTCACATGATAGGAAGTTCGAAAAGAAGATTGTCTCTGCAAAGAAAACCTTACCTTCCAAAAGTTGAAAATTCTCTCCCACTCTGTCTCAGCAACTGCCACAAAAAACGCAAGGACTACAGCGTAGCACCGCAGTATTCCAACAAAAACCTGCAAATCCAACCAGAAGATTTGAGAACAGGAGATCAAAAAACGCTCCGACAGCTTCTCACTTGCAAAAGCCAACAAGCTAAGTTATGACACGTCCTTGTACGACCAAACCAAATGCGCAGCAAGATCTCTTAAAGTTTGCTTGAGCTGACCACAGAAAGGTACACAAGTAAGCAACTCGGTACTATGGCATGCGCAATCACCTCGAAAAGCACAACTTCCCATCATTCTTCGCTGCACCACGGCAGCTGCTAAATGTGCAGCTCTAGAGGCACAAACTGACAGGAAACAGGGACGAGATGATCTACTGCTCCTCCGCTGCAATAGCCACAAGCAAGAATTCAGGGATGCTGAAGAGCACGAACATTTTGGCCGGACTTGAAGGAGCGGACGGAGGAGATGGCATTCATGACCCCGCAGAAGAGCGCACTGACGGCGGTAGCAACGCTGAGGCAACGGTAGACCAAAAGCACGCTGTCACCACGTTCCTTGGCAACGCGCACTTCATCTAGCAGAGCGTGCGGATCCTTAGCCTCCTGGTAATTGAGGTGCTCGCCGATCTCGGAAGACGCCATGTCTGCGCTCATCTTCCGCTCGCGCCGGTTTCCGGTGTCCAGCCTTTCCCCCGAAGCACTGCGAAACATGTTTCCGGCTGCGCCGCATTTGGCTGTGGCCGTGGCGGGAGCAGGAGCGAGGACGGAGGCAGTCACGCGTGGCCGAGCTTATACGGCGGGACACATGTCCGCGAGGCAGAGGCACGTACACAACACGCCTCGATTCGCTTTACGACAGAAACGCTCGACAAAAATCAACGAGAGTCCGTCTGTACAAAACCGATTGTGTGTTCGTCAGGGATACGGTGGCTGTGGCTTTGGCGTCTGAGTCGCAACCGAACCGGGGATCATGGCCACCTCTGTGACGGCATTCACACAAGGGCAAGGAAGTTGCGTCAGAGATGCTGGCATTTCTCAGATCCTTGCATCCAAGCAGGTGAGGATGTAGGCTGACCTGAAGGAGCCTTCTTTGCACAGTACTTGCCGAAGACATCGTTCAGCACGTTGTTGGAGGTGAGGGAAGCTCGCAGGAGCTGCAAAATCTGTATCAAGGTTTTGACCCTCTCGGTTAGAGATGGGGGCAGGAAATCTGCAGTGAGCACATGTGTGGAATTTGGGGGGTTCAACACGGACCTCTTCAGATCCGATGAGGATGTCGATGTGGTCCAAGTCACTCACTCTTTCCTTCATGTGCAAGTGCATGAAGGACTTGATAGCGGAGTTGACAAAGATTTCCAGGGTATTGGTGATGATAAATGAGCTTCCGTCCTTCACGTAACCCACAGGAAACTCGTCCTCCTCAGCCATGATGTTGGCAGTTGGGACCACTGGTTCTCCCGGCAACTGTTTGTGAAAAGTTTCTTTGATGCCATTCCCTTTTGCAGCGAAATTGCAATTCTTGCCACCATTTTTGGCAGCCACTGGGCAGGCGGAGGAGGCCTTCCTTGCCCCAGGGTGCTGGCATCCTCCTCCAGCTCCTGGTTTATCAGGTGTCTTAGTGCGCGGGCAGATGCTGCATATAGGTTTTCCTTCAGGGTACGGAGGAGGCCCCAGGATGAGGGCCAGCTGTGCTGCTTCTGCCTCTGCTTGGGCTGCCTCGTCCATATCCTCCACAATTCTGCAAAGGATAGTCATCTGCCGCCGGTGTTTTGGACACCTTGTGGCCTCAATTTTGGAGATGTATGGGCAGTCTTTTCCACAGTTGTAGTAGGTGGTCACCTTCTCGGGTGGAGGTCCAAAATCCACCGTGATATTGAACAGTTTCCCATTGAAGTCTGTTCCAGGAAGCGGATTTAACAAGAGCTGCTTGTCCTGGCACATCCTCTGCTCGTCCATGTTTACCACACTCTCATAAATAGAGCCCACGCTGGTCAGTGGGGCCATAATGGCATTCTTATCCCTGTTACTCATGAACGAGGCCTTGGAGGACCCTTGGGGCACACCAGAGGCAGCTTCAGCCATGGCCTGAGCAGCAGCCATGGAAGGTGGAGGTATGGGCTCAGCTTTTAAGATGTGTCCCTCGGCCAGGAGCTTCACGACACAACCTATAGGCAAGGTCAGGAAGCCCATAAGCATATCCACCATATCCTTCCCTGCTTCCATGCACATCACCATCTTGCTTGTTCTACTGTACAAGAGAGTGGCTTTGATGGGCTTGTTAATAGTGACGATCGTGATGAACTGTGACGACCTCCTCATGGTCTCCTCTTTCGCATTTTCCTTCGACTCAGCGAGGCAGTTCAGTACTTGCACCTTTCCTGGTGCGGCACCAATTCCTGCTGGCGCCCCCTTGAAAGCGTTCTCCTTCCCAGCACAAGCCATGGTTGCGTGCGACTCAAGACCACTCCGACGCAGATTGCTAGTGCAACAGCACACCCCCTTATCTCATCCAATATCCGTCCCTCCTATCAGCTTTCCGCATACATCCAAACCCTGAGCTGTCAGATGACACCCCTGCGGTTTTTGCATCACTTTCGGCCCGATCTGTGCAACACAAATCTCCATTCCGCGACCAGTAGAGCAGCAACCCGGTGGTCAGCCCAGCTGCCTGGCCTGTTCAGAAAGGCCGAGCTCGAGAAGGAAGGGTAAGACATTTTCATTGTGCGCCTGCCCCTGCCACAACATCCCGCCCGCATCATCGCTGCCCGATCAACCGGTCTACAGCCATGCTGGGTCGGCACATGTGCAGCAGTCGTGAGAATCACATTCAAGCGGCAAGACGATGCCAGAAAGGCCGCTCTCCAAAGGACGAGCAGGCCTGAAGGCGACCAAACGCAATCTTCCTGCCACCTAATCCCTGTCCTACAGGTTGCCATAACTGCTGGGATCTCGACGTGCTCCTTGGAGTTGCAGGCAGCGCCTGTGAGCAAAGCTCGCAGATGAAGCCGCCCGTCCCTCCTGATATCACGTAGCATACGCCAGCGAACAGGCCTTGGCGCCTTGGAGGCTGGAGGTAGTGGGACTGATGCAGCTCGCAGGCGAGCAAACCGTTATGTGTCCTGGCCTCGGGACACCCTGCTGTTGGAGCAAGCCCTAGGCCAGTCTGTGATGCAGTCTGTGAAGGAGGACGATGGCAGCTTGGATGCCAAGAGTGTGTGCTCCAGCGGCAATCCTTGGCGCCATGTGCAGACGCTGCTCTGGAGTGACCTGCAAGCTGTGATCAAAGCGCCGGAGCAGCCGGTGGTGCGAGCCGTGATAGGGAGCAATTTGATCGAGGAGAACGAGCAACTCTTCCTGGAAGCCGATGCTTTAGAGGAGATACTGCACGGGATCGAGGAGGAAACGCAGAAGCGTCTTTCTTCTCACCGCCTCTTTGACACACCTGCGCGCTTGTTGCTGGAGCGGGAGATCCAACTCCTTCTGCAGTCTTTGCAGAAGAGCTCCAATTCCGCCGAGGAGCTGCAAGGCCTTGCTGCCGGTCCTGGGTCTGCGGTTGCTCAACCGACTGAGCCCGCGAGGAGACGGGGGTCGGAGACAGGCTCGTCCGGGGCTGCTGCAGCGAGGCAGGTTCGCGGTGACAGGGTTTCGCCGCGGGAGAACAGCAGTGTTGCTTCTTCCGTCGGGAGGCTGGATTTTCGACATCTTGAGAGCGCGGAGGTGCTGGATCCTGCCAAGGTGGAGCAGTTTGCAGAGAGCCCGAGTGACAAGCGTGTTGTCAGCTACGTCATCGGGAAGTCTACTTTGCAGGAGAGAGCCAATTCTGGGCTGCCCTCAGATGGCTGGACATCGAGGACAAACTCATCCCGGTCCCCTTCCTCCAATCCCAGCAGTAGCCGGAGCAGCCAGCTGGAGAACAACATGTCCCGGGCATCGTCTGGACTATCCACCAGATCCTGCAACAACGCTTTGGTGGTTGATTGCATCAAACCCTACTTAAACTACAACGACATAGATGTTGTGGCTGACAGGATTCGCCATGCTCTGGCCTCCGAGCGTGTAAACTCAACTCCCCATCCTCATCTGCTGCTGCCTTTTTCTCCTGCTAGTGGCATCTCCAAGCTAGGTTCACTAACAACCTCGTTGCTCGCTGCTCAGATTGTCCTTGCAGAGGACGTTGCTTACTTACGGGAATGCCTTGAGAAATCTGCGGAACTGTATTCATGTGTGAGTAAGCAGGCCAAACCGGACTCCACAGCTTCATCTAAACCTTCCCAGTCCTCAGCCCCAAAATGCACTGCTGTTCTGGGTTGCAAACCGCGATGTTATTTGATATGACAGGTTCCCTACACAAAAAATGTTCTCCATCCACTCCGCAATTGATGACAGGGAACCAGGTTTCCAGGTTTCGTGCATGCAACAGCTCAAGTTTTTCTCTCAGGCTTCCAACCGTCTTTCTCAAGCTTTCAACTCTTCTGTGATTTGACAGGTGAAGACCGCCCCCCCATCCTTGAGTGAGCTGAAAGACTGCGGCAGGAACCTGGAGCGGAGACTGCATTCTGAAACACAGCTGAGTAGAATCAACAAGGCATTGGGTTCCAGAGGGGCAAAACAGCCATCATCCACTTTTTTACACAGGGTTGCTGACATGAAGCGTCCTCTTCTTCCCAGCCTGTCACACGCACCCAAGCCTGACGTTCCCCTTCCGGTGCCGGTGCTCGGAAAAGGTAGTCCACCACTACCCTTCAGGCGCACAAGTCTGAGGCCGGGCCAAAGTGGAAATGAGCCCGGCAGGGCTCAAGACATACATCGGAGAGCTTCGTATGGGGACACGTAGGTGCAAGCCGTCCAACACATTCCAACATGCCCTCGCCCTCCCCTTCCTACCAAGTATTTCTTAGGTTTGTGGTACTTGTGGTGGTGGTTCCCGAAATGGGAAAGGGAAAAGTGGGTGCGTTATGGGCTAAGAAATAAGAAGTGGGGTACTCACACTTTCACCACAAGGTGAGGGAGTCCTGCTTCTCTCATGCAGGTACGTTGTTGTTAAGCATCTCGATAGGTACTTAGGGAGTGCATGCCCTTGGTGCTAGTAGCTTATGCACACCATGGTAAGGGTTCATAGGAAATTTTTATCTAATTGGATTACGATGAATTATTTTTTTTTCTCTATCTGGGTATCGTATAGTATGTATTATCTATTTAATATATATTTTACTAAAATACAACTTACTTCATAAAAAATGGGATTATTTTAAACTAAAACTTTTAACCACTTTTTATATATCTAGGTGTTTAGATTACCTTATTTTAGTTGTAATATATATTATTAATTTTACACATATGTATGCTAAAGAATCTACCCATGGAACAAATCAAATAAAGGTGTACAGAATTTTAAGGTACAGTTTTAAGTCAGTATGCATACATTTAAGTCGACAAAAAGGAGGCCAACTGGACAGTATGAAGCCCGTGCTTCAGTTGTAAGGTGTAGTTTTAAGTAAGTATGTACACATTTAGGTCTACATAAAGGAGGCCAACTCGACAAAGCCCGTGCTTCAGTTGTAAGGTGTAGTTTTAAGTAAGTATGTACACATTTAAGTCTACATAAAGGAGGCCAACTCGACAATATGTAGCACTTGCTTCAATTAACTATTCTATCTGTAGCACTTGCTTCAATTAACTATTTTATCGAACTAAAGCAAATGTGAACTTGTGAGCATGAAGTCTCCTTCCCTAGGGAAACTCACATATCTTATTTTTATGTTCACCTGTCTATCTCTAAAATTCAAAGAATACGACTTGCTTGTTCCTTCACAAAAATAAATTGATCTTCATAAGCTGTCCTGGAGTTGTTTTATCTATTGTGAGATTCAATGCGGTCCATACACTTTTCTTATTATATTTCCTAAATTTTAAAGAATACGACTTACTTGTTCAATCACAAAAATAAATGATCTTCAAAAGCTATCCTGGAATTGTTTTATCCGTTGTGAGATTCAACGCGGTCCACACACCCTTCTTATTATACTCACCTTCTAATACATTCTTGTTTCTAGAGAACTTGAACTTGCCAGGTCCAATAGGTTTGTTTTTTGTAAAAGTGCCTTCATACACATTTCCATCTCTTAAAATCCATTCTCCTTTTGTAAAATTTCCCTTATCCCAAGTTCCTGCAAACTGCATATAGTTTCTATGAATCAATCACAATTCTACTTTTTTTTGTATTTTATTATTGTTAAAAATATTTATGTTTATCATATACCTTGTAATAACATGAAAGAAAATCACCCAATATAGATTGATACCTGGCTCATTGTTGCCTTAAAATAATAGGTGCCAATTCCATGCTTTTTATCATCTTTCCAATCACCTTTGTAAAAATCTCCATTCGGATAAATGTACATGCCTGTCCCATACTTTTTGTCTCCCATCCAAGTACCTGTAGGCATGTTGATTTTAGATCCATTTGAGATCTTTTTAATAATAAAAAATATAAAAATTAATTTTTAATGGATCAATAACTCACCTTCATAAGTACTTTTATCAGGATATGTCATAATGCCATATCCCGTTTTCTGATTTGCTGCATACATGCCATCATACTTGGCTTGTTTCTTTTTCTTTGTGAAATTATACACGCCCTTTCCTTGTTTTATACCCTTTTCCATAAACCCTTTGTAGGTATCCCCATTGGGATAGGTACAGGTCCCTTCTCCTTGAGGTAAATATCCCTCTAGAAGAGTGCCAGTCCATTCCTATCCATTTTTTTCTTGCTTAGAAAGTGATAAAACAAAAATTGTACGATTATAATGATCAATTTGCTTAAATCAAAACACACACTTACAACTTTAGGTTCTTCCTCCTCATCCCCTTCTTCTCCCTCCTCATCCTCATCATCAGCCATGTAACTCTTTCACTAAGTTGTAAACTTCAGCTTATTTTGTTTACCAAAAAAATTATACATATTTACTAGCTCAATAAATATCTTATACATCATCAATATGGTCAAATCATAACAACTCCATATACTGAAATTGTTAGCTGTACCTAGTAATGTTTTCAGCTGACTCTACTATAGAGCTAACTAACATCAATTTTGTAGATAAAGTTTGTTGGGCTATATATAGCTCACTAAAACTGTTATAAAAATTAACACCTATTATTTAGGTTTCAAGCATATACATACCATATAGAATTCATTCGCAACCGTCACTTTCTAGGTTTTGTTTAGCTTTTCCATTTGGTCATTATTTAAAGCTAAATCAAGTATATTCTAGCTTATGTTGTTAAATCATGAAGAGATGTTTCAATCCGGTGGTGATATGGGCAAATAGAGGTATGTATATACCCATACTAGGAATTGATTTTGTATCAGAAAAAAATTAAATGTCTGAAATATTATCTTCTTGGGACACTCGGGTCACGCATTATTGAGCATAATATGTATAAACCTATTTTGATCTATAGTCCTTGCACTAATTTATGGTATCAGGTGACAGATGTATCAGACAGAACGTGAATGATCATCCTGCAGAATATCAAACATAATCAATGTTCATGCGCAAAATGGACTAAAGTAACTAGATTATCTCACTATATCCCATAATAACATCCAAAGAAATTGAATATGATGTATCCAAGATGAGTAATGATCAAGATGCATAAATTACTTTTGTATACCTCATATATTTCTTACATACAATAAATTTTTTGGTTGCAGAAGTCTTTAAAAATATAGATCTCGTTAGTTTGTTTCAACCAAGCAGAAATGACGGACCGAGATCCTACCAGATTATCACAATCGAATCGCACTAGCCCAAAAGAACCTGTTCACAAAAGACTTGATGTGAACAGGGATGTTAAAGGAAAATCTCACATTTCTCCTTTGCCGCCTCCCAAGGAGAAAAAGTTCAAGATCTGGCGCCCGTGAATTATTCCGGACTACAAAAACATTGAGACATGTATGTAGATTTTCCTTTTCTCCTCGCTAAAATCCTTTGCTATGCATGACGTGAATGTGCACTTAAAACAAGGATGATCAATTTGCTTGATGATGATCAATTTGAACATGTTATCCAGGAAAGAAAGCATGTTGACAGTAGAATTCGCTTTAGACTTTCGAGCTCTTGAAACAGGAATGTGCTATCTTCTTGTACATGATCCTGGAGATCCGGTTCTTACTTGTTCCAAACATTGTCAACTGAACAGTGCAAGTATTAGACTTGAATTTCGTATAAGAGGGAATATACTCACCGTGTGATGAAATAATTCTTTAAAATTTAATTGAATTGTTGGATGACAAAACAAGATTTATGCAAGTGTGATTCTTCATATGCTCAACAACAAATAAGTATCTTGAGCCAACAAGACCTGTGTCAAGGGAGTTGTGTAGAGGGTGACATGAGTGAAATAGTACTCTTTGTTACACGTATATATAGATCATTGTGACTTACTACATATATCAATCAATTCAGATTGAAAAAGATTTTTGGAATGCCAAGAAAACATTTTCCATTATTCTTGAATTGGATGGGATTTAATCCTTTTAGTGGTAACAAGAGAAATTCAAGGCCCGGCAAGTTCAGCTTTTTTAAAGTGATGAACACCAATTTCTTTGAAGATAGAAAAATGAGGAGAAGAAATCAAATGAAACCATTATGTGCACGAGAAAAAATCGTGTTAAAGAAAACTTCTGAAAATATCCCCAAAACCCCCACACCGTAATTGGAAGTATTGCATACGGACATAGACGTCTGCATTCAATAAAATAGCTTGTAATAGGTAATATTATCCTATCATGTCCTAAGCCCACAATAAGTACTTATCCTACTGTTACTCATGATATCCACCCACTACCTACTGGATATCTAGCTGCCCTTCTAAATATTTGTATGCAGGAGGGTTTCTAATTAATAGAAAAGATGGTACATTTCATGGACTCCGTTCCGCCTAAAAAACAGCTATTTTTGACTTATTTAGGTTTTTAAAAATCCGTTTTAAAAACAGAGTGCCTTCAACCTTGCGCATCCTCCCATGCTGCCCACAACTCCGTCCTTAGTGGACTTGAATGACATTCTTCTTCTTCTTCCCACAACTTGCCAGCAGTGAGATGCAGAGACCGCCAACGGGAGCGTGGACTCCGGGACCACGACATTCCTCCATTGCACAAGGGAGGACGCGTCTAGGGCTAGGCAGGAACGCATGGGAGGTTTCTTTTGGTTTTGTTTCCGTGAATTTTTGGACAAAATTTTGTCCATAATGATCCGTCGTTCTGGGTTAAAACACTAGTACTGATGGGGGATGTCATCTGGCCCCGGCGTCTCAATCTGCGCAGCGATAAATGCTTCGGGGGTGCCAAATCGTCCGTGGCATCCCAGCTGAGGTATATTCAACCGGGAAATTTGATTTCTTTTAAGTTGGAGCGACGCATCGGCTGCAAGCCCTGCACACGGAAATGCAGCTTCATCGATCGCACACTGCACCGTACACATGCACTTAATTGTTGGATGCATGCGTGAATTGCAGCCTGCAAATGCCAGACACAGGTCTGGAGTGTGGTGTGTGCAGATGACTCCTCCTCTGGTCAGGACTAAAGATGGTGTGTACAGAACCAGAAATCTATGCTCTGGCAAAGCACACTGTGACCATATCTTTTTGGCCTAGCGGCCTCTACGTTGCGCTAGGGTCCATTCCCAGTACTACTACTACCGTCCCCTTGCAGCCAGGCAGCGTTTCTACGTAGTCACTCATCCTGTTCACTCCACTGCGGGTTTTCACTATAAAACTGCACAGAAAAACACTCTCCTTCCTAAAGCCGACCTTGCCGTAGAGTGCACAAGGCATACATGAAGTCCCTGCCTTGCCCTCAGATTTATTCGATTGAAAAACAGGCATTCTGGTGCAATAGGTCACCGTTGCTCCATATTGAAGACTAGCAGCAAAAGTCTGGCTGGATGACCGGATGATGGGAGGATGAGATTGGTTGTCTAGTCTACTCTTTGCACTTATTTGTAGGAACAAATTCTTCCAGTACCGCAGTGTGCTTTCAGATACTTAGTTGCATTCCGTGAGCTTGCGTCTTGCGTCCATTTGGAAGACCCTGTAAAATGACTAAGCCCATATACATCCTCATCCCGTTTTCGGTCTCTATGCTCGGGAAGAGTCGAGACATGAGCGGAATGTTCACTTTCGGAAGAGCCACTTCTTCCTCTTCGGCACTCCTTCCTCGTCCTCTGCAAGGCATTTTTCGAGTTTCGAGTTCAAACGTCAGGCATGACGTCGATGCTTCACAAGCCCTTTGTTTACATGTGAAAGCTTGAATTAGTACCTCGACTCAATCGCTGAGCCCGCGCCACACATGCCTCTGTGACATGGCTCCCAGGTATGAGCATCAATGGGTCAGAGCCAAGCTCTTTGCGACATGCTGTTTGCAAGTGGCGCCATTTCCTTGACTCGCCAAGATACTTGGCGCTTAGGCTCCAAAGCGTGTCACCCTCCTCCACTCTACCCCAATTCTCGTTCTTCTCCATCCTTGTGGCTTCTCTGTCTTCAGCGCCCACAGCTGCCAATCCAGCTGAAACACATCCTGCACATGCGCACATTGTGCATTTGGAATCGAGATCAGGTCTGGCAGCCGCGGCCTCTGGACGACGTGTTTAGTCAGAACACATTCTACTCTCAACGTTATCTTATGTTCAGGACGGAGTCCATTTGAAAAGACGGCGAGTACCTGGACCACAGGAGAATTTAGGGGTCAGAGAGAAAAGAGAACCTGCACAGATGGTCAAAACAAACTCATGGATCATATTTGACACACTTTGGCTCCGGGCCTAGGTGATGCAAGACTACAGCAGCTGATCGAATGACAGTACAGTGTGACCAGCCTTTCATTATTCCCTGCCGCAAGTAGAGGAATAAAAGGCGAGGAAAGGAGGAGGTTCTCTATCAGCTTCTTCTAACAGGCTAGCAAGAAGAAGCGAAGCTACAGGCAGGAGAATTAAGAAGGTCGGTGTTTCTTTGCGTCGAGAGCCACATTCACCAAAGCGCTTCTTTGCTCTGAACTCTGACCAACAAACTTTCCAAGAAACACTACCAATCTTGACTGTGGCATTTTTCCGGAAACGGAGCGATGGAAGGTAAATAAGTCAGGGGACCGACAGCCAATCGTCCACATTTCAAGCCTCAGCTACGAGCCATGCGCTACAGCGCAGGCAGCGGCTTTGGCAGTCAGGCAGCATCTAAATAACCTGGCCGATTGCGAAAGAGAGGAACCTAAAAAGACAGCGGCACAGAGAGCAAAGCAAGACAAGACTCCAACCTGCATTGGCTCGCTCCAAAGATTTGGAGGAGCCGAATTCAATTTCAAAGACTACCTAGGCAGGCGACAAAGAGGCGGAGCAGAGGATAAAGAATCAACCGACGGCATCGGTGGCGGCGTTGAGCGTGGAGGCGACGACGCGCGCGGGAGCGGGAACTTCCTCCTTGGCCATGGCTGCGGGCGGGGCTGGCTGTTGCGAGTGTGGCGGCTTGTGGCGGACACCACCTGTAGGCTGCAGGCAAGAGGGCCGGGCCGGGCGCCGGGCGGGCCCGTCCCGTTAGTTGGCACAGGAAAACGGAAAGAAACTGGTGGTGGGCCACAGAAAGAAAGAGCGGATGGAAAGAAAGGGAGGAGAAAGAAAGGAGAGGTGCAGGAGCAGCAGAAAGCGGGCAGCAGAGGGCAGTCTGATGAGGCCAACAGAAACAGAAGAAGCAAAGAGAGAGCGAAGAGCAAAGCAAAGCAGAAAGCGGAGCAAAGCAAAGCAAAGCACGGAAGGATCTGGCGCGGGATTGGTTTGGCTCTCTCCATCCATCCAGGCTCGCTTCGCCCCGGCAGCGAGTGCCGGGTCCTGATGCACCGCGCCGGCAGGGGCAGCGGAACCTGGAAGCCAAGACGCTTCAATTGGAGACTGTCCGGTGCTGTCCTGGCCCGTCCGGCTCCCGTCCCATCCACGATTCTTCCGGCTGTCTCATGGGGCTGGCCGCCAACCGCAAGCCGCAAGCCGCAAGGCGCCGGGCGGCCGCGGATGGCTATGGACGGGGAGGTGGTTGGGCAATTCCGTTTCCTGCACCATTCTGTGGCTCCTGGTGTGAGCCGGGGGAGGCGCACGCCCTGTAGCTCGGGCGACCGTTAGGGCGGGCAGGCGGGCCATTCCGGTGCGCAATCTGGTCAGCGTGGGCAGGTGGGGCAGGAATTCGGGTGCTGGGTCGCAGGACTCGGGGTGCCTTGTAATTGGGCGATGCTATGCGCATTCCCCGGCCTTTGATTGTGCGGGGCATCTGGTTCTGGCTCTGGCTCTGCACCCAGGGTTTATGACGGTGCGGGCGCAGTGGAAATTGAGGACTGGAATTTGAGGCTGGGCGAGGTTGGAAGCAAATGCTGCAAATCTGACACAAGTACGTGGAGTTGTCGTGTGGTGAGGTCGTGGGTTGTGGGTTGGAGTTGGACGCTGGAGGGAGTGGACTGAGATTGTGGGTTTGTTTTGCAGATGAGGAAAGGTCAGGATCTGATAAATGCTGTCCTGCCGGATGAGGTCTTGATTGAGATCTTCAGGCGTTTGGATGAGCAGGGTGGCAGGGATGCACAGCAGACCAGTAACCGGGATTCGTGTGCTCTGGTGTGCAAGAGATGGCAGCGTCTGGAGGGTGCCAGCAGGCACGCAGTCCGTATTAGCGCTTCGGGCCACCCAGATGCGTGTGTGAGGCACGTTGTGCTCAGATTCACGCAGCTGCTGGACGTCTGCATCGACGAGAGGTTGCCCGGGTCGTTCAGCCATCGGTCTCGAGTGCAGAACCATCTGCGGCGATTGCCTGTGCCCAGAATCTCTCGCCCAGCTGTGAGTGTATCTACTTCGTCAGGCAATGATCGGGAAACTTGTGCTGAGTTGGCGGAATTGGCTTCAGCTGTGTCACAGATTTGTTGGGCACGGTCGGGGCCTGATGTGTGGACTTCTGGATGCAGAGGATATGCCAGGCAGCGGAGGCAACTGGGTCTTCTGCGAAACGAAGGAAGCAGTCGTCAGTTGCACGAACGGAAGCCACTAGTTTGCCCATACATGCGTCGTTAGAGACATGGCACAATCTCACAGACACAGGCCTCTGTATGCTTGGGGAAGGGTGCCCGAGGCTGGAAAGGCTGTCCCTTATCTGGTGTTCAGCACTCACAAGTATTGGTCTCGTCTCTGTGGCGTTGAGCTGCAGGAGCCTGAGAATCCTAGACTTGCAGGTAAGAATGATCTATTGGCCTTCACAAGCCCGGACATGTCGGAAGATCTGCCACTGTTTCTCATCCCAAAGACGATTCTGCAGGGATGCTATCTCGGGGATCAAGGCCTTCTGGCAGTAGGGGAATTCTGTAAACAGCTTGAAGAACTGAGCTTGCGAATCTGTGAAGCTGTTACCGACGAGGGTGTGGTGGCTGTAGCTTTCGGCTGCTGCAAGACCCTGAAGGCTATCAGTATTGCAGACTGTGCCAGGGTGACAGATGTGGCTATGGAAGCTATTGGTGCTCGCTGTTCTGTCCTCGAAAAGCTATCTCTGGATTCAGAGGTCATAAAGACACAAGGTGTTTCAGCCGTTGCAAAGGGATGCACAAGATTGAAATCCCTGCATTTGCAATCTGTGAATGTAACGGATGAAGCTCTTGAAGCTGTTGGCAGGAACTGCATGATGTTGGAAACCCTTTCCCTGTTCAGCTTCAGAAAGTTTTCCGACAAGTGAGTTCCGTTGAATTGCCAAGAGGCTGAGGCATTCTTGGTATGGATACAAATGATAACTCCCCCGGCTGTGCATCGCCGGATTGCTTAAATGACAAAGTTGTCTCCTGTCTTCAAAATGTTGCAGGAGCCTGCTCTCTATCGGAAATGGCTGCAAGGGGTTAAGGGTACTCACACTGAGCGACTGCTACTTCTTGAGTGATAAAAGTTTGGCGGCAATAGCAAGGGGTTGCACCGGGTTAACTCTCCTGGAAGTCAATGCCTGTCACAACATTGGAACTCAAGGCTTGGAAGCAATCGGCAGATCCTGCAGGTGAAACACTTCTTTCACTGAGTTGGTTGGCTGCCATTCCCTGCCCCCGGAACTTGTGTACTAAATGGAATTCGATCCTTGGCACGCAGAGGCCTCTTAGAGCTTGTGCTGAAGTACTGCCAGAAAATCGGAGATGATGGTCTGATGGAGATTGGAAAGGGCTGCTCACAGCTGCGAGTGCTGCATCTGGTTGACTGCTCTGGCATCGGTGATGCCGCCATCCGTAACATAGCCATGGGTTGTAAGAACCTAAAGAATCTACACATCCGCCGGTGCTATCAGGTGTCCTAATTTTCTTCCTTCCCAAGTGGGTCTTTCGTGGGCCTCATGAGAAATTGCTGCTTCTGCGACTTCATCCCATTGCTGAACAACATTGCTTGCAGGTTGGAGACAAGGGTATGGTGGCAGTGGGTGAACACTGCAAGAAGCTTACAGACCTAAGTCTTCGTTTTTGCGACAGGTGATTCTGACTGCTCCTCTGCCCCTGCTCTCTAGCATAGATCACGGCTCTAATGTGGACTTCTCACAACCTTGTTCGGACATGTTCAGGATCGGTGATGATGCACTCATAGGCATCGGGAAAGGGTGCCACTTGCTGAAGCACTTGAACGTCAGTGGCTGCTACAAAGTAGGGGATGCTGGAATCATCGGCATCGCCGAGGGCTGTCCACTCCTAACCCATCTGGACATCGGGGTCTGCCAGGTACGTCCGTTCGTCTCCCTCGCCCGCTTCCAAGTTGCCGCCAAGCATCGGGCATTTGACACGTCTTTCCTTGCTGCACTCTGTTTCTCCAGCATGTGGGCGACTACGGCCTGGCAGCTGTGGGCAACGGATGTCCGCAGCTGAAAGAGATAGTGCTGTCGCACTGCCGCAAAATCACGGATGCTGGGTTGCGATTTCTCGTCAAGCGCTGCGAGATGCTGGAGTCGTGTCAGATGGTGTACTGCCCTGCTGTCTCGTCCGACGGGGTTGCTACCGTGGTAGCCGGATGCATTCGTATAAAGCAAGTTTTAGTGGAGGGGTGGAAGGTGACCGCAAGGACGAGACGGAGGGCTGCCTCAGTTTTGACAGAGCTCGGCATGGACCTGTAGCGAGTGTCCATCCGGAAAGGATGCAAAAGAACCATGAGATATGTCAGGAGCAAAACTGGATTGGATCCTCATCCTGTTGGACACCACACATATCCACACGTACTTCCGTTTGCATCTCAAAGCTTCTCAGCGCCGACTCTTCTCACGCCATTGGCCATCTCATCAACTCTCCCCAAGGCAGCAGAGACAAGCGAAGAAACCATCGCCCGTATTGCACCTGCCGTCAGACAAACACAGAATGTGGGCCCCTGCAAGCATCCGGAGTTGCGGACGGCTGCCATTTACACATAGATTAGAATTGTTGGTTGGCTTCCTATGCATCTGTACAACACATGTGAAACGCATAAGATAGACAACATAATATGCAGTATGAATCGTAATCTACAATGGACGCTGCGATATAATACAATATATAAGCTACAACATCCATCCCAACCCATCCCATCCAGCCTCGCATCCTTGCTGCCTCGCTTCCATCCTTCCAGCCCTGTTTCAAGTTCACAGTGACTGGTGGCAAGACAGCAGCTGCTCGTTGCTGTGGTTCATCTGGGGAGGCAGAAACACTCGCACTTCCCTTTCCTCTGAATACACCTTGTGTTTTGGGACCATGATCTCCAGCCCTGCACATGCTGGAACATAGAAAGCTTTGAGGTCGGCATTCTCGGGGATCCTTGTGGACAGCACAATCTCCCGCACAAACTCCCCTGGTGGGCAGTGCTCGGGACTGGGATCTGTGAGCTTAAACGTCCTCTCTCCTCGAGTGAGAAACGGAGCCCTGGCTGTACTCACACAATGCAGCTTCACAACACCATTGGAAGCGGTATTCATCCAGGATACTCGAAGCCGGTTCATATCCACGAACGGCAAGCTGACCATGATGAAGTAGCCCTTGTCGTCCTCGTACACGCTCTTGGCTGCTGTGACAGGCCCGGAAGCGTGGCTCATGACCCCGTTGAAGTTGGAGAGCCACCAGGGTGGAGCAGAAGTCTGCTCCGTGTCCTCGCCGCCCGAGTACGACAGGCTGGAGGGATCCAGATCAGGCCCGTTGCTAACAACAACTCCTTTCTTCCTCTTCTTGCTGCCGCCGGAGAAGTCATCGTTGCTGTTGTGATTGTTGTTGTTGCTGTTGTTGTGCTGGTGGTTGTTGCAGTTGTGGCTGGCCAGCACCTTGGTCAGGTTCAGCGTGTCCATCTGCAGCTTGTTGTTCCTGGTAGGAGGAGGCGGAGTCTTCCTGTTGGGAATGCCGTTGGTGCCCACCGCCTTGTTAACGCTGGGGGAGCGGCCGTCGTAGTCCATCACCTCGCTGCTGTTGTTCATGTTGCGCCACTCGGAGAAGGCCTCGGCGTCCGGGGGGATGATGAAGTTGAGGTCCCGCCCTGTGAGCTCCATCCATCGCTTCCGCTCCTCGTCCGTGACGGAGTCCAGGCAGGGATCCCGCACAACCTCCACTCCGTGCACGCACTGCGGATTGGACAGGCCCCGGTAATGCTTCCGCTGCATACGGTGGGAGCGGGAGAAGCCCTTGTCGACGCTGAAGGGGAACTGCGGCTCCCCGAACCTGGCGTGCCCATTCATGTAGCTCCGCAGCTGCATCTTCCCCAGCGCGTTCTCGGGCCGCTCCTTGAACGTCCACATGTACATGTTCTCCATGTCGTGCTGCACAAGGAACTGGTCCAGCCGCAGGTCGGACTTCTCCACCATCATCTTGCCCTGGCACTTATCCGTGAGCGCGGGCCGGAAGTAGTGGTTGAAGAAGAACCACGCCCCCCAGATGGTGTCTCCCCTGCGGTTCCAGCGCCGGCCCTTGGACGGCGTGATGCTCCCTGGGGAGTCATGGCAGTTGGTAGGCGCCAGGGACACCTCCAGCGAGTGCTGCGCTTCCGGAATGGGCACCGACAGCTTGGCCGCCCCCGTCCCCCACTGCCCCGTCCCGTTGCTCATGATCTCCACGGTGAGCGGCAAGTTGATGTCCGGCGGCCGCCCCTGCACCATGGCCTGCCCCTGCACCTCGCACTCCTCCTGCTCCCCGTGGTGCACGCTGCTCGTCTCCATGGACAGTAGCGTGGACGGCCGTTCCATTGACAAGGACGTGAGCAGCGACTCCGTCATCCCCTTCCTCCCTATCTCCCTTCCTTCCCCCTTCCCTTGCTCCCTTCCTTTCCTACCTGCTCTACCCTCTCGCCTTCCTTCCTTCCTTCCTCGCCTCGCTCCCTTGCCTGCCTTGCCTCGCTTTGCCCTCAGCAGCAGCGGCCGCCGCGGAGCAGAGCAACCGGAAGACGCTCCCGCAGGCTGAAACCCTTGTAGTACGACAAGACGAGGTTAAGAGAAGCGCAGATGCCCGCCGACACAGCAGCGTCCATATCCGGCGCTGGCAGCTCTGGTTCAAATGTAGGAGGAGATGGGGATGCAAGGACGGGGCTCCACTCGCAGCTCACGACTCGGGAAGCAGTCCCACCAACAGCTGAGGTGCGGCGCGCTTGTCCTGTGTCTGCTGCTGCCCGCTGTCGCAGAAGCAGGCATGGCGGAAGACGACGCACCCTCCTCTGGCTCCCCCCGCCACCATTGCGTCCGCTGCATGAAAGCTCCCTCCTCCGTCCTTCCTCCTACAAGCCTTCCCCTCTCCCCCCGCGCCCTCGCTCTAAATCCAGCTGTCCCAAACCTCCATCTTCCTCCTCCTGCACACTGTCAAGCAAAGCGCAAAGCAAGAGCCTTCCCTTTCCCCTCCCCTCCCCTCCCTTCCCTTCCCTTCCCTTCCAGCCCCGTTACTACACGCCCTGCACACACTCCACCCCGCCTGTGCAGCTTAACGCAGGCAACAAGAGCGCCGACCGACGGCGCAGGCAACTCGAAGCAGGCTTGGCAGGCTCCGTCGCGGGCAGGCACGCCGGCAAGCTGATGAGCGCGCGGACACAGATCTGCAAGTGCGCGTCGAGTCTCCGGCCGAGCGAGCGGTCAGGTCGGTGCAGGGCAGCGAAGGGCAGGGCAGCGAAGGGCAGGGCAGGGCAGGGCAGAGCAGGGCTGGGCAGGGCAGAGCAGGGCTTGGGCAGGGCAGGGCAGGGCAGGGCAGCGCAAGGACAGTCTGATGTGAAGGGCAAAGGCAAGGGCAAGGGCAAAGGCCAAGGAAACTGAAGCGAAATGAAGCGAAAGGAGAGCCAGCTGCAGGCCCGACCCGCACCTTATCTCCGCCCTTCTCGTCCTCCTCGAACCCTGTCCCCGTTGCACAACGCTCATACATTTATGTATCTACAAATCGTAAGTTTTTATTAGGGTTTTCCTCGTGAGAAAAACAGTCTGATCAAAGAAACGGCACTAGGCCGTAGTCAACTCAAGCCGTAGAGATTACAAAGATGGCTTAGGATTCCATCGGAATTGGAATTGGGCGTTGGGGAAGAAAATCTTGCACATTACCTTGCACTAACGCCTCTGTGCTCTAGATGCAAGCTGGGATTAAGGGAGACCCCAAGGTCACTATAAGGAAGGAATAACTAAGCTCTATGTGTACAATCACCTACACCTAAGGAGATTGGATAGCCTACATATTATTGAACTGGCCTACATATTGCTGAACTAGTTGCCTACATGTTACTGAACCAGTCGCCTACAATAGTTGCCTCCATGTTACTGAACCAGTCGCCTACAATATCATAACTAGGGAGATTGAATGGCCTACATATTACTGAACTAGTTGAGGATGCATCTCTAGCCATCGTTGCTGTCCATAAGATATTCCCTACAAGTGCCCTTTAGAGGGCAATGAACACCGGCTACCCATCGCTGCTGTCCATAAGATATTCCCTATAAGTGCCATGTCCATAAGATATTCCCTACCAGTGCCCTTTAGAGGGCAATGAACACCACCGGCTACCGAAAGAACTCTGCGGAATAGGAGGGAGGTAGCCCCGCTCTATATCTCTTGTCATAAAAACATCCAACTAGGGCCATGGATTTCTAGGATACTATTGGGTACATTCAGCTCCAACCACTTGTTCCTAAGACTTCAACTTTCCCATGCGAAGCAGTCCCAATGGACTTGGAGTTGTCAGGTTTCAAACATGTATTTTTCTTGTGGAAGGTTTAGCCATAGGGCCCAAAACTGCCATTCTCATTATGTGCAAGGAAGGGTCAAGGTCATGCAAATCAAAGAAGAATGAACCCTAGAATATCCAACCCACTCCAATCGAGTATGTTCACCCATGTTCTTTAACATTGTGCACAATTTTTGTATGACACTAAGTTAGGTTGCCACAAAAGTGGCTTGTAATGGTAAATTTTGCCCTCTACATTATAAAAAAGATTAAAAATTATAACCAATAGATTTAGTCAAAACTCAATAGAATCCTTTAAAATGCTTACAAACGCCTCAAGAAATTGGAGCCATTACCACCTGAGTACTCATTGGATGGTCCGAATTTTAGCCTGTTAGAAAGGCTTGTTTGTGGACTATGTACTTGTTTTTGAGAAAAAGATAAAAATATTTTTGAGTCTAAGAAAAGCCCTTTCCAACACACTCAAAAACTCTACCATCGATCAATATCCCCGTACAATGGCTTCCGTTTCTTAAGGGGTTAAAGTTTTTTAAAAGATTCTTTCACGTTTCGACCAGATATATTGGTCAAAATTTTTCAATTATTTTTTTATAATGTAAAGGGCAGAAGTTTCACAGAAGGCCATCTTAGTTAACATGAATTAGTGTCATACAAAAGATATGCCCAGTGTTAAAGAACATGGATTAAAAGACTTGATTTGAGTAGGTCGAACAGGATGAGGTTAGTTGATGTCTAAGATGAAGAAAATTTTTACTCAATTCAGAGACTTTATAGATATTTCAAAGTATACATCAAAGTCCCGCACTAGGTTTATTTTATAGATATTGTAAAGTATACCTCGAAGTCCCGCACTCGGTTTTTTGTCTGGAGTAACCCGATAGGGCACTAACAACTGGCGGACGTGGGTTTACTTTATAGATATTTTAAAATATACATTGAAGTCCTGCACTGGGTTTTTGTATCTGGAGTAACCCCATAGAGCACTAACAACTACCGTGGGTCGGGCAATACGAGGCTAGTTGCTGATGTCTAGGATGAAGAAAACTTTTCCTGAATTCAGACACTTTATAGATATTTCAAAGTATATATCGAAGTCTCGTGGGTCGGGTCCTACGGGTTAGTTATTATCGTAGGAGCCAATGGTTTTGGACGAAATTTAATTAATTATAGCAACTATCAAAATTTTAAAAAATATTGAAATGAGTGACGAAAACTAAAATATGCAAATGGTAAGAGCCGAAAACATGCTGGTGTGCACATACCTCGGTTGTGAGGAGCAAGAGAGTGCACATCTCGGCCCAAGGAGGGGGAGAGTGCACTCCTCCGCCACTGAGATCCAATCTCCCGGTAGCACAGCAAGATTGGATTCAATTCTTCGAGGGGTCCTGGAATCTTGTGCAGCTAAAGCCTATGTTGCAGTATATTCTACACCTCTACTTAGGTACCCATCTATTTCATTTGGTATTGAAACCTAGGTTATGAGCCAGTCTTAAAAGGCTAAGATTAGGTAAATAGATAAAAAAAATTATAATATTTATTCATTATCTTTTCTATTCATTTATAAGTTATGATGTATTATAAAATTATATAGGAAGATATATTATTCTATATATTTAATATACTATTGAAATATAAAACATCAATGTATATTTTGTTAAAAACTAAAATTATAAACTCATACAAGTTGAATTTATTTTTTCAAAAAACTAATTATTTGACATTAGGGTGTCCAAACCGGTGGCTCTTCGGTAATGTGTAAGATGAAAAAAATTTTACAAAATTTAGAGACTTAATAAATATTTCAAAGTATACATTCAAGTCCCGAGGTTTTTTATGAAGAATGCCCAGCACACGGGAGACGAGGGCATGATGTTTGCGGCCATGAAGCGAGGGGATGAGTGATAACCCATCCAAACATTGATCAGTCCCAAGGACGCTGAAGTTCCGATGAACTCATGGAGTTCTAATATACTCATGTTTGGATGTAAAAACATGAACAAAACTTGCTAGAACACTAGCATCCCAACAACATGACAACATACGGCAAATGTTGTAAGGCCAAGTCTTCCTCACCAAATTTCAATCATTCAAAACTGTAAGGGTTGAAGAACAACGCGAGAATGAAAGTACGGGAGGGAAGATGACAAATCTTAATGGATTTAGAAGCACCTGTAGTTTGAAAATGGGCGATTGCGAGAGCTAGTCCCAACACGGTATCTTTCGAAGGGGGTGAATATTCACGAAGGGGGTTTTGTGAAATTTATCTCCTGAAGGGGGTTTCACATGGGTATTGAACTCGTGGTTTTGAGGTATGGGTGAATGTAAGGCAAAAAAGAAGGGTGAGAATTCATGTGAACCAGTGATACAAGGTCCATTTCAGGCCAGCGAAGGGTTATGGTGCAAGAGGTAACCTTATTTGGGGTGCATTTAAGACCCATGACAAGGGCCATTGCTGTCGGTCACTGCCGGTCTTTCTCGTACAACAACCCTAAAGACTCGTAAAAAGCACGGTGATCAGAATTGGATGACATGTTAACCTCCTGACAGTCGGGGAGCAAAGCAGGTCTGAGGAGAAGGGCACCGGCCGGCCGGCGCCCTTTTCCTGGCATTACGATGATGCCTTGCGAAAGGCGGAGAGTAGCAGGCCCATAGTGGGATGTGTGTACCAAAAGACTTTGGGTGTGGGGTGGGTAGGTAGCTTCTGCACACCCTCAATTGTGCCCGCAAATATAATCACATGGTTCAGTCCCACAGAGTGCAATCGATGAACGAAAAAAAGTGTGCGACAACCGGTTCTCGCCGACATATCGCACAGTAAAACATGCCCGCAAGGCTCATCGTGTGTTGCCTGTTGGTATGCCGCAATGGCAAGCGCGCAACTACCGCCACACTCCCCACATGTCCTTCCGCATGTAATGGAAAAAGGCTTGAACATTGGAAGCTATTAAGCATGTGAAGTCTACAACGGCACACAGAGAACAACCAAAACCAAAATCCTATCATGGGCCTAGATTCTTTCCATAAATATGTACTGCGCTTGGAAATGTGCACTCCGAACTACAGGAATTGATCTTCACGCATAACCTCACCAATTGCCCGTCGAAGATGACCTAACATTCATAGGGTTTCCTACTCTTCGCCAGACTCCATGCCATCATCTTCGTTGGGCACGGCATCATGACCATCATCTTCACTGTCCTCGGTGGCACTTTGGCTCGCTGGTTGAATAAAGCCTCGCAATTCAATTTACTTATCCTTGATTGCCTTCTTATCTACAGCGTACAAATGTTTCCGCCATCAAGTTGAACTCATAATAGAGGATGACCGTTTGGTGAACAAAAACCTCTACTTACACGACAGTCTATTTCTACGCCTCAAAGTAATGCTATGCTTCACGTTTGGTGCACGAACATGCCCATATATTCTTCGAGAACGAAGCTACACATAGCATAGTATGAATGAATGAATGAAAACAGGTCCATAGGTGTTTTGGAAAATGCGTGCAACCATGGCATGAGAGGAGTTTCAATATACGCATCCATAAAGAGAACGGGCCGACGCCTTCCCCAACAAGCCTTGTACAGGGCGCCTTGCCAAGCTCCCCATGGGCGCAGGCCGGCCGGCGCTCTCCCCATGCATGTTCTCCTCATGGGCTGCCATTGATAAAATAGATAATTAGTGCTTCACACCTTGTTTGAGGGATAGTTAGTCAAGTGGTTTGTAAACAGTTTGAAAATCAATAGGATAGTTACTCAAGTGGTTTATAAATAGTTTAATAATCAATAGGTTGTGGGTTCAAATTCTCAAGAGGCTTAATAAACCAACTTTGTTGATTTTATGGGCGCATGGGCACGGGCATTTAAGGGCGCTAGCATGCCCATATATTGAGGCTGACTTGATCCATGGGTATGAGGTTTTGCCACATGCTGACGAAGGATTGACATTCGAGGCCCACCGCAGAGGATTTGCGCAATTCTGGGCAAAGGAGGTGTGTGAGGACTCTTTGAAAGTGCAGGTGGTTTCTTTCAATACTCGTTGGCTGAGGACCAAAATTGGGGAGGACTGAACGAAGACTCAGAGGCTTTGGGCGAGAACGATGGCTTCGATGAACGGGAACTGGAGCGGATTCGAAATTTGGTCATCATGATGGATTTGGAGTTCGCTCGAGCACCCGACGAGTCACACGTTAGCCATAGAAAGTAGGCTTACGGTTCTGTAGGCACCTAGATGTGCCTCTTCTCTGTGTTCGTAATAACTTTTGGACCCGTTGCATTGAGGCAATTGATGATTTCATTTTCCCCTCTTCCTCAAAAACGAAGCAAAGGCGCCGGTCGGCCGGCGCCTTTGCTTGGATTTGTTGTCTTTGTGTGTTGGAAACGGATTTTCATGATAACTACTCGTTGGAAAACGGTCGACCTTTCTTGAAAACGAGGTAAAACGCATCTTTCGGGACTGTCGGGAATGTGCTAAGACGGTTTCCATGTCACAAAAGGGGGTTTGGATATTCACCCCCTTCGAAAGATACCGTGTTTCCCCTTTGGCCTAATGCCTCCTTGAGGGTTGGGGCCATTGCGGGGAGCTAGTCCCCTTGGCCCTGTGCCTCCTTGAGGGTTATTCCCCTTGAGTATAGATAATTTTCTCATCCCTTTTCACTACATAAAGTCTCCGTTAGTAACGGTATTGGTGAAATAAGGTAGAAAGGTGAAAAATTAAAAGAGGTAAAAAGCTAGTTTATTAGCTGCCCTGTTAAGAAGATGCATGTGTTGCTTGCTTCATGCAATCTCCTATTAGAGAGGAATTGCTAAAGCCACAAATGAAGAGCTACCTAGAGAGGACTCTTGTTGATCAGTGGTCTGTAAGAATCCCTAGATTTAACAGCTGCCTAGTTGAGGTCATGGCGGGATATATAAGGGCTAGAGCAAAGGCTTCTTAGGCCAGGTTGCAGGATATATTAGGGCTAGAGCAAGGGCTTCTCAGGTCAGGTTGTGGGATATATAAGGGCTAGAGCAAGGGCTTCTCAGGTCAGGTTGTGGGATATATAAGGGCTAGAGCAAGGGCTTCTCAGATAAAGTTGCGGGATATATAAGGGCTAGAACAAGGGCTTCTCAGGTCAGGTTGCGGGATATATAAGGGCTAGAGCAAAGGCTTCTCAGGTCAGGTTGCAGGATATATTAGGGCTAGAGCAAGGGCTTCTCAGTTCAGGTTGTGGGATATATAAGGGCTAGAGCAAGGGCTTCTCAGATCAAGTTGCGGGATATATAAGGGCTAGAGCAAGGGCTTCTCAGGTCAGGTTGCGGGATATATAAGGGCTAGAGCAAGGGCTTCTCAGGTCAGGTTGCGGGATATATAAGGGCTAGAGCGAGGGCTTCTCAGGTCAGGTTGCGGGATATATAAGGGCTAGAGTAAGGGCTTTGAGAAGGAGACACTCACTCTTTGAGAGAGCAGGCAAGTGTGCGCTGCAAGCCTTGTGTTGAGAGAGGTGTGGAGAGCTAGCTAGTGAGCTTGTCTGGAGAGCTAGCTAGTGAGCTTGTCTGGAGAGCTAGCTAGTGAGCTTGTCTGGAGAGCTGGCTAGTGAGCTTGTCTTGAGGTGCAAGGAGCTGGGCGTAGATAGCCGTGCTGGGCGAGATAGCCGAGCTGGGCGATAGCCGTGAGCTGGATGCAATAGCCAATAGCTAGTTAAGCGTAGATAGCCAGATTCCATCGTTGTTTTCTTTTAATAAAGAGCAGCACCTCGAGGAGGTGGCCTGCGTCAGTGGACGGCGGGCTACTTGGAGCCTAGTGCTGTGTTGTGAGGTTGAGAGCGCTGAGAATCGTGCAAGTCTCTTGTGGAGTGAATTGGCGAGGTCCTAGACCGCTAGGAAGCCAGCATTTGTCGCTTCCTTACTGGCTGCGCAGTGAGGGGTGTTACTTCGTTAGCTTTACTGGCTGCGCAGTGAGGGGTGTTACTCTGTTGGCTTTAGAAGCTACGGCGAAGTTTTTGGATATGGAATTGTCACGGTAGGCCGGCGTTTAGGTAATACAACATTGCTCAGATAATACAAGATAGCTTAGATAATACAAGATAGCTTAGATAATACAAGATAGCTTAGATAATACAAGATAGCTTAGATAATACAAGATAGCTTAGATATTACAAGATAGCTTAGATAATACAAGATAGCTTAGATAATACAAGATAGCTTAGATAATACAAGATAGCTTAGATAATACAAGATAGCGGGCCCGTGAACGAAGGCACACATGGAAGAAAGAGGTGAGGGGACAAGAGAGTACAATAAAGATACATAACGATCTTCATGGGGTTAACCCTAAAGGACGAACCTCCTCAACTTGAGTGGTTTTAAGTGCGTCATTCGGGATGTTTTCTACATCGATTCATCATCTTGGACCTCTCAGCATATGTGCCTAGCAAATTGGGGATATGATAGGAGTTCTCGGTGAGCGGGTGCGCCATGTAGGAGATAGTTTGTATAAGGTGTCCGAGATCCGCCAGAGGGCGAGGCTGAGGCCGAGGCCGAGGTCGTGGCAAAGGACCAGTACCCACACACTCTGACAATCCTATTGAACATATTTTCATTGGAGAAAGTTCATCTACTCAAACACCTGCAAGAGGTAACAGCAAGAGTGGACGAATTTGCGGTCACTTCCCGAGTCCGACGGGATCTGCTCCTCCACGGATTTAGGGGTACCTGGATTCCAAAAGGAATCCCGGTTTATAAGAGCCCTGTCTAGTCCCTTTGGTCGCAAATTGTGTGTATGGCACCAATTGATTTCTAATGTGCATAGTGTGCTCAACATAACTTGTTCTTGGTATCATTCTCATCGCTTGTCTGCAGTAGGGCAGGCGAGACGTAGAGAGGTGAGGTGTTTGTCTTTCCGGCATATTTGTTGCCGTTGTCATGGCCTGCAGCTGCTCGGAGCATCTAACATGTGGGGTCTTTGTCCTTAGGATAACCAACGGTGCTTTCTCCGGACTTGTTGGGAGGTGGGTAAAGTCCTTGGACAGCTTTTGTGTGGCCTTAGTAGTGATTTGGTTATGTGGGATATTGAACTGATTTGCCACCCATTTTTCTTTGGCCAGCTTCGCCTACTCGCATCGGAATGCCTTTGGAAGAAATCAAAAGCTCAACATTTCACTCGAGAGAGGGCAAGCCATAGCGGTGGCTCCTCACAACCTGAATGAATCTGGCCTGTTGACGTGAGATTCTACTAAGCTGTGCTGTTCTTCGCAGAGGGGTTGGAGCTCGTGATGACAAAGGGCAACCAAAATATGTGGATATTTTCTAAAGCCCCCTGACATTCAGGTGTGCCTGGTAGTTTTTGTGACGCTGCAGATATGCTACTGCACTAGCAGTCTGCCTTTCGAATTTTGTCTCTGACATGCGGTCTCTTCATATTGCAGTGGCCGAGGTTATGATGACATGAGCTTATGATGACATGTTAGGGGCAAAATTGGAGACTCTTTACACAGATTCTGGTGACAACGGGTCGTCTCAAGTGAGTAGTCTTTCTCATTTTCCTTGTCAATGCTGCTTCCCAAGTGAACGTACGTCCTTTGATGCTTTTTCATGCTTGATGCAATTTTGATTTCCTCAGTTTCTTCATTCGATCCGCGCCAGCTTGTCGCAAAGAGCTTGGCTCTGGCTCATACCTGGGAGCCATGTTACAGAGGTCTGTATGGCGCGGGCTCAGCAAATGAGTCGAGGTAACAATTCAACCTTTCACATGTTAAGGCCCTTGGAAGCGTTTCCTCGTCCCCAACGTTGCAGAGGACGAGGAAGGAGTGCCGAATAGCAAGTGAACATTCTGCTTATGACTTGTCCCTAGACGTATTGAAATCTTATGACTTCTCCCGAGACGGATTGAAATCGGCACGAAATAATAGAAGTAATATAGGCTTGTTAGGTGGTCATCTTACAGGGTCATCCCACTGGACTCAAGACTCAAGCTCACGAAATGCGACTGGGTAGGTCTCTTAGAGCAAACTGCGGTACCGGAAGATTTTGTTCCTACAAATAAATGCAAAAAGTAGAGGAGTCAACCAGTATCATCCTCCCATACACAGGATTCGCTACTTCACGCACCAGAAGGTAGAAGAAGAAGTAAAGAATTCTGTCATACAGTGCCTAAGCTACTCGAACCAGGGGCATCCACTCCCTCTAGGCACCCAGTCTAAGTACCGATCAAAGCACAGGATGCCTAACAGCGTTCATATACTACGACATGCAACTGACTGGGTTTGGTAGGCGGCTGTTGGGGGTTGGGGCTGTGGACGTCGGCCAGGTACGTGGCCGGGCGCCGGTGATGAACTAATACTAAGGGGTGGTCTTCGTTACAGTCCAGCACCACCTGTACGCTGAAGCTGAAGCAGGTCACATCATTGGCAGGACCACACTCAAGAATAATCTACATAGACTAAAGAATAACAGGCGCATCCGCTGGGCACAAGTCCAAGTTGCGTAAAACGATCTTCGCAAAAACTTTAGCCTGCACTTGGGCACTTGCGGCTGCGGCAGCAGACCGCAAAACCCGCGCTGCCCCTGCCTTGTGCAGAAGGCTTGCATGATGCATTGCATGACGCCCTCCCGGCATTGTGAACTACAGCAAACACGATCAAGCACTCAGTTCTACGAGACCGTCACATACCTTCTTCACGTTCTTTGTACCCAGAAGACAAAATCGAGCATAGAACCGGTAAGGTAAGCCTGTCTACCACGAAGTTGAAAATCATTACCTGAAGAAGAGCAAATGCGGCACAAGCCCGGAGAACAGGTGAGCAGTTCCGAAGCATAGTAACAAACCTCCCCACCTCAGCTCCACTGAATGTAACAAGATCAGCTGTTAGCACAGTTCCTTGTACCATTCTGAATACAGAAGAACACCGCAGCAAGGAAGTCCATATACTACCTGCACCGCAGGTGGCCAGCCTCTGTTATGCGTGCTGAGTCGGCCACCTGGTGAAGGAGCGCAGGTGTCCAAGAAGAAGCAGCCAGGGCAAGAGAAGCCGTGTCGGAAAATGCCTGGACGAAAATTTCAATGTGCTTGAGAGCCATTTTCCTTGCTGCTTCGAGACCTCCATTTCAGTGAATGCTTCACAGTGGGCACCAGCGGAGACCACTTCATCCATTCTGCTAAAACAAATCAGACATTAACACCCTCCACAGACACAAGATACACAACCTGAGACTCAGGACGACATTTCCTGAGTTTCCAATTCTGGAGGACGTGGAAACAATTGCCACGTCCTCCAAAACATGTCGTCCTCCAGAAACTGACGAAGCCAGACTGCGAAAAGCAACGAACCTTCCATCAAACATATATGCCAGAGCAAGGGCTGCCATAAACCGTGCCATTTTTGACCCAGAATTGGAACAAAGGTGGACTAATGCAGGTACACCATCTTCCTCCACCATGCGCAAAGCATTCCCTGCGTTGAAGGCTAGATTCCACAATGCACCAGCCGCGGTTTCATGAACATCCTGAAAGAGGGGAAGACCGAAACAGACGTTTCAGTCCAATCCTTGATCCCATCATTTCCAGTGTGGCTACAGTCACAAGATGATTCATTTGACCTCTGCAACAAACCTGTTGCCCTCATGGTGCAATATGGGATCTTACCTCAGAATCTGACCGTGCCAGGGCAATAAGAGGTGCCACGCCACCTTCCGTCCAATTGCAATGCTGAAAACCCAGAAAATTCATTGTTTCACCAGATGCAGGCATGTCCTCGTCAACATGAAAGCTTTCAGGAACCTACAAGGGCTTGAGAGAAGGCCAAGCATGATGCAAGCTCGGACAAAAGGGTCATTCAATCTCACCTGTTGGCTTCAGATACTGAGAGACCCCAAAGAGCTCCTGCTGCCCTCTCTTGCAATCCCTGAGAGCCATTACTACAGCTTTGAGCCAAAGCCACCTGTACCAACCAAGACAACCTTCACATTTTAGTTGATCTTAACACAGGGTTCCACAGCACAGCGACAGAGTCTGAACAAAGGACTTCACTTTGACTACACTGGCTACTAGCACTTCATATGGACATTACCAATGCTTCCACTCCCCAGCAGCCGCAATTGCCTCACGGTTTCTGTCGTCAAAGAAAGATTCCACAGAGCTCCTGCAGCCTCCTGCCTGCAATCCACATAAAAGCGGAAGAGAGAATCAGTGTCTACATGGACAATATCAACTGAAGCGATTGCCAGTCATTCAAAACTCCCTCACGGCCACTTACGGACACCTTCATGATGTGAGCAGGTAAGCTGCACAAGTGCATCAAGAGCCCCGTCCTCCCGGCCTACAGCAGCATTATTTCCGTTACTGTCACCATGTGCTGCTAGATTAGCTAGTGCACGAGCTGCCTGTGTTCAATAATAACAAGTCTCTGTCAGCCCAAGTGTGCAAATGAAATCTGAGGCATTGCACAGACACCACTACCTATCAAGGATGATTGTAGCTTGGATTGGCACAATGACTTTACCTGTTCTTGGACACCTTCATTCTTGCAAAATCGAGCAAGCATTACAAGTGCATGAACACCACCAGCCATAGCTACTTCCATGCTGCATTTATCATCTGCAGCAAGATTCGCCAAAAGCTCCAGCAGCACGTTCCTGAGATAGGAACAACTGTGCTTAGTTCCTACTCCAACGAACTTCCAACTGCACCCTTGGGAAGAAAAGGCAAAAAGAAAGAGTACCAAGACTCCCTCCCGCCTGATGGCCACTTGAAAGCTAAGTCCACCAAAGCCTCGATAGCACCAGCCTCCGCTATGGCACCCTGAATTACATATGTGCATACATGAGACAAACATGAGAATCAGATAGACGCCAACATACGAGCATCTAGGGAGCTCTTTTCAAAGGTATCCACCTCGATAATTACCTTATGCTCATCACCAACCGAAAGATTCCAAAGACCACCTGCAGCCTCCTCAGCTACCCAGCGATTGGGTGACCTGGCTAAGGCTGCTAATATACTGATGCCTCCCTCCATTGCAACTGTCTTAGCCACTTCTGTGTTTACCGATAGGTTTGCTAGCGCCTGCAAGGAGCAAACGTATAAGAGAGGAATGCAAGACATCCAAGACATACAATGTTCCAGGAGCTGTGTGTCGTGAACCAACAAAAAGTACAATACCTTGGCTGCTTCTGACTGCACACCCTCACGGCTGGACTTGGCAAGGTTGAGAAGATAAGCGATGCCACCACCATTCATCACAGCTTCAGCTCTGTTCAGGTCAACTGTTGCATTTTCATCATCAATAACAACAAATGTGGCAAGCGCAGTTGCACCCCTTTCCTGCACTTCCTCCTGAGAGCTTTTCACAAGACTAAGCATCACAGCAGTGCCTTGCTTAAGCCAAAAGCTGTCCAGTCCTGGGAGATTACTTTCTGCTATCCGCAATAAAGCATGAGACAACACCCACTCAATCCAGTCGCTCAGCTCCAGATTTTCTGGTCTTGCAAGCTCATGCTTTTCGACTTTCTCCAATCCAGAAAAGGGTTTTCCTCTTCACACCGCACACAGTCCTGCCGGATGCCTGGGATAGAGACTCAAACGAGAGTGAGGCCAGGCCCTTGACAAGATCCGTAAACCGGGCCAGCAGGATCTTGGTGTGAGAATTATAGGACACGTTGTCGCTGCCGTCCTCAAGCAGGGGACAATTAAGAGCGCAGAGGACCTTCAATTGCGGCGCTGCCAGAAACGCGGACGCAGCCGAGGGTGTAATCTCCGTCCGCGACACATCCACAGCCACCAGATTAGGCAGCTGCTTCGCCCAGAGCTGTGCTGCGCTGGCCCATGAGATGCTTCTGGATCCCGCCACGGACAACAACCGCAGACTGGTGGCGGTCCCCAGGGCACCCTCGTGGACTGAGCTGCAGTCAAGGAGACCCAATTCGCTGAGGTCCGGGCACCCCTTCACCAGCGCCCCAATGGCCTCGGCGTCGACCTCCCTCACCCCCGACAGGCGCAGCCGCTTCAACTTGGGGCAGCACAGGGCCACCACCTTGATCGCGTCGCTGGTGATTCTCTCGCAATCCGGCCCAAGCTGCAGGCTTTCCAGCGCGTCGTGCTTGGCAGCCAGCCACGAGAGGTGGGCATCCGACAGGTCCCTGCATGCGTCCCGCACAGTTCCCGTAACTCTCTGGCCTGCAGCGAGACGATGACCCCGGTTGCAGCGCCCCGGAACCTCAGCCGCTCCAACTTGGCACATCTCCCAGAAAGAGCCGATGCCATAGCCATATCCAGCGAATGCGCACGGAGATCCAGCGACGTCCACAGACACGGGGACGATGCCAACCGCCTCCATGCCCGGCACACCGACGCCAAACTGGACCTGTCTCTGTAATTTAGTAAACCGAATAATTGAATGAGCGCATCATCGGGCAGGCTGGTCCACTCCGCGTCGTATTGCCCTCCCACGCACACAATTTCCTCCTCCTCCTCCTGCGCAGCTTCGTACACCGCCTCCAGCGGCCTCTCGGGAGCCCTCTTGCTGGCCGTCGGCTTCACCGATATTTTGATTGCCTTCCGGCGCACTCTGCGAATCATGGCTCCCGCCTGGCAGCTGCCACACTGAATTAGCCCCCAAACCTAGGCTCCACCACCTCCCTCAAGGCGCCTCCAGCCCGGGCACGGGAGCCACAGCCACAGCCTCGAGAGCGCCCCTCCCACGGCAGCCACAGCCACAGCAAGATCCCGGACTAAGGCGCCCCGACCCCGGCCCCGGCCCCGGCCTCGGCCTCGGCCTGCGACAGCAAATGCGAATTCGGCCCTGCCGGACCCCAATTTGCCCCAGCCCCTCCGTCCAACATAGTCGCAGCTCACGGAAGCCCTCCCTGGCATACATAACCCGGATTCAAGATGTCTCTACATATCTCCACCATGGCCAATTCCGGCATGTGCCATTCGCCATGCTGCCATCACAATTATGCGCTGCCCGCTGTTGCTGCTCGCCCGCCTTTCATCGGCCTGCAAGCCACCGGAATGCAATATCATCTTTCACCACGCCGCTGCATCACATCCGTCGCATACCAGCCCGCCCCACCCCAACGCGACGCTCCCTGCGACTGAGCTCGAAAGATCGCGATACTAATAGGGCTACCAACCAGGGCACACCTACGAAACCTCAATGCACTTATGCGACCCCGCCTCCTAGACGAACTCTACCTAATTAACATAACACCATGCATACCATCCTACGCTATCGTTATTCTTTTATAAAAGAATATCCCGCATTATTTTTCCAAGGCAGCCGATTTCAACAACTTTTTTCTCCTCCTCCAACCGTCCCACACTCTTGAAGGCAATGGGACGATGGCTCTTTCCTTGCTAATTCTCCCAAACATTGTTTGCCTTGATTTAGTTCGACTCTTTCTCTCTTCCAGCTTGATCATATCTCCTAGTATTTTCCACGCCGGTGAAGACTATGAATTGGGGTTCTCATCTATGCTACGTACTCTAGCCTTCATGAGTATTGTTCATGCCAGGTCTCCAAGTTCTCTTCGCCTGTTCAGTCATGCTACACATTATAGCCACCATGAACATTCTTCCTACCAACTCTTCTAATACTCTCTTCATGAATGTTGTTCATGCAAGTTTTCTTCGGCTTTTCGTACATGCTACATATTGTGGCTACCATAAATAATATTCCTGCCAACTCTCTCTGTACTCTTGGAGAAGGTGAAGACTATGCATCAGGGTGTGGCTACCATAAATAATGTTCCTGCCAACTCTCTTAGTACTCTGTGAGCATGAGCAGGTGAAGACTGTGCATCAGGTTTTCGTACATGTTACATATCGCGGTCACTATGAATATGATTTCTACCAAGACCCTTTGGAAGACAATGGACAAGTGTTGCTGGAGCGAAGGCGATGAAGAACATGATAATTTTTGAAGGGGGGGAATATAGTAAGCTCCTTCGGTCGAAACAACACCCCCTTGTCACAGTTTACACCCTTCCTACGATAGCATATCTGCCAAGCTTTGATAATCGGCACACCCTTTATGAGTCCATACCTTTGATAAAAGACACACTTTCAATTCTACACCCCAGAACTAGAGCACTGTAGGGCGTGGGCCCGTGTGCATTTTTGTAGAATGCACAGTGGGCTGCTATTTGCATCTGTTTATTACTGCTGAAAACGTTTACTTTTCAAGTGGTGGAACACGATAAAAATCATGCTTCTACTTGCGAGAGTCTCCTTTCAGTATTCGTGAAAACCTTGCAATAAACAATTGCTAAAGGAGGAAGTGGTCATCAGCATCAACAATAGTCATTCAAGAGGGCGGCCTAGCAACTTGTCCATGCCTTGCGCCGATGCTGAGTCAAGGACCACTGCCAAATTCCGAAGGCGGTCCATATCCTCGGCGTCAAAGCTGTCATTCTCCTCCAATGCTTGCTCGTATTCATTAGTCTAATTCTTGGGCTGAGCTTACAACGGTGCTGACTGCCATATAACATTTAGGATCTGCTGACCTTCATCTAATAGCTCGCTAGTCGTGGTCTTCAACCTTCTGGCACTCAATGCAACCACTTGGACTTTAAGGCAATGCCAGCGTCCTTAAAATGAACAAAGTTGGTTAACCATGCGCCCATGCCCGAGTCCTTAAAATCAATAAGTTGTTTTGTGATGCTAGTAGAGGTTTTGTACTCAAAACCTATTAATTACCGCACTTTTTCTTCAACTACTTGAGCAACTACCCCAAATTACATGCATCTTGAACCGCTAACTATTTATTTTAACCAAGATAGCCTATGAGGAGGACAGCTATGGGGAGGGCGTCGGCCGGCCGGCGCCATGGGAAGGGAGAGCATCTTTGGGGAGGCGTCGGCCGGCGCCATGGGCGTGGGCGTCTTTGCGGGAGGGCGCCGGCCGGCATGCGGGCGTCTTTGCGGGGAGGCCTCGGCCGGCGCCATGGGCGTGGGCGTCTTTGCGGGAGGGCGCCGGCCGGCATAGGCCGCTAGCACCACCCGTCGGTGCATGCGGTGGAGCTAGGGGAGGGGACAAGAAGAGGCAGCGGTATCCTATCACCGACGAAGGTGTGGCCCATTTGCGGGAAGGGTTAAAAGATTTGCGTCCATAGGTGACTCAAGAGTACAAGTGGTGGGAAGCCTTTTGGTGGACCAAGGAGATTCTTGTCATTGTGGAGAAAACATCGAGCTAGTGCTAGAGCGCCCTTGGAAGTGGTTTTCACGTGCGTAAGTGGATCATACCACCACTTCAAGTCTTGGATGACGCTTTCTTTGGATGAGGCATTATTGAGAGACCTCCACAGCGTGATATGTACTTGGGAGCATATCAAAATGCGAAGGCAACAGCGGGAAATGACACGGATGAATGAGGACATAACCAATCCGGAAGGGATGTTCTGGCGGTGCCGTGCACTCACCATAACAGTCATTCGGATTGGGAAGGTCATTGACTGAAGCTAAATGCACCACGACCTCACTTTCTTATCCACTAGTATCGGACCGAGCACATTACCCAAAATGCATACAAGAGGTATTTGTGAATGAACAAATATCCCAGACATGGGTTTGTATTGAGCGACGGAAACATTTGTATGCGGTGGACAAAAAGCGGTAAGGGATAAGCTTTTGCAGTTGCGCGGACTTCATGACGAGTCAAAGTGCCGTTGAAAATTGCGACAATCTTTGGAGAAGCTGGACCAAGGAGATTGTCATTGTGGAGAAAAACATCGAGCTAGTGCTAGAGCGTCCTTGGAAGTGGTTTTCACGTGCAGAAGTGGATCATACAGCCCGACCACTTCAAGTGCCGGATGACGCTTTGCTGGATGAGGCATTATTGAGAGACCTCCCACAGCGTGATATGTACTTGGGAGCATATCAAAATGCGAGAAGGCAACAGCGGGAAATGACACGGATGAATGAGGACATAACCGAAATCCGGAAGGGGATGTTTCTGGCAGTGCCGTGCACTACAGACACGCATAACAGGTCATTCTGGATTGGGAAGGTCATTGACGCGAAGCTAAATGCACCACGACCTCACTTTCTTATCCACTAGTATCGGACCGAGCACATTACCCAAAATGCATACAAGAGGTATTTGTGAATGAAACAGTCATCCTGTATTATGGGTTTGTATTGAACGTACGGAAACATTTGTATGCGGTGGACAAAAAGCGGTAAGGGATAAGCTTTTGCAGTTGCGCGGACTTCATGACGAGTCAAAGTGCCGTTGAAAATTGCGACAATCTTTGGAGAAGCTGGACCAAGGAGATTGTCATTGTGGAGAAAACATCGAGCTAGTGCTAGAGCGCCCTTGGAAGTGGTTTTCACGTGCGTAAGTGGATCATACCACCACTTCAAGTCTTGGATGACGCTTTCTTGGATGAGGCATTATTGAGACCTCCCACGCCGTGATATGTACTTGGGAGCATATCAAAATGCGAAGGCAATGGAAATGACACGGATGAATGAGGACATAACCGAATCCGGAAGGGATGTTTCGGCGGTCTGCGCACTACGTATAACGACACCGTGTCATTCGGATTGGGAAGGTCATTGACGCGTGCTAAATGCACCACGACCTCACTTTCTTATCCACTAGTATCGGCATTACTACCCCAAAATGCATACAAGAGGTATTTGTGAATGAAACAGCCATCCTGTATCATGGGTTTGTATTGAACGTACGGAAACATTTGTATGCGGTGGACAAAAAAGCGGTAAGGGATAAGCTTTGCGAGTTGCGCGGCTTCATACAGCCTACGAGTCAAAGTGCCGTTGAAAATTGTGACGACAATGCTGGAGAAGCTGGACCAAGTGATGACGAAGGATTGAACTATGGGGATGAGTAAAACTCAAATCACAGTTTGTCCCGAGGTCCCAGAGTGAATGTTGTACGTTCGGTTCCAGATGTTACCGTGTTTTGGAAGTATCATGTCCGTGGCTTTTGTTGTGTCCTTACTAAACCATTTTCCTTCCAAAACTGAATTTACGGTCATCCCTTCCCGGCAAAAACGGCCTTCCTTACAGGTCCCACTTTGCATTAATCCCATAGGTTCGAGTTTGCGACCACCATTCGACAGAAACATTGCTGGTTGGAAAGTAGTAATTTTACTGGGTCACACCCTTTTTTTCCAAGATGTTTTCCGGAATGACTAATAAACGCTGTTTTAGGGCCCATCAAAAACCCCCTTCAGAGATTATGTATGGAAAACCCCCATCGAGATTATTCACCCCCTTCAAAAATTATGGTGTTGAAGATAGTTGTAGTGTATTCCTACATGGATTTTATGTGTATGGAAACTAGATTAGGATAGGTAGTTTATTTTAATATAATATATTTGTTTCATCGAAATCTGGATCTCTTTTAGGTGCGGTATTGCTTAGAGCGAAAAAGCTCTTACCAAACCATGTAGCTGAATATGTATGACTACCTACATAGCACCGGGTGAGTCGAAGTTGTTGGTAGCATTGCAAATGTGTGTTTGGATTCATGTCCCAAAGTGCGACCCCACCTCCTAGACATCTGGAGGCAGACATTGTGAACTTTCCTAATGTATAGAAAATAGCGGAAGCATGAATTAGAAAAGATTAGAAAATTCATAGGTTAGGGGCCCTTTTATAGGGGACCCGGGCACCCCTTCGTAGGGGCTGCGATCGTCGCTAACGAGCTAGGTTAGCCTAACTCGCCTCGACTATTGGCTAGGGTTATGTAACTCTTACTAAACTTAACACCCCTCTTAAGGGTAACATAACCTAAGCTATGACTCTTGTCGGACGTAACGACCAGGGTGGAGACTATCTTCCATGGAGCGACGCCTCGTGGCGCGCCTCCCTCCGAGCTAAGTCTTCTCTCTGGCAGTCAGGGATGCCGGGCTACGAGGGTGGCGGCGGGTCCACTCCTCACGGTGAATGAGAGCCCCGCACAGCCGCCTTGAGGCACGGCTGTGAAGAGGCCCAAGTCAGGATTTGTTGTCCTGAAAAAGCGACATGACTCCCTTGAAGCAAGCATCTCGAGATCGCCTTCCTTCAGAAGCTGAGTCATAGACACCAGGTTTTCGCCTATTTGCGGGACGGGGAGCACAGGCTCCAAGGTGGCCGAACCATCCTTGAGGAGGAAGTTCGCAAGTGCTTTGTCCCATGATTGGCGGTGGTTCGCTCTCATCACCAAGTAACACTCTCTCCTTGAGTGCAGTGTCGGCTTGGTGAATAGAGTATGATCGTTGCATATGTGGGCGATGGCTCCTTTGTTGAGTACCACCCCGCATCCTAATGCACACAGGTGTTGAGGCAAACCGCAAGTATCTTCACGGTCCTTGCCTTCACGTGTTGGCGTTCCCTCAAGCTGCGGCCTGGCAGTCGGCGTTCTGCTCTCTTGCGGCACTCGTGCCCAATGGCCGCCCGCACCAATTGCGCTCCGGCTCGAGGAGGCGCAGAGGTTGAGTCACCTTTAGGGGTGAAATTCGCCTTGCCCTTGAATTCCTCCGGGCTTGAAAGCGGGTGGAAAGCGCTCTGCGCATCGGGCTTGGACCCTCCTGAGAGGCGCTCCTGTCGCCGGCCGATGATGTCCTCCACCGCCGAGAGGAGGTTGAGCCGGTGGTGCATGGTCGCCATCGGTCAGTGACGAAATCTTGGTAAGAATCAGGAGACTCATTAGGAGTTGAGCGTCGACCTCGGTCATCGTTGAGCCGAGAGGCTAGCGCCCTCGCAATCGCCGGAACTTAGATGTGTGAGCCGCCACCGTGTCGACTCCTTCATCTTGAGGCGTTGAATTCACATGTCGCTGTACAAGGTTAGAACATTGTTAACGTTATGCGTGTTTGATAGTCCCGGATGGCGGAAGCCTCGTAAGGAACTCCTGGCAGGCACCGGGCTTGAGTCAAGTCGATCGGGGCGCTGCAATTCCGTTCGTATTCCACTTCTCGATATCTGCTGAGAGGAGGAGGAGTTGTAGTGGGGTCGCTTTGGGTTGCGTCAACTATCTTCCAAACGCCGCCGATGAGGTCGACTTCATCCGGACTCGCCATCTTGGATAATGCTGGCCGTTGAACCGGTCTTTCTCCTTGATGTGGTCGGTGAAGATGGGTATGGCACCGGGGTCAGTCGAGGTCCTGCTGGCCATCCTCGTTGGCGTGTTCAAAGAGAGTGAGCTCAAGCTGCGGATCGTCCACAAGGAGTTGTAACTTGTGGTCATAAAAGGCGGGCCTAGGAGGCGATCGGCTCCCTCGCTCCGGCTCGCTATTGCGCAGACGGTGGACCAGATCCATGAGCTCGTCGCGGGCCGGTGTAATAGCCTAGAGTGCCCACCTCACTGCCATCATGGTTACACGAAGCTCAAGGGTCCATCCTCCATAAGTGCCGACAGGATATCTCGGAGGAAGTGAGTATCCCTCTCTGGCTTACTCTTGATTTCTTCTGTGAGAGTTCTCCCTTGTTGTGTCTTCTTTTCTTCTTCTTTTTGTTGGTTTCTCCCCTCCCTTTCTTTCTCCTTTCGCTCCGCCGGGGCTTGCTTCCTCTTTTTCTTCCTTTATTTCTTCTTCTTCTTTCTTCAGCGAAGGTTCCCCGTCTTGGCCCTAATCGAGCACCAGAGTGCTTAACTCCCGAGTTTGGATAGGAGCTCTGGTTTGCAACCAAAGTGAATTGGTGTAGTGGTTGGTGCTTCCGTGTGCCGGCAGCAGGTCGCGGGTTCGATCTCCGTTGGCGCGTCCGTCTGAGTTTTGCGGAAGAATAAAAAGATAAGGGACGGGTAGAAGGCCGGGCCGCTTACGGTGCAGGGGGCGGTTCGGCCGGCCCGCCGTCCACGCAGGCGCCCGCCCGCGGCGCGCCGCGCGCGCGAGGCGCGCGCCCCCTCGCGGCGGGTGCGCGCTGTCGCGTCTGTGGCGCCGTGCCGTCCCTCGGCCGCGTCCGCGGTTCTCGGGGCGCGGCCTCGCGGCGCTCGGGGCCTCCGTTCGTGCCCGCTCACGCTCCGCCACACGCCGAACGGTCTCGGCCTTGCACTGGGGATCTCAGGCGCCCGCTCCTCAATACGAGGCACAATCCCGGCCAAGGTTGGGGGCGGATTGCGATCCACGTGGCGCGATCCCTATGGCGCTCCCGGATTGCGATCCACGTGGCGCTCCGTGCTCCTTGCTCGGTTGGGATGCGGTGGGCGTGTCTCGTCGGGAGATCCGGCCCGCTGCGGTCAGATTCCGATCTGGATGAGGGCGCCATCAACTCCAACGGTCGGATCTGGGCGTGCCCGCCTCCACGCTCCGCGCTCGGGTTGGGAATTCCTCCATCCGGTGGCCGAGGCGGAGGGATCTGATGCCGGCGCCTCCGCCAGCGCTTGCAGCTTGCAATTGTTGGATTGCCTCCAAAGATGCTGGAGGAGAAACGGTTCTCCTAGTGAATTCTGCGGGGGTCATGCTCCGGCGCGTCTTCTCCCCAGTTGCCGGGGAGTCACGGATCGGGGGCGCCCCCCCGCCTCAGGGCCTATTGCAGATCCGTGATGAGGCCCTCCTCGCTCGCGTGTTGGGGTCAATCTGACGAGAAGCGGCGAGGAACAAAAGAAGAAATGAACAATTTTTTTTTTTTTAAGCCCATGCACGCATGTCGCTAGATATGTAGAAAACTAAAGCAATTGTTTCTCAAGTGGAGGTGAGGGGCGGTGGCGAGGCTCCCATCGAAACTCCGCTATGAGCGCCTAGTATGGATTAGTACCCGAGTGGGGGACCGGTCCCGCTGATTTTTGTTGTTGTTGTTTTTTCTTGATGGTGCGGTCTTGGGAAAGGGAAAAAACAAAGCTACCTATCCTAGAGACATAGGATACTAGTTTTTTTTTTTCCTTCTTCTCCTCCTGCAACAAGAGGACTAATCCCTGCGGACTAATCCGAGTGAGAGAAAGAAAGAACAAGGGAGGGGTAGGGCGCCATGGGCCAGCCATGGCGCCCTTCCGGCCGCAGGCCTCAGTGGAGCCTGGGCTCTGATACCATGTGAACTTTCCTAATGTATAGAAAATAGCGGAAGCATGAATTAGAAAAGATTAGAAAATTCATAGGTTAGGGGCCCTTTTATAGGGGACCCGGGCACCCTTCAGAGGGTCGATCGCTTAACGAGCTAGGTTAGCCTAACTCGCCTGACTATTGGCTAGGGTTATGTAACTCTTACTAAACTTAACAGACATCATCTTTCCAATCGTAAACAGCGAATGGGTAGCACCCATTGTCGCAGCCCAAGAAACAAAAGAAGGATGATCCGTGTCTATTAGGATTGGAGGAAACTCAACGCCGCCACCGAGAAGGACCATTTCCCCATGCCCTTCGTGGACGACATCGACAGGGCGGAGTGGAGTACTTACTCCTTCTTGGATGGGTACTCGGCCACAACCAACCGCACCTAAGGGAGTTTGACCGATAAGACAACGCTCACCACGGAGTGGGAACGCTAGCGCCTTTGGGATGACAGAGCACCCGGATCATTCATGCGGATGGTGACCAACGTCTTCAGGGATTTTCTGAGGGACTTCATGGAGGTATTCCTGGATGACTTCTGTGTACATGGAGAGGAAGACAAGCACGTTGGACACTGGAAGTGCTTGAGCGTTGTAAGGAAACACGTGTTCACATCCCGAGAAATGCTACTTTGGAATGACGGAAGGAATTCTGCTGGGGCATCGTGTGTCGGCGCGAGGGATAGAGGTGGACCAAGATAAGGTCAGGGTCATTCAGTCCCTACAGCCGCCCACGAATCTGAAGGAATTACGGGATTCCTCGGCATGGTAGGTTATTACAGGCGGTTCATTCAGGACTTCGCAAAGAGGGCCGCCAAGCTAACGGAGTTACTCAGGAAGGAGGAGGAGTGGACCGGACGTAAAGGAACGCGGCATTCGTAGATCTTGCATCACCCCGATAAGCGCCCATTAAAAGGTCCGGACTGGAGTAAGCGGTTCCATGTGTATGTAGACGTGTCGGCCTTCGCCATCGGAGTGGTGCTCAGTCAAAAAGATGACAAGCGGAGGGATCATCCAATCTACTATGCTGGAAGACAGCTCACGCATGCGGAACGGAAGTACACTACTACGGAGCGAGAGGTGTTGGGAATGGTATACGCGGTCAAGAAATTCAGACACTACCTTCTGCCCAACGAGTTTGTGTTCTATGTTGATCACTTCGCGCTCAAGCATCTGGTGAATAAGGCACTGTCCGGCGACCATGCGAGGTGGATTCTGCCTGTGAGTTCACCTTGAGGTGGAGACGGCAAGGAGGCAACACCAAAATGCTGACTTCTTATCCAGATTGAAGACGGAGCCGACCCTGCGGGATCAGGAGGATGACTTCCCGGACGAGGAATTGGTGGCAGCGGTGGAGACACAGGAGGAGGAGCGCAGCCTAAAGAACCCCAAACTTGTGGACAAAGTGAAAGGAATGGAAGGGGAGCACGGCCCACCCATGGAGTTGGAACTGCACTGTGGAGATGGAGATCCCAAAGGAGTTAAACCGTGCCCAACAACAGGCCTTCGTACACTACGCTCGGCCCTTCAGGATGTACAATGGATGCATCTTTAAGGTGGGCCCGGACGGTGTGGAGCATAGGTACCTTCAACAAGCGGAAACGGAGGTGGTCATAAAAGGGATGCATGAAGGCCTGGGCGGTGGTCATTATGCAGCACAGGTCACCACCAAGAAAATCTTGGAGGCTGGGTACTGGTGGCCCACCATGTATGGGGAAACGCACCAATTTGTAAAACGATGTGATACTTGTCAGAGGATCGGGAAGCCGACTTCCACGACGCAATGGCCACTGGTGCCCATACTCGCACTGGCACCGTTTGAGAAATGGGGTATCGACTTCGTCGGACCTATATACCCACTAAGCACATAAGAGGTACATCTTGGTGGCAGCGGACTGTGTACCCGTGGTGGAGGCGGCGCAACAAGGACGGACTCCAAGACCGTGGCAAAGTTCCTCTATGAGAACATCATCACGCGGTATGGGTGCCCGTTGCAGTTGGTAAGTGATAGGGGAACTCATTTCCTCAATGATGTGATAAGCGCAATGACGGACTATTTTGGTATAACCCATCGCAAGACGGCCCCATACAACCCAAGGCCAATGGGTTAACGGAGAAGACCAACGGACTTATCGCCGATCCTCGAATAAGCGCTTAACTATGCGCACGATCGATACAAAGCTACCATCCGCTATGGGCCTTGAGCGGAGAAGGTAACTACGCAGCGAACTCCGTACTACTTAACCTATGGGCATTCGCCAGTTATGCCGGTAGAGTTTGAGGTGCCAACGCTCCGAGTCATGATGGAGGGACGCTTAACGGATGAAGAAAGCCACCGGAGCGTTAGGGTTTGTCCAAAGATACGAGGATGAGAGGAGGCGACCAGAATCGCGTACAAAACCGGAAGCTATGGCATCGCGGCCCGCAAGGTGAGTATGTGAAGGAGGGAGATCCGCCCTTTCACGACAACCGCCATATGCACTTCCGCAAGCTTCACTTACGATGGATGGGCCTTACCGGTAGTGCAGTCCACGCGAATGGGTCCGCTCCCCGCGCTTAGATGGTGAATCGCTGCCCACCCGGTAAACGGGTGGCGGGTGAAGTATCATGCTTAGTGTTGGCGAGACGCCAATGTATGAAGGGAGTATGTGGACGCAGGACTTTGGGGTTGGGAAATAAGCGGGTTTGTTTTTTTTTCGTAGGTATGGAGTGTAAAATAAGGCGGAAAAGGAGGAATAAGCACGGACGACCGGATCGTGCTCGAGTACTCCCGACTCGAGGTAATAACACCAGGGACCCCGACACGCACCGAGTATCGGATAAGTCCGGACCCCACCCGGTCAAAACAGATAAGTACGCCAGGAAAGTAACTTAGAAGTTGGGCGTGAGTTAGGCAGGCGGCGCCACGTGGACGGCCCCGAATGGAAGACGGCATGCAGCAGCCAGACCGTAGTTGCCTATAAGGTATTCACGCCCGCTGCATCGCGGCTGAAGGCCGAGTAGGCGGAAGCGTAGCAGAGTAAGCCATGCAGCTCGACGCCACGGACAAAGAAGAGCCACCCTCCGCCGACTGCATTCGACGGCGAGAGGCAAGGCGAGGTCATTCTCCCAAGCAACTTCAGCGATTCGCCTCGCCTCGCCGACACCTCCGGGCGTTGTCTTTGTGATCGCCAGCACCCTCGGCGCCGGCTTCGCGAAGGAAGCAATTGACGCCGCGGCCAAGGAGCGGACGACTGCGGAGCCTCACACTCCAACAACGGGACAGAAGGAGCGGGAAGATGGGACCCAAGAAAGCGGGAGGTGTGGGAGCCATGGAGCTTGGTGGAGCGCAACATCGTCACCAGGCGCTATCCGGACTTCGGGCCGTGGCTGGAGGAGGCGGGGAGCTGGTCAAGGAGTGGCACCGGACGCTTCCAGTCAGATGGACTGGCCAGCCTAGTCCGGAGTACGCCAAGATGTTGGCAGCGCCAACAAGGAGGTTCTCTAAGAGCCTTGAGAGGACCCTAGGAGGTGGACCGTGAGGTCCCGAGGCGGTACAACCGCCGGAGGAAATTGGGGGCGAGTCCCGAACCTCTCAAGGCTAGGGAAGATAGGCGGCAAAGGCCGCCCGCCGAAGCTGTGAACGCAACGAACAACCAACGGCCGGTTGATGCCTGACGGCCGGAGGAGGAGGCGTGATCATTGTCCACTGGAACATGCTCACCAAGGTAGATCACCTTGGTGACAATCTGCTGGTGTTCCTGCATGCGCTGCAGAGAGGAAGGAGGGCAGACTGGGGAAGGATCATCTTCGCCAGGATCAATCAGGAGGCTCACAAGCTGAGGTGTGAGAAGCCCCCTCCGTCGGCGTTATCGCCGTTCTTAATTCATGTGTGGGGGCACGCGAACCTCCTGAAGGAAGGAGAAGAGGAACGCGACCGGAAGGGGCCGCCGCCTACCGGAGGCGGGAAGAACCTGAGGTGGAAGCCCGCCCGTCCGAGCAAGAGAGCGGGAGGAAGACGATCGAGGGAATCCACCCATACGCTTGAGCGGACTCCCTCGCCACCAAGGGAAGTGTGGGAGGACATCCCCGCTTCCTCCTCCCCGGTGCCCCCACCGAGCAAGAGAGGAGGCGGCCGTGGAGGTCCGAGAGCCCAGCCCGACAGACCCCACCCACGGCAAGCACGAGCCGACGGACTGCCGGGACCAAGAGGCGGAAGACGGTGCCACCCGCCAACGCAGCACCGGACGGCGCCCGTGCCCTTGCCCCTGCCAACGGAGTGGCAAGAAGCTGAAGAGGCGGTGAGAAGGGCGGAAAGGGACGCCGCCCAAGGAGCGGGAGGCCACTGGCAGCAGCCCCACCCGGAGCCGGTCCTGTCTCCGACGGGGAGAGGCAAGAGGGTCAGCTCCCGAACCCCCTCACCCCCTCCGAGCCCCAGGAGAAAGAGGGCGAACAAGGAATTGGCGGCCAAGAGGGCCAAAGAAGGTGAGGCTGGACGACTGTGACCTAAGGGTCCCGATTAGGTCCGAGAGCCCAGCCCGACTCGCCTCCGGATCAAGGTATGGAGGTCCTTGGCGGACCGAGAGATGCCCGCCCCCACAACGGACTTCTTGGGGGCCTCACTGCGCGCCTGTGGAAGAGACACGGCGGGTCACAGCTACCGTCATGGACGGTATGCTGGGTCTGCGGGATGGCCGAGAAGACCTGTGGAGGTGGAGGCCACAAGGAGGCGCATGGTGCTCCTCCAGAGCAGATGGAGGCGCCTGTGAGGCGAGGAAGAAGGCGGAAGCCCTCGGCCGCATCGAGGAGGGCCGGAGGAGGCGGGGAGTTGGTCAAGGAGTGGCACCGGACGCTTCCAGTCAGATGGACCTTCGGCTGCCTAGTCCGGAGTACGCCAAGATGTTGGCAGCGCCAACAAGGAGGTTCGCTCTAAGAGCCTCGAGAGGACCCTAGGAGGTGGACCGTGAGGTCCCGAGGCGGTGTACAATCGGCCGGAGGAAATTAGCGAGTCCCGAACCTCTCAAGGCTAGGGAAGATAGAGGCGGCAAAGGCCGCCGCCGAACGCAACGAACAACCAACGGCCGGTTGATGCCTGACTTGGCCGGAGGAGGAGGAGAGGCAAAGGGCTGTGATCATTGTCCATCGAACATGCTCACCAAGGTAGATCACCTTGGTGACAATCGGTGTTCCCGCATGCGCCGCAGAGGAAGGAGGCGACTAGGGAAGGATCATCTTCGCCAGATCAATCGTGAGGCTCACAAGCCGAGGTGAGAAGCCCCTCCGCTTGCCATATCGCCGTTCTTAATTCATGTGTGGGGCACGCGAACCTCCCAAGGAAGGAGAAGAGGAACGACCGGGCCGCCTACCGGAGAAGGAAGAACCTGAGGTGGAGGCCCGTCCGAGCAAGAGAGCTGGAGGAAGACGATCGAGGGAATCCTGACTCCATACGCTTGAGCGGACTCCCTCGCCACCAAGGGAAGTGTGGGAGGACATCCCCGCTTCCTCCTCCCCGGTGCCCCCACCGAGCAAGCAGGAGGAGGCGGATGGGCGGCCGAGGCGGCCCAGCCTGACAAATCCACCACGGCGCCAAAGCCCGACGACCTCGGGACCAAGAGGTGGAAGACGTGCCACCCGCCAACGCAGCACCGGACGGCGCCGTGCCCTTGCCCCGCCAACGAGTGGCAAGAAGTCAAGAGGGCGAGAAGGGCGAAAGGGACGCCCAAGGAGCGGGAGGCCACCGCGCAGCCCCACCGAGCCTGCCTCCGACGGGAGAGGCAAGAGGGTTAGCTCCTCAACCCCTCACCCCTCCGAGCCCTGTGAGAAAGAGGGCAACAAGGAATTGGCGCCAAGAGGGCCAAAGAAGGTGAGGCTCCGACTCGGACTGGACCTAAGGGTCCCGATTAGGTCCGAGAGCCCAGCCCGACTCGCCCGGCCGCGGTATGGAGGTCCTGGCGACCGAGATGCCCGCCCACAACGGACTTTGGGGGCCTCACTCACTGTGGAAGAGACACGGTCCTGCCACTATGGACAGATGCCTGGGGTCTCGCGGATGGCCGAGAAGACCTGTGGAGGTGGAGGCCACAAGGAGGCGCATGGTGCTCCTCCGTGAGCGATGGAGGCGCCTGTGAGGCGAGGAAGAAGGAAGCCCTCGGCCGCATCGAGGAAGCGCCGGAGGCGAGGGAAGTCCGTCCATTCGACAGATCGACTAAGTTTCTTCACCGTGAGGTGGAGGAGGCAGTGGGAGGCCCAAGCACGGGCCGAGGATCTCGCAGACCGAGGAGGCAGCAGGAGGCGGAGAGGGCTCGCGACCGGCCGAGGCGGCCCGGCCGCCCAACATCGACTCCGAGGCTCACCGGCTGGCATGAAGCGGGCCGCGGGCGAAGGTCGACCGGGATCACTATCGACGTGATCGGAACCGTGGAGGGAGACGGGGTAGCTGCGGCCAACTCAAGGCCGAGCGAAGGAGCAAGCACGGCCGAGCCGTGAGGAGGAGCCGGAGGTCAAGACCCGGAAATAGGGGACCTCCGGGTCTGCAGGAGGTAGAAGGCGGAAGGAGGCGGAGGAGAGGCAAGGATACCTTGGAGCTGCAACTCCAAGACGCATTAGAGCAGCAAGGGGGTTCTCAACGAGAGAATCCAAGACTTCGAGCGGGAGATAGAGCGCCTCCAGCTTCGCTTGAAGACGGAGGAGAATAGGCGATGGTCCAAGGAGTTCGACGTCGCGAGGCTGCAGCAGGAGGTGGAGGAAGCCAGGAGTCGGACGGGGATACCGGCCCGCCTGGAGAAGGAAGTGGCGGACCTCCGGGAAAGGATAGACGGAGGGAAGAAAGCACTGGAGGAGAAGCGGTGCTCGTCCGATTCTGAAGCGAGAGGAGCTCGGCTCCATGGCCTGGCGGGCTGGAGCCAGCGACGGAGGAGGAGAGCGTCGGCGGCGGCGAAAGGCTGCGAAGGAGGAGCCGGAGGCGCCTTGGCGGCATCAAGGAGTTCGCTCGGCTACGGTTGGTAAGCAGCCCGCGGAGGCGGAGGCGGGCGGACGGCTTTATGCTTTCATTGGGAGCACCTCGGAGGAGGGAGTCTGGGTGCTCACAGGCTCTCATGGAGGCGATTCAACAAGTCGATTCGACTTGCCTACTACCACGCAGAGCTCCTCAAGGCTCTGGAGGTCTTGCGCCACCCAAGGCAGGAGGCGGACTTCGGGTCGGAAGGAGGAGCGAGGAGGAAGGACCCGACAGTGGCGCGACTTCTTGGACGGCCACCGCGCACAATCCCGTGTCATTGTAGGAAGGAGTCCGTTCCCAAGGGAATGGTCTCGTGCTTATTCTGAGCTCTGACCCTATCGCTGAGCGGACTTCATCGGGTTGGGTCCGGCTCCACAACCCTAAGTGTGTGCCCCTCCACAACTCGTCGGACCGGAGCGCGACCAGGACCTTCCCACAAACCCGCCCGGTTCTCGATTACTAGGAGCGGGTTTAACGCAGCGTTCGCTTCACGTACTCTAGCGCCCCAGCGCTCCTCAACTCTGTCCGGCCACAACTCCACCTCAACACACACGCCGTAACACGACCCTTCTCCCTTATCCATTCCCAGCTAGTAGTCACAACACCAACACGCCGATGTATTCACACCAGGCCGCCTTTGCCCCTTCCTACCGCTTCACGCTCATGGAGAAGTAGCTTTGCAAACAACCCCATGCCACCGTTCAGCCTCCAAGGATGGCTTCCGCCCGGGTCACCCCAAGCGCCTCCTAATCCTCCGCTTCACTGTCTGCGGAGAAGTGGCTTCACTGCATCCCCACTCCCGTTCCAGCCTCCAAGGATGGCTTCCGCCATGAGAGTCACCCCAAGCGCCTCCTAATCCCTGCTTCACGTTGCGAGAAGTGGCTTCACTGCATCCCCGACCTCCGTTCGTGACCTCAAGGATGGCTTCCGCCAGGTCACCCCAAGCGCCTCCTAATCCCCTCACTTCTCATGGAGAAGTGGCTTCGCACTGCATCCCCACGACCTCCGTTCAGCCTCCAAGGTTAGTCTCGCACCAGAAATCACCCGCGAAAGCACCTCACGAGCTCAGTCCGACCCGTGCGCACCCATCAAGCGTGTTGGCGGAGCTCGTCACGAGCTCTAAACACATCCCTCTACCACCAATTAATCCCGCACGGTGACGCAGAACTCACTCCGCTCCTCGAGCACCAAGGCAAGAGCACACGGAGCGCCAAGATGGTACCCGGATAGTCTGCGTCTTGGGCGCCGAGCCTTCCTATACTCCCATACCCCAACCTAACCCGCCTATGTATGTATCCTAACCCTGTGTAACCGCCGGGACGTAGCTCATCACCGCGACTTCTTGCACCACCGCTTCCCCGCCAAACAAGAGATCCATGCCAAGATGCCCACCAAACTAAACCACCCGGCGAGACCACTCCGTCGGACCTCGCCGGGCAGACCACTCCGCGACCTCTCAAGGGCAGACCACTCCATCGGACCTCGCCGGACCAGACCACTCCGGACCGCAAGGACGGACCACTCCATCGGACCTCGCCCGGACGACCACTCCGGACCGCCGGACGACCACTCCGGACCTCGCCGGGCAGACCACTCCATCGGACCGCCGGACGACCACTCCGGACCTCGCCGACGGACCACTCCGTCGGACCTCGCCGGACGACCACTCCATCGGACCTCGCCGGACGGACCACTCCGTCGGACCCTGCCGGACGGACCACTCCGTCGGACCTCGCCGACGGACCACTCCGTCCTCCAACGGACGAGGTCTAGGGATTGCACCTTGTAAGTGCAATCGGCAAAATGGCCTTATTGGCTAACTCCTCCTATCCCTCTTGATGTGACCGAAAAAAGCAAAACAAGCCGCCAAGAGTACGGACATCGGATTTGGCACTCCACAACAAGACCCACGGGACCACAGAGCGCTGTTTGATAACAGCAGCGACGAGGAGAGCAAGCGTGAGGCGGGCAGACGGAAGAAGGGTCACTGCACCGGAGGTAAGCACTCTACACCTCCGCACGGAAGGAAGGGAGGAGGGCCCTGGGGAGGCCGTGGAAGGGGCGCAACCGGGCACTCGGGAACCAAGGGAGGGCTCAGTGGATGAGCCCGTGATCAGCCCAGTGAGGAGGCAGAACCAGGAGCCCGTGGGTCCGGACTTTGTCCGGACTCCTGAGGAGAGGCCGAAGCTCCCGAAGTCCGGCCCCCTGAAGGAAGTCTGGACTTAGAGGTCCAGACTCTAGTGACGAGACCGGACCCTGAGGTCCGGACTCCAGGGGAAGGGTTGGGCCCAGAGGACCGGACCCCAGAGGCAAGTCCGGACCCCGAGGTCCGAACTCCAGAAAGAAGGCCGGACACAGAGAACCGGACCCCAGAGGGAAGGCCGGACCTAGAGGTCCGGACTCCGGAGTCGAGACGGGTCTGAGGGCGGTTCGAGTGGGGAGAGCCACGAACACCAACCCCAGATCCGGCCCTTGAGGGCTCGCCAGGGCCCGAGAGTTAAGAGAGGAGGGAGGAGGACTTAGTGGTGGCCGTTGTCGGCCGCCGTCGCGGCTGCACAGAGACCCTCGGGAGAGGTAGGGGTCTCGCCTCGCGGATCATCCGATTGGGTGCGCCTGCAATCGTCAGGCTCGGCTTTGGGCCCGTGATTTGGAAGGCTATCATCTCCCCACCAGGCGGAGATAGGAGGAATAGGGAGAAGAGTAGGCGGCCGATTAGGGCGCACTGAGCTGGCCCTCAGCTCAGAATAGAGGTGTAATAAAGGCGCCGACCTTCGGCGTAGTATAAGAGGGCTGAGGCTGCTCTGAGTAAATCATCTTTTTCTTGGTGTTGATGCCGCGTCTTCTTGCAGGCCCTTGTGTGCCTTCTTGTAACGCGAGTTCGAGTCAGCAGCGGTGGCGGCCGGGCCCGATCAAGGTCTTGGTGACGGACCCTAACGTGTGTGGTGTGTGCAGGGAATAGCGCCTAGGGACCCTTGCTGCGTCAGGCGGCGGATGTTGGACGGACGGGCAGCGTGAGCCGGAGGAACTCCGGAAGGGCGTGCAGAGCCCAGTCGGAGAGGCCTGGCAGAGCGGCGGAGGAGGTCTGGACTGCGCAGCCACTCGCGATTTCTTCCGAGGACGATGAGGGTAGTGTGAGTGGTGAGAGGAACGGACTAGAGCGGAGAGTGACGACTTGAACGACGCGGACGCGAACGGGTCCTTAAACGTTTTGGCCACACCGGGCCTGTTCGGTGAACGTTGCGGGTAAACAGGCATAAAACGATGAATATGTGTTGAGAATGAACGGTTGCTAAGTGAGGTGAGAAATGAGTGAAACACGGCAAAGCGGAGCCTATCATTCTCTTGGGAGGCTACTATAAATAATGTTCCTGCCAACTCTCTGTGTTTCCTTGTAGAAGGTGAAGATTATGCATCAGGGTGTGGCTACCATAAATAATGTTCCTGCCAACTCTCTTAGTACTCTCTGAGCGTGAGCGGGTGAAGACTATGCATAAGGTTTTCGTACATGGTACATATCGCGGCCACTATGAATATGATTTCTACCAAGACCCTTTGGAAGACAATGGACAAGTGTTGCTGGAGCGAAGGCGATGAAGATAGTTCTAGTGTATTCCTGCATGGATTATAGTTGATAGAAACACGTTGATGCTAACCTTGAAGGGCAGGGGGACAAAAGAGGACAAACTCAGGTTGGCAATTGTGGATCTGCTCTCCATGGAAGCGACACCACCTGCAGACGTTGAAGCTATAGAGTCTGTTCTTCGGGAGGAGCAGATAGACGTTGCAGCATTTGTTTACGTCAAGCGAATAAAGTCCTTGAATTTGAACCTCCCTCCTGCAAATGCAGCAAATGCTGCAAGTAAAGAAAATCTCCTGGATTGGGCTGACAAACTCTATGGGCAAACCCTTAGCTCAGTGGCGGCAGTAGCTGCTCAGGGAGTTAAGAATCTACTTGCAGGAGGGAGGCAGCTGGCTGTCCCAAGGGCCGTGGAGTCTCTGATGGATTCCAAATCTCCAGACACAGAGGCGTATTTGACTTTTGATCCTAGAAGCCCCAAGGGGGCAGCGGTAGGTGATGGCCTATCCAAAGGGCCTTTCAAAGAAGCCATTGTGTTCATGATCGGTGGCGGTAACTATGTCGAGTATGGAAGCATCCAAGAACTTGCACAAAGACGACAGCCAGCTAAGAACATCATATATGGCGCTACAGAGATTTTGACAGGAAAAGATTTTGTTGATCAGCTGACACAGCTAGGAAGTGGCATGAACCGCAATGCCAGTGCAAACCTTACAACCACAAATTAGAATCCACCTCATTGGCGATGGACTGGAGGTCCCGTCGCAACTAGTGCACATCGTGTTTTTAGTTTCAGACATTTGTAGCTCTTTGAATCTGCATAGGTACATTGTTGCTCTAGGTTCGAGCATCAGAGCTTTTTTCTATTGATAAAATTCCAAAGAAGCTTTGAGCCTTTACAGGTTCAATTCTCACATTCGCTTGGCGGGCTACTGTTTAAAGAGTTGGGCGCTGGCTTAGGTTCCTTTCAAGTGCTGCAACTGTGGACCTATGTCTGTGTGCTCTACAGAAGCAAAACTTGCTGCTCTCCACAAGCAAAACTTGAAGCAAGACACTGGAATCTCCCGCCGTCTCCGGCTTTGTTCCATGACTGATATATTCTGTCATCGCACGGAATGCACCAGCAGACTATGCCAGAAACTTCTTCAACGCGGAGACATCCAGTGCAGGGAACTGCTCAACAATGCTCAGCACTGCAGAGCCCAGTTTCCTAGCAGCTTCTTGAGACGGTGCCTGTCATCCAATATCACCAATATCATCCAATATCCAATCCCATTGACAGTTGCTACGCACAACATCCAATGTCGGAATTTACTTACTTCAATGTTCAATGGAAGAAGGGATCATGGAGGGACACTCTAAGCAAAAACCAGCCGCCGTACCCAGAAACGCGGACCTACGAACAGAACGAATGCTTCGAGTTCACCGAATCCGTGTGGTAACCACGAGTCTTAGTTTGTGCTCAACCTTAATTAGCAAACAAAGGCTGGGAGTCAGCCATACCCCTTCATAATTCACAGCAGCCTTAGTGCTATCAGTCGATTGCGGTTTATCTCACGTCCATCTGAATCTATCGCAGCAGCCCTGGAAGAAATGCTTTTAATTATTCTTGTGCTTACACTCTAGAAACTCATCCCTACAGCAAGAATACAAAAGTCCGATTCAGCTTACCTGTCCACATCAGTGCGGCACAAAACCGGAGAACAAGTGAGCAGTTCCGAAGCATAGTAACAAACTTCCCCACCTCAGCTCTGCTGAATGTAAAAAGATCAGCTGTTAGCACAGTTCCTTGTACCATTCTGAATACAGAAGAACACCGCAGCAAGGAAGTCCATATAATACCTGCACCGCAGGTGGCCAGCCTCTGTTATGCGTGCTGAGTCGGCCACCTGGTGAAGGAGCGCAGGTGTCCAAGAAGAAGCAGCCAGGGCAAGAGAAGCCGTGTCGGAAAATGCCTGGACGAAAATTTCAATGTGCTTGAGAGCCATTTTCCTTGCTGCTTCGAGACCTCCATTTCGAGTGAATGCTTCACAGTGGGCACCAGCGGAGACCACTTCATCCATTCTGCTAAAACAAATCAGACATTAACACCCTCCACAGACACAAGATACACAACCTGAGACTCAGGACGACATTTCCTGAGTTTCCAATTCTGGAGGACGTGGAAACAATTGCCACGTCCTCCAAAACATGTCGTCCGCCAGAAACTGACTAAGCCAGACCGCGAAAAGCAACGAACCTTCCATCAAGACAATATGCCAGAGCAAGGGCCGCCATAAACCGTGCCATTTTTGACCCAGAATTGGAACAAAGGTGGACTAACGCAGGTACACCATCTTCCTCCACATGCGCAAAGCATTCCCTGCGTTGAAGGCTAGATTCCACAATGCACCAGCCGCGGTTTCATGAACATCCTGAAAGAGAGGAAGACCGAAACAGACGTTTCAGTCCAATCCTTGATCCCATCATTTCCAGTGTGGCTACAGTCACAAGATGATTCATTTGACCTCTGCAACAAACCTGTTGCCCTCATGGTGCAATATGGGATCTTACCTCAGAATCTGACCGTGCCAGGGCAATAAGAGGTGCCACGCCACCTTCCCGTCCAATTGCAATGCTGAAAACCCAGAAAATTCATTGTTTCACCAGATGCAGGCATGTCCTCGTCAACATGAAAGCTTTCAGGAACCTACAAGGGCTTGAGAGAAGGCCAAGCATGATGCAAGCTCGGACAAAAGGGTCATTCAATCTCACCTGTTGGCTTCAGATACTGAGAGACCCCAAAGAGCTCCTGCTGCCCTCTCTTGCAATCCCTGAGAGCCATTACTACAGCTTTGAGCCAAAGCCACCTGTACCAACCAAGACAACCTTCACATTTTAGTTGATCTTAACACAGGGGTTCCACAGCACAGCGACAGAGTCTGAACAAAGGACTTCACTTTGACTACACTGGCTACTAGCACTTCATATGGACATTACCAATGCTTCCACTCCCCAGCAGCCGCAATTGCCTCACGGTTTCTGTCGTCAAAGAAAGATTCCACAGAGCTCCTGCAGCCTCCTGCCTGCAATCCACATAAAAGCGGCGGAAGAGAGAATCAGTGTCTACATGGACAATATCAACTGAAGCGATTGCCAGTCATTCAAAACTCCCTCACGGCCACTTACCGGACACCTTCATGATGTGAGCAGGTAAGCTGCACAAGTGCATCAAGAGCCCCGTCCTCCCGGCCTACAGCAGCATTATTTCCGTTACTGTCACCATGTGCTGCTAGATTAGCTAGTGCACGAGCTGCCTGTGTTCAATAATAACAAGTCTCTGTCAGCCCAAGTGTGCAAATGAAATCTGAGGCATTGCACAGACACCACTACCTATCAAGGATGATTGTAGCTTGGATTGGCACAATGACTTTACCTGTTCTTGGACACCTTCATTCTTGCAAAATCGAGCAAGCATTACAAGTGCATGAACACCACCAGCCATAGCTACTTCCATGCTGCATTTATCATCTGCAGCAAGATTCATAAAAGCTCCAGCAGCACGTTCCTGAGATAGGAACAACTGTGCTTAGTTCCTACTCCAACGAACTTCCAACTGCACCCTTGGGAAGAAAAGGCAAAAAGAAAGAGTACCAAGACTCCCTCCCGCCTGATGGCCACTTGAAAGCTAAGTCCACCAAAGCCTCGATAGCACCAGCCTCCGCTATGGCACCCTGAATTACATATGTGCATACATGAGACAAACATGAGAATCAGATAGACGCCAACATACGAGCATCTAGGGAGCTCTTTTCAAAGGTATCCACCTCGATAATTACCTTATGCTCATCACCAACCGAAAGATTCCAAAGACCACCTGCAGCCTCCTCAGCTACCCAGCGATTGGGTGACCTGGCTAAGGCTGCTAATATACTGATGCCTCCCTCCATTGCAACTGTCTTAGCCACTTCTGTGTTTACCGATAGGTTTGCTAGCGCCTGCAAGGAGCAAACGTATAAGAGAGGAATGCAAGACATCCAAGACATACAATGTTCCAGGAGCTGTGTGTCGTGAACCAACAAAAAGTACAATACCTTGGCTGCTTCTGACTGCACACCCTCACGGCTGGACTTGGCAAGGTTGAGAAGATAAGCGATGCCACCACCATTCATCACAGCTTCAGCTCTGTTCGGGTCAACTGTTGCATTTTCATCATCAATAACAACAAATGTGGCAAGCGCAGTTGCACCCCTTTCCTGCACTTCCTCCTGAGAGCTTTTCACAAGACTAAGCATCACAGCAGTGCCTTGCTTAAGCCAAAAGCTGTCCAGTCCTGGGAGATTACTTTCTGCTATCCGCAATAAAGCATGAGACAACACCCACTCAATCCAGTCGCTCAGCTCCAGATTTTTCTAGTCTTGCAAGCTCATGCTTTTCGACTTTCTCCAATCCAGAAAAGGGTTTTTCCTCTTCACACCGCACACAGTCCTGCCGGATGCCTGGGATAGAGACTCAAACGAGAGTGAGGCCAGGCCCTTGACAAGATCCGTAAACCGGGCCAGCAGGATCTTGGTGCGAGAATTATAGGACACGTTGTCGCTGCCGTCCTCAAGCAGGGGACAATTAAGAGCGCAGAGGACCTTCAATTGCGGCGCTGCCAGAAACGCGGACGCAGCCGAGGGTGTAATCTCCGTCCGCGACACATCCACAGCCACCAGATTAGGCAGCTGCTTCGCCCAGAGCTGTGCTGCGCTGGCCCATGAGATGCTTCTGGATCCCGCCACGGACAACAACCGCAGACTGGTGGCGGTCCCCAGGGCACCCTCGTGGACTGAGCTGCAGTCAAGGAGACCCAATTCGCTGAGGTCCGGGCACCCCTTCACCAGCGCCCCAATGGCCTCGGCGTCGACCTCCCTCACACCCGACAGGCGCAGCCGCTTCAACTTGGGGCAGCACAGGGCCACCACCTTGATCGCGTCGCTGGTGATTCTCTCGCAGTCCGGCCCAAGCTGCAGGCTTTCCAGCGCGTCGTGCTTGGCAGCCAGCCACGAGAGGTGGGCATCCGACAGGTCCCTGTATGCGTCCCCGCACAGTTCCCGTAACTCTCTGGCCTGCAGCGAGACCATGACCCCGGTTGTCCCCGGAACCTCAGCCGCTCCAACTTGGCACATCTCCCAGAAAGAGCCGACGCCATAGCCATATCCAGCGAATGCGCACGGAGATCCAGCGACGTCCACAGACACGGGGACGATGCCAACCGCCTCCATGCCCGGCACACCGACGCCAAACTGGACCTGTCTCTGTAATTTAGTAAACCGAATAATTGAATGAGCGCATCATCGGGCAGGCTGGTCCACTCCGCGTCGTATTGCCCTCCCACGCACACAATTTCCTCCTCCTCCTCCTGCGCAGCTTCACACCGCCTCCAGCGGCCTCTCGGGAGCCCTCTTGCTGGCCGTCGGCTTCACCGATATTTTGATTGCCTTCCGGCGCACTCTGCGAATCATGGCTCCCGCCTGGCAGCTGCCACACTGAAGTGTTACATAACTTGACCTAGCTCTGCTTGGCCGAGTGAGCAGAAACAAGCAAGCAAAAAGAGAGCTGTTGCAGCTCAAGGCGATGCAATTTTGGCATACTGCACGGGGAAATGAAGCTCGTGGGGACGTAAGTGGCTTGGCGACCTTGATCGTGTGCCGACCTCGGTCTCCCGCGCAGCATGGCCTTCTCTCTCCGGCAAAAGCAATTAGGTGAGCTGCTGCATCTTGGATGTGTGGGTGGATCCGGCGTGTCTTGGAAGATCTGTGGAGTCGGGTTTGACGTGGCCGCTGTTGCCTGTTTGCAGACGCTGTGATCCGCATGCTCAACCTGAATCACCCGGTTCAGAGCGGGGGTACTGCCGACGAGGAGATCTACAAAGTGCTAGTCTTAGATCCTTTGACCCGGGCTATATTGTCACCGCTGATCCGCGTGAATGATCTTCGCAAACATGGAGTCACGCTGTATATGATGATCGACAATGAGCGGCAAAACATCCCTGACGTGCCGGCCATCTACTTTGTTCAGCCGAGTGTGAAAAATGTGGACAAGATTGCACTTGATGCTGCTCGAGGAGTGTATGAAAGTTTCCACCTCAATTTCACCTCCTACCTTCCCAGGCCACTGTTGGAGAGACTTGCTGGAGAAACTCTGAAGACTGAGAGCCTGCATCGGATATCAAAGGTTTTTGATCAGTATCTTGAGTTTGTGACTCTTGACCATCGATTGTTTTCACTTGCACAGCCACAAACGTATCTGCAGTTGAACGATCCAGCTGCTCAGGATAAGGATGTGGAGGCAGTGGTTGAAGGCATCGTTAGTGGTCTCTTCTCGGTGCTGGCGACCCTTGGTGTGGTTCCTATTATCCGGTGTGCCAGAGGAGGGGCAGCTGAGATGGTTGCTTCTCTTTTGAATTCGCGGCTGAGGGACCACTTGGTGTCTAAGAACAATCTTTTCACAGAAGCAGGGCACTTTGGGAGCTCTTTTCAGCGTCCTCTATTGTGTCTGTTCGATAGAAACTTTGAGCTCTCTGTGGCTGTGCAACACTCGTTCAGTTACAGACCTTTGGTTCATGATGTATTGGGTCTGAAGCTGAACAAGGTCACAGTGCAAAGCTCTGAGGCATCTGGGCCTCTTGTAAAGGGAAAAGGTGCCGGTACCTCGTATGAGTTGGATGATTCAGACAGTTTTTGGGTAGCAAATGGGTCTGCTCTTTTCCCTAAGGTGGCTGAGGAAGTAGAGGCCCAGCTGAACAGATATAAGCAGGATGTGGAAGAGGTTAACAGGCGAACAGGTGGGGGCAAAGATCACTTTGATGAGCACCAGCTGCTTGGAAACACAGCAAGTCTGATGAATGCTGTCAACTCGCTACCAGAGCTGACGGAACGGAAGAAGATGATAGATAAGCACACAAATATTGCCACTGCTCTCCTTGGAGAAATCAAGTCAAGATCATTGGACAGTTTCTTTGCTACAGAGGAGGATATGCTATCTCGGGGCACAGTTGATAGAAACACGTTGATGCTAACTTTGAAAGGCAGGGGGACAAAAGAGGACAAACTCAGGTTGGCAATTGTGTATCTGCTCTCCATGGAAGCGACACCACCTGCAGACGTTGAAGCTATAGAGTCTGTTCTTCGGGAGGAGCAGATAGACGTCGCAGCTTTTGTTTACGTCAAGCGAATAAAGTCCTTGAATTTGAACCTTCCTCCTGCAAATGCAGCAAATGCTGCAAGTAAAGGAAATCTCCTGGATTGGGCTGACAAACTCTATGGGCAAACCCTTAGCTCAGTGGCGGCAGTAGCTGCTCAGGGAGTTAAGAATCTACTTGCAGGAGGGAGGCAGCTGGCTGTCCCAAGGGCCGTGGAGTCTCTGATGGATTCCAAATCTCCAGACACAGAGTCGTATTTGACTTTTGATCCTAGAAGCCCCAAGGGGGCAGCGGTAGGTGGTGGTCTATCCAAAGGGCCTTTCAAAGAAGCCATTGTGTTCATGATCGGTGGCGGTAACTATGTCGAGTATGGAAGCATCCAAGAATTTGCACAAAGACAACAGCCAGCTAAGAACATCATATATGGGGCTACAGAGATTTTGACAGGAAAAGATTTTGTTGATCAGCTGACACAGCTAGGAAGTGGCATGAACCGAAATGCCAGTGCAAACCTTACAACCACAAATTAGAATCCACCTCATTGGCGATGGACTGGAGGTCCCGTCGCAACTAGTTCACATCGTGTTTTTAGTTTCAGACATTTGTAGCTCTTTGAATCTGCATAGGTACATTGTTGCTCTAGGTTCGAGCATCAGAGCTTTTTTCTATCGATCAAAAGCCAAAGCAGCTTTGAGCCTTTACAGGTTCAATTCTCACATTCGCTTGGCGGGCTACCGTTTAAAGAGTTAGGCACTGGCTTAGGTTCCTTTCAATTGCTGCAACTGTGGACCTATGTCTGTGTGCTCTACAGAAGCAAACTTGCTGCTCTGCACAAGCAAAACTTGAAGCAAGATACTGGAATCTCCCGCAGTCTCCTGCTTTGTTCCATGACTGGTATATTCTGTCATCGCACGGAATGCACCAGCAGACTATGCCAGAAACTTCTTCAACGCGGAGACATCCAGTGCAGGGAACTGCTCAACAATGCTCAGCACTGCAGAGCCCAGTTTCCTAGCAGCTTCTTGAGACGGTGCCTGTCATCCAATATCACACCTTCAATATCCAATCCCATTGAAAGTTGCTACGCACAACATCCAATGTCGGAATTTACTTACTTCAATGTTCAATGGAAGAACGGGATCATGGAGGGACAATCTAAGCAAAAACCAGCCGCCGTACCCAGAAACGCGGACCTACGAACAGAACGAATGCTTTGAGTTCACCGAATCCGTGCGGTAACCACGAGTCTTGGTTTGTGCTCAACCTTAATTAGCAAACAAAGGCTGGGAGTCAGGCATACCCCTTCATAATTCACAGCAGCCTTTTGCAGGTCCGGATCTGTTGGGAGCTTGGCCTCCAAAGCCTTCAGTACTTGCTCTCCGTACTCCCTGAAAGAGCTGTGATGCAATAGTATACATGTCGTTAGGGAATGCTGTCTAGCATGATAAGTTTGCTGAACGCAAGTTGGCGAGAACTGACCCAGATCCCAGATCAGGATGTTCCTGATTGATTTTGAATCTCAGTTCTTTAGTAACCTCCGCTTCTTCAAGCTCTCCAATCATATTGGTGAGCACTGCACTTCCCTTGCCTTCACCAGCAACTTTTGCAGCAGCAAGCTTGATAAGAAGTTTTACCTGCCACAATATTCCTGAGACTGAAGACCACTAACGAAGAAGACATGTTGCTCGCATATCTGGTGGACATATCAGACACAGCTTGAGGTAAGGCTACGGACACTGACCATTAGATATGCTCCATCATCAAGCCAATGATTTTCTTGTAGTGCACCATGCCCACTTGTCTCAATCGCAAGGTGGGTCTCTTCACCGCTACCATTCTGCATGTCAGCGGAATGGCATTACAGTGGAGCAGAGACGGTCACACACCGGCTATCAATAACATGTGACAGCCTATAAAATCCCTTACCAGTCGAATGCCCTCATCAATGACATTCCTGTAACCTCTTTTGAATCGATGATGCTTTCCACCTGAGAAACAAGATAGATACAGTAAGAACCTGTTACAATATCCTTAGAGTACACAATGGAATCCAACGCGAGGATCAAGCAGGCTGGACATTCTACCATAATAGGGATGCAGGAAGATGAGCAGTACCAAGCTTTTGCTCTATGAAAGCTGTCAACCCATCGGATGTGACACTGTCAGTCACAATGGTTGTTCCTGGATGCTACAGGCAGAAACCACAGTTAAAAGCAAATACAAAATGGTTCTCGATAGAACATAGGGGCTGGGTAACAGATACACTCCAGGCATGTGCCCTACCTGATCCAGAACTATTGCAGCCATTAGTGCTATCAGTCGATTGCGGTTGATCTCACGTCCATCTGAATCTACCGCAGCAGCCCTGCAAGAAATGCTGTTAATTATTCTCGCACATACACTCTAGAAACTCATCCCTACAGCCAGAATACAAAATTCCGATTCAGCTTACCTGTCCACATCAGTGTCAAAAATGATACCCAAATCTGCCTTCTGGTCAAGAACTGCTTTGGTAATAGCTGCCATAGCCTCCTTATCTTCCGGATTTGGTATGTGGTTGGGGAACATTCCTGAAGACAGCATCCCATTCCAGTTGTGGAAGCGTGAAGCAATTCCGTACTCTGAAGCGCAAGACATTGTAACAGCAGAGGCCACATCTCAAAAGTTTGCAAGTAGCTAACCAACCATCTGGCTCAAGAAACTGGCTTCCCACAGTCTTCACTCCTAACGGTTCCAAAACTTGTCCCTGCATACGTCGCATTGCCAACATTCATCTACAATTATTCAGGTTGGGGGTCTTGTACCAAAACCTGAAACTAAACTCTTGAGTGAGTTTTGTCGAAAAAGGAAGCTAAACTATGCCTTACTGCAAAAAAGCCACCAGCACCATTTCCTGCATCCACAACTATGTGAAAGCCTTCCAGCGGCTTCTCTGCACACAAGCAGGAAGGCAAACCATGCTTTAAGACTCAGCTCACGGCAAGGAGGATGGGCTGATAAACATTACAATAAGCTTCAAAACCGGTGCTTACCAACACCTCTTGCCCCTTGCCGAACTGCCTCAACAAGATCTCGAGAATACTGATCCATGTAGTTTACCCTCCTTGACACTTTTTCAGCAAGGGCAGCTGACTCCTTTATATTATCCTCTGATAGTTCAGCATATATCTTCGTTGCCCTCGACAAAATGTCACTTATGTCGCCCTTACCAAGCCCACCAGCGTTGGTAAAAAATTTAAGTCCATTCCGGTTGAAAGGGAGGTGACTGGCTGTAGATGCATAATACAGAAGTAAGCTACGCTAGCTCCATATGGCTGATGGACAGTGCTTCCAACCGACCAGACCTAACATGCTGACTTCCTTGAATGTTTGCATCAGCTTGCTACATGCTAGATACACGGAGCTTTAGTCCCACCTGTAATCATGATTGATCCATCGACAGGGCATAACAGACTTGCACTGTCCGTTATGGTGCTGTTGAACATAGCTGGTGTAGATGCCAACCTGCCAGAGAACGAACACCCTGAGGATCATGAGATCCATGTGTAGCCTACAAATTCGTCAGGACCAGCTCGGAACTTACCCATACAGCACAACATCCAACCCTGCCCTGGCAATACCTCGGGCTGCAGCTGCCTGCAGATGCGAAGTATATGTAAGGAACGCTTGAAAGACCTTCCAAGGTGGCCTTCAGAAATGTAACGAGGGCATGCAAATGAGATGGGAGTACCGAAAGAGAATCCGCTGATATCCGGGAGTCGTGCCCTACAGAAATTCTGTGACGTCTCGACCCATCAGCTTTCTTCTTGTCCAAGAGCCACCCTGCAAAACCAGCAGCTATAGCCTCTGCTGCAGGCTCTGTGAGATTGACAGGCTCCCCCTCCACACCGTCAACGGCAATCCCCCGAATATCACTGTACAAACACAAGAACAAGGAGATAGCATGTGCTGAAAAGCCATCCGACAAGACCATTGGGCAAATTCAACATTCCACTTGAATAAGCAAAACAACGGTCTGCAAAGCCACGGACCTGCCGTTCTGAAGCTTCTTGAAATCGACCTTGTCCAGCATCTTGGCTTCACTGCCAGCCGAGACAGCAGCTGCTCGCAGAGCACACACACGCTGTGAGCACCAAGCATCAATTACGAGCTCTGGATCACATGCAATTGGAAGCTGTGTGCAGGATCATCCTGTGGTAACCTGCGATAGTCAGTGCTCGCTTTCCTTGACGTTGAATTGGAGCGGACTTGTTTATTTGTTGCCAAGCAGATCTTTTGGCAGTCCAAAAGTCAGGTACATTCAGTCTGACGCTCACTGACGGTGGCATTACCAAGTGCGCTCCTCTTCCATCGCTTTTCGAAGAGCAGCTTGCAATGTCTGAGTGCCATGCAAAGGCTGCACGAGAGCTCATGGCGGAAGGCGGAGCTCAGACGTGTCTACGCTTTCCTGGCAGAGCTAACGAGGAAGCCGATGTCTACACGTAGACATAGGCAAGTAAGGAAATACTATTACATATGTAGAGAACGCGGGCAGGCAAATCATTGCCAGGGACTATCGGGACGCCCAAGTACGATGCCCGCGTGGTAATGCCTGCAGCAGAATGTCGATCTCTGCATTGCCATATTTGGCGTGCAGGTGCCCGTGAGGACTAGATGCGAAGGGCTTCAAGGGCGGCCGCAGTGGCAATCAGGGAAACAGGAGCTCGGAGCTATGGGCAGCCTCTGGTTAGCAGCAGCGGCAGGGGAGGATGTCTCTGCTTTGCAAGAGACGTCATTGGATGCTCTGTCGTGAGGTTCTCAGCTGCGTCCGCAGAGCCCAGAAGCGCAATAATTGTGGGTGAGTGGTGGTTTTGCTCGACTTTCTGGTGTTCTGGGCAGTGTGGTGAGGGTCTTGGTGGTGTGCAGATAGCCGGGTAGCAGCGGGGGCCGACAATTTGCATTGGTCAGGCAGGAGGCTGAGTAAGGTCAGAGAGTTGCAGCTGGGATCTGAGATGGGTTGTTGTTTCAGTCTCCTCTGCTCTGACACCCTGTCTTGGAAACATTCAGGGGTGCAAGGCCGACGAAGATTCTCCCCACAGTTTTGATAGTGTGAGCAGGCTGGTTGAGCAGGGTCGGCTCGATGACGCCGTTCGTGCTGTGGAGACTTCATGGGAGCAGGGGACGCCTTTGTCCACCAAGGCGTTGTATTGTCTGCTCCAGGCATGCTGCAGAGCCAGAAACCTACAGGTCGGGAGGAGAGTGCACTCCCTCGTTGTCAGAGGCAAATTGGAGGGAAATGTGTTTCTTGGGAACCACCTTATCCGCATGTATGCTTCTTTGGGGCGGCTGGTGGAGGCCAATGAGGTGTTCAACCGGCTTGCTGCACCCAACGAGTTTGTTTGGGCTAGTGTGATCTCGGCTAATGCCAATCATGGGGAAGCTGATCGGGCTATCAAACTGTACTTCCAGTTGGTGGACTCCAAGGTGAAACGCGACGAGCACATATTTGTGGCTGTACTCAAGGCTTGTGCCAGGGCATCTGCATTGGCAATGGGAACGATTGTCCATTCCCATGTTACAGAATGTGGTCTAGAATCTAACCTTTTCGTCGGAAGTGCTTTGATTGACATGTATGCCAAGTGCGGAAATGTGGAGAAGGCTCATAAAGTGTTTGGGGGACTGTCAGCGAAGGATATTGTGACATGGAATGCTTTGGTTTCTGGGTATGCTGAGCAAGGGGATGGGCAGGGAGCACTGCAACTGTTCCAGGAAATGCAGCAGGTTGGCATGCGGCCGAACAAGGTGACTGTCCTAGGCATCCTGAAAGCATGCTCCAGCATCGCAGCTCTCGACGATGGCCAGCGTGTGCATGCCTACATCCAGGATAACGGATTTGAGTCAGACGTGTGTGTTGGCAATACCCTCGTTGACATGTACTCAAAGTGCGGGAGCCTCAAGGATGCCCGCAGCGTGTTTGACAAGTTGCCGTCCAGGGATCTGGTTTCCTGGACAGCGATGATCACAGGGTATGCTAGGGAAGGCGATGGCCAGGAGGCATTGAACCTGTTCCAGCAAATGCATCACGAACGTGTGCAGCCAAACAGTGTGACACTCATGAGCGTTCTCAAGGCATGTTCTAGCGAGGCGGCCTTGGATCAGGGCAAGCTGGCCCACGCCTACATCAACAAGTATGGTCTCCAGTCGGACGCGTTCATCTGCAGCACCCTGATTGACATGTACGTGAAATGTGGTGGCCTGCAGGATGCACGCAGTGTGTTTGATGGACTATCAAGCAAGGATCCTGTATCATGGACTGCGATGATTGCAGGATATGCCCAGCATGACGACGGTGAGTCGGCTCTGGAACTCTTCCAACAGATCATGAAAGAGGGGATGCAACCCAACAAGGTCATGCTGCTCAGCGTGCTCAAAGCTTGCTCCATCACAGGATCCCTGGACGAGGGCAAGCTGGTGCATTCCTGCATTTCACGAGGTGGGTTCGAGTCAGATGTGGTGGTTGGCAGCACCCTCATCGACATGTACGTGAAATGTGGCAGCCTGAGCGATGCACGATCGGTGTTTGACAGGTTGGGCACAAGGAACCGGGTATCATACAACGCCATAATCGTGGGATGCGCCGAGGCCAAGAGCAGCGAGGAAGCAGTGCAGCTGTTTCAGCAGATGGAACAGGAGGGCATCCAACCGGACAAGGTGACCCTTCTGAGCATGCTGAAAGCATGTGGCAGTCTGGATCTGGGGCAGTTTCTCCACGCCCGAGTCACAGAATGCGGCCTAGAGTCTGATCTCAGCCTCTCCAACAGCATTATGGACATGTATGGCAGGCTGGGAAGGGTGGAAGATTCACGAAATGTGTTTGACAAGATGCGGAAAAGGGACCTGGTTTCATGGAGCACCTTGATCGCAGGCTACGCTGAGCAGGGCTGCGGCCAGGAGGCCCTGCTGCTCTTCCAGGAGATGGTCGAGGAGGGGATGCAGCCGGACAAGGTGACAGTGCTGGCCATCCTGAAGGCGTGCTCCAGCGTTGCATCTCTGGAACAGGGCAGGCAAGTCCACGCACACGTCACAGGCTGTGGCCTGTCCGAGGACGTGTTTGTGAGCAACACTCTCATCGACATGTACTCCAGATGCGGGAGCCTGGACGATGCCCGCCGGGTCTTCCACCGGGCCCCCTCCAAAAACCTAATCTCATGGACCGCCATGATCGCGGGATGCGCCCAGCACGGCCGGGCGCAGGAAGCCCTCCAGCTCTTCTCCAGAATGCAGCAGGAAGGTCTGCAACCTGACTCCAAGGTCCTCATCTGCCTGCTCTCCGCGTGCCGGCACGCGGGCCTGCTGGAAGCCGGGCACGAGGTTTTCCGCAGCATGACCCTAAAGTTCAACATCGCCCCGGACGTGGAGCACTACGCATGCATGGTCGACCTCCTGGCCCGCGCCGGCCATCTCCGCGACGCCGAGGAATTGGCGACCCGCATGCCCGTCCCTCCCAACATCTTCCTGTGGACATCCCTGCTCGGCGCATGCCGCACGCACGGCAACGTCCCTCTGGCCAGACGCTGCTTCGACGCCGTCCTGCTGCTGGACCCGTGCAACACCGCCGCGCACGTGCTCATGGCCAGCATCTACGCGGCGGCCGGCCTGCCGGACGAGTGCGCCCAGATCCGCGGCAGGATGCACACCTCCGGCAGCAGGAAGGAAGCCGGCCGTACCTGGATGGAAGTGAGCAGCCAGGTGCACTCCTTCGTGGTGGACGACACGGAGCACGCGGACCGGAAGCAGATCCTGGCCATGCTCAGGCATGTGCGGCAGAGCATCGAGCTGGAGTCCATCGAACAGGGCGGGCATCACCTGGCTCGCTAGACGCACGGGAGTGCCAGCCACAGCCTCCAAACATTCGTACATCGCTTGTTTACATTTCGATCCAGCCAGGACTTGTTGAATTTGTTCCACTGCACTCTCTGGCAAGCTTGGAGGTGTGTCTCCAGTGATGACGAGGAAAGAGTGATGGCCCCATGATGAGCAGACTGACGGGTTGTTGGCAGGGCGGCCAATGCGTGAAGCGAAGCTGTCATGGTGTGGATCACACAAACACCTCCTTTTGCTCGGAACGCGGGAGAGAAGGGAGGAACAAGTGATAGACGAGAGACGATTGTACTTTCTTGTCAGCCATCCCCCTGCTGCGCATTTATGTATTCGTCTGTCTGTTTGGTAGCATTTGCATACATATATATGTATACCTGCTGCCGGATCCGCACGCGGGATCGGGTGCGGGTGCGGGTCGTGAATCTGGCAGATCCTGGTGGGCCCCGCGCCGAAACCAGTTGTAACGTGGCGGCGACTGATAGCCGCAGGGTGCGGAAGGGGGCGCTGCCATTGCGGCTCGGCGCCTCGAAACTCGTGAGCGCCGGGACTGCGGCTACACGTGTGCTGCCCTAACCGGGCCACCCGGTTCGAACCTCATCTCGGTTACAGCGCGACAAATATTTTTAGCTGGCGCCCCTTTGCAGATGCTATTGTGGGGAGGGGACGACGTTGATGCAGATGCACCCGGGCAGTCCCCACATCTATGCCCGCATTGATGGAGTCAGAAAAGCAGGCAGCATGGAAAGCCACGAACAATTCCACGCTTGCGGAAAGCAGCAGTGAAGGAGTGAAGGAGTGAAGGCAAGGCAGGAGCTGCAGCTTGCGCTCTCCACTGGGCAGTCCAGCGCATGTGCGGCTTTCTGGGGCACGGGGACCAGGAGGTGCAGCTGGGGCGCCGCCGCGGGTGTCCGATGCGGGCATGGGGAGTGATGCTTGCTTTGTGATGCGACCCGGCATGGGGAAGTGTCGCTGCGATTCCGGCCTGGCTGGGGGCTGCCGCGGATTCATGCCCTGGGATGTCGGTCAGGGTGAGGTTGCGAGGCTATCCGCTGCACGGCCAGATCTGGCCGGGATTTGGAATTGTGCGGATTTCGGCTGTTGTTGGTTTTGTGGGTTGTAGTCCCCGGGGGGGGCGAGGCGCATTCCGACAGGCGTTGCATTCTGGGTGTTTCGTTCTGAAATCTGTAGAGGGATTTGGGTGCTGGCCTGGCAGATTAGCCATATGCAGGGGCGCAGCCCGGAGGGATCCTTGTGGATCGGAGTGTGGAGTTGGCAGGGGCTCGGCTTCCGGGGGAGTGGAAATGGAGCAGGATTGGTAGCAGGAGCAGGACAGGCTTGCTTTCCTGTTGGAGCCCGGAAGGGTGTCGGATGCTGCCGCCATGGCGCAGCTGCACCACCGCCAGCCGCGTCATGACGTAAATTCTTTTTTCACCGTCTCTTCCCCTACACCCTGCGTCCCGTGCCGGGACGTTCGGGAGTGGATTCGGTCCAGACGCAGGACTCGGGACTGGGCCCCGGACCTGGACCAGGATGAGGAGGCGCCGCCTGACGACCTCCACTGCTTCGCGTGGCCCAGGAAGCGCGCTCGGTCGTATTACTACTCCATCTTCGCGGCGCGGCTTGCTATCATGGTAGGTGCTGTGCTGCCTCCGGTTTTGGTCGCTCACGGTGTGCGCTGTACTGAATGCAAGGGGAGCTCACGTTGCTTGCTCTGCACTCGGCAGGTCATGTTGACAATTTTGATAGGCCTGCTCACCATTTTGACATGGCATTTCACCACCGTCTACACCACTCGCTCCATCAAGAGCTTGGCCTTTGGCCTGCGCACGGAGATACTACAGCGTCCTATATCTCGAATGTGGAATCTCCTGAATGTCACCTTGGACACTACAATGACTCAAGTCAATTTGTCTGGGTATGTTATTGGACAGTATCCCTCGATTGTTAGCGGGAAGGGCCAAGATCAGGTATGCCCAGCCTTGTGTCTTGGTCTGCCCTGCAACCCATCGCTTGGACGTTTGTTGTAACCTCAGCCCCTGTGTCTTTGGTCTTCCCTGCAACCATTGCGTGGGAGCTTTGTCCTTAGCCGCTCGCCCCTGTTGTGCGCAGTTGCAAGATGTTATGCGGAATATCACGTGGGCAATTTTCACCAGCCGGAAAGCTGTGAACACTATCTGCATCGTTTATCGCAATGGCAGCATGCAGGGTTTCGAAAGGGATTTCAGTTCCCAGCAGACTTTCTACACCTACTCGGTGCCAGGAAATGGAACCGTGTTGCCACCTCCATCAGCAACTGGCGATTTCGATCCTACGCTCACTAGTGGCACATGGGCCTGGTACAGGGAACCAGTTGACCGCCGCACAGGTCAACCAGTGTCAGCTGCCATCCCTATGAGGCCATACAATCTCACACGGGACTTGGGTGGGGCTTCTCTCCTACGAGATGGGAATGCAGTTTGGCATGTAACTGTCCACGGTTCTGCGGGTGCCCCCTTTCTTGCTTCCGGCTCTCCTGTGAGGCACCCTGATACTGGAGAGGTGTTAGCCATTGCCGGGGTCTCGCAAGCGCTGAGTTCTATTAGCTCACTCATGCGGGAACTAGCTGCCATGCACAGTGGGACCTTGTACCTTACGAATGAGCAAGGCTTGCTGCTGGCATCTTCCACCTCTAGTCCCTTGCTGAAGAACACCTCGGATGGGCCTTCACTTATTCTAGCAGAGGAGTCCACTGATCCCATCATCCAAGCCGGTGCAGATTGGCTGCATCAAAAAGTTGGGAGGTCTATAGATTCTCTGCAGTCTGTCCATGCCGAGGACATTGTGCTAGAAGGACGGAGGTATTATGTTGACACGTTTGTGTTGAACTTGACTCAACTGCCGCTGGTGAGTTGGCCTTGGCGAGTCAGTGCCGTCCAAGCGTAGGCAAACTGGCGTGCTGCTACAGCGTCTTACGCGTGCACAGTCTTGCTTTGCAGTACTTGCCTAAAGCTAAGAGTCCATTGGCTCGCCTTCTTGCCAGGTGGGCGTCATTATTACTCCACGTTCCTATGTACTGGGTGCTGTGGATCGGAGAGGCCATGCCACTCTTGCCATCCTTATATCGATTTCTGCTTGCATTCTTCTTGTTGGTTGTGTGTTCACCCTTATTTTCACAAGTGGTGTCTCAACTGAGATGCGACTACGAGCAGAACTTATTGAAAATCTTGATGCCAGACGACGGGCTGAGGCATCTAGCAACTACAAAAGTCAGTTTCTGGCTAATATGAGGTATGACTGGCTCACAAGTAGGTACCATGCTTGGCTTTTTTCAGTCAGGTCGCAGTGTCTCCACAAATGAGGGCTTACACATCGTGTTGTTTACTGTTGAGCAGTCATGAATTGCGAACACCAATGGCTGCAGTGATAGGGCTGTTAGATATCCTACTCTGCGATGAATATCTTTCATCAGAACAAGTAGCCATGGTCTCCCAAATACGGCATTGCTCTACTGCCTTGCTTCGTCTCCTCAACAACATTCTCGATCTTAGTAAGGTATGCTATATCCGGGTTTTCACCCTAGGTACTTTTCACACCCGGGTCCCTGGACAGCACCTAGCTGGCATGGCCATGGGTCTATGTATTGGTCCAGTGAATTTATTGGCAGTGATCAAAGGCTGCTTGTTTTCCAAATATGCAGGTTGAGTCTGGCAAGCTGGTTCTGGAGGAGGCAGACTTTGATCTCCGAAGGGAGCTCGAAGGTCTTGTGGATATGTTTTCCGTCCAGTGTGTTGACCATAGCATCGATTTTGTCCTGGATCTGGCTGGTGAGAGTCATTCCTGTGCCATCACTTTTTTCATACTTGGGAAGTTTTTTTTTTGCCTGGAGAAAAGATACTGGCTTACTGTTTGTGCTGGCGCTCTCCATCATCTTCTCATGTTGATAGCAGGGTTGACTGAACTGTTTATTGTACGAATCTGGCATTTAGATGACATACCCCGCTTGCTAAAAGGAGACTCTGCCCGAACAGTCCAAATATTTGCGAACCTTATTGCAAACTCTATCAAATTTACCTCATGTATGCAACGGAAAGCTTTCAACTCTCTTTAGTGAATCACATCATCTGACTGCAAGTCGTTTTCAGCATCATTTTGAGACAAACCTGACCTGCATATTGGTTTGAGCAGCTGGACATGTTTTACTGAGAGGCTGGTGCGAGTGGGGCACTGGCGAGAAAAGTGGCCTTCTGTTTGCCAAGGACGTGAATAATCCTTGGCTACCAAAAACAGGCCAGGGAGTACACGACATTAGTTCACGAGACGGAGAGAAGCTCTATTTATGGTTTGAGGTTGACGACTCGGGTTGTGGTATGTTGCTTTCTACCTGAAGACTGTCTAGATCTGCTTAATCTCCTCCAAGCCCCCTCTTCCATCCTTGGTGCATATGCTGACTAGCTCTTACTGGTACAGGTATTGATCCGAGCAAGTGGGAGACTGTTTTTGACAGCTTTGTGCAAGCTGATCCATCAACTACTCGAACGTAAGTTTATATCTGGTTGTATACAGAGATAATTACGCTTTGGTCCAATACCTATTTACATTGAATCAGACATGCAGTCTAAACTTTTCGTGTCTAATCTCTTGTGTAGTTATGGGGGAACGGGCCTTGGATTGTGCATTGTTAGATCCTTGGTACGTCTCAGGCTTTGATCTGAACGGGCTAGCGATTTCTGGCGCCTTTTTTTAGCTGGCTTAAGCCATTGCATTTGTGGTTGATATTGAGTCGGTGGACAATCCGTGCCTGCAGGTGAATAAAATGGGAGGCGAAATCAAAGTGGTTAGGAAAGATGGACCTGGGACCTTGATGCGGCTGTTTTTGGTGTTCAAACAAACATCAAATTACACCTCCAAGAATTTCAGTGACTACTGTGACCCCACACTCACTTCAGATACATTGCAGGATTCACGAGTAAGTTTATCTCTAGACTTCTGTGTTGGCTGCTGCTCTCCTTCACGGGGTTCTGGCTGACTCTATTTCATGAATCAGCTTCTTCTGTCAATGCAAGGAGATAAAGGGAGATCAACGATGGCCAGGTGGATGAGAAAAAAGGGTCTTAATGTATTCGAAGCGTCAACATGGGAGAGAACTATGTCGGAGCTTGTGTGCATGTTGCAAAACGATAAGGAAACTACAGTGTCATTGGGTTCAACTCTCGACCGTGGTTCTATGGACGGCTGTGAGACGGAAACGCAGCCTGTCAGGAGTATGCTTGTTGTGACAGAACCCAAGGAAGCAGGAAGTATGCCCAGACTCAAGGTGATTCCAAATACCAAACTGATAGCCCTGTTGGATATAGGACTTTTAAGGAATATGAGGGACCTGAAAGAGCTGGATCAATTCACTAAGCAGGGTGTGATGATTGCTTGGCTTTTGAATCATGATACATCTAGCCTACTCAAAGGAGATTTGAGAAAACTGGGGTTCTCCTACATGGTCAACAAGCCTGTATACAACTCAAAACTTGTGCAACTTCTTAGGGTGATGGTAGGTCATGTCAAGGATTTAGAGTCAATTGTTGTGGATGTAGGAAGGAAAGATGCCTCTAAGTTTGATATGGAAGTGCGGGATGGGCTCAGTCCAGGATCTGGGCGGATGGAGAAGGTGGCCAGGAGAGGATCTAGCCTACCTGAGCCACAGGGCACATCCAAGCTGGAGAGATCGCAGTCAAGTCAAAGGCTGGATCAAATCTTGGAAAGTCCACGACACGGTGAACACAGTGGATGCATGCAGAGCCATTGTGGCCGTCCTGGGCAGTTTCCTGTGTACAAGGCTACCAACTACTTGCAAGACCTGTTAGGGGAGGCTGGCAAGCTAGGTTCTTTGGTCGCAGGAAAAGAAGAACCTTCTTTTCCCAAGGGTCTTATAAATTCTGATCCTCAGCTAGATGTGGCAGCAAGAGCCGCTCCCGTGGGGACATCAGACTTGGCTCCAAGTGACAGCTATCAGTTAACACAAGGAACTGCAGCCGTACTACTAACCTCGGCTGAGCAGCAACGAGTACGCGACAGGATAGAAGGTGGAGAAAGAGGAGAATCAGAAGTATCACACCCCGTCCTTGCAGACAACGGGGATGATTTTGGAACTTCCGTGGCTGATTCCAAGCACATGGATGGTGTTGACAAGGTTCCTGTTCCTGAGCCTGTCACTTTGCCACAAAGTGTGCCGGCTAGGCGCGTAGAAAAGCTTTCATCTAACCGGATTGGACCCCATGATGCTTTGAAGGGTATTAGAATCCTTCTTGCTGAAGACACCCCAGTCCTCCAAAGGGTGGCAACTATAATGCTGGAGAAAATGGGTGCAAAGGTTGTTGCCGTGGGAGATGGGCTACAAGCAGTTAATGCACTTACGAAAATTGCAGAGCGCCAAGTTGGACATCTTGACAGGGAGACGGAAATTCCTGACAGCGCAACTGATAACCGAGAACTAAAGTTGCCAGATGGAGGGTTGGCTTTTGATCTGGTACTAATGGACTGCCAGGTGAGAACCTCGCTGTCGTGCTGCGCACTAACTTTGATGAAAAGTACCAGTAATGCGTACTAATCTGTTTTTGTGGTGTCAGATGCCAAAAATGGATGGGTATCATGCAACCAGAGCGATTAGGGAAGCTGAAGCAGGTACTGGCTTTCATATCCCGATTGTAGCGCTAACAGCACATGCTATGTCGTCCGATGAGGCAAAATGCCTTGAAGTCGGAATGGATGCTTATCTCACCAAACCTATAGACACGAAACTTATGGTATCCACAATTCTGTCGCTCACAAGTATCAAATGTGAGCGGCCAAAGGATAGTTCATAGCAGTGAAGTAATTTCCGAATTCTGGAAATCCTCATGAACCCATGTGGGTTTGTAATCTATCCATAACTTGAGGAATCAGACAGTTTGCTAGGATTTCAATTACAATTGTTGCAGAAGAATGTTTCCAATCCGCATCTCAAAATGGCACACATTTTTTCGTTGTGCCAATTCGGAAGAGTGGGCAAGCACGTTCACTTGTTATTATAGTACATTCAAACGCAACAGTCCGCTGACGTATCTTCATTTTGCTGCAGTGTTTTTGGCACCTTTCGTCCTATCTAAGCTTGACTTCCGTGAGCTGGACCTCCGGTTTGTTACAGCCTCTTCATCTGAGTCAGAGACCACCTCCTGCTTGATCACTTTCCCCATCATTGCGAAGAACCTTTCCAGAGCTACGACCTTCTGCTCAGTCAGTGGTTGTTTCTGACTGGCAGTTGGGACCTTCTCCTCTTCGATCTTCTCCTCGTCATCGAGATCGGAATCCTCAGCACCCTTTGCAGCCTCTTCCGCTTTAGTGCGTTTCCTGCTAGCAGCCCTTCTGGGCTTGCTTTTCCGACTATCTTCCTCTACCAAACGAACCCGGAGCTTCGCAACTTCGTCCTCCAAGCATCGTACCGTCTCTCTTGCCTCGAGCAGCTGTGCCTGTTCAACATCTCTCTCGTTCTCTAGTACTTTGAACCTGGCATTCACACTTGCAAGCTCTTCCTGCAAAACGGCCTTCTCTCTGTTCCATCTTTCGCGCATCTCCTCCACAAGTCTCTCTTTTTCCTCCAGCTCTCGAGTAAGAGACCACGCCCTTCTCTTGGCTTTAACAAGCTCCGCTTGAACTTCCTCCACGGCTGCGGTGATGGCAGCTTCCATTTCCTCCTGCTTAACTCTCGAGGCAAGCTCACCAGTGAGCTCGGCAACCTACAACACAATCAAAGGTCTGTAAGGCCAAGAGAAAACGGCAGGGCAGTAAGGACAAGTGAACTATACATCCATTCCCTTCAACACCTCGGACCTTTGCCAGCAGCCTTTCTTGTTCACCCAGTAGCTGCTTCTTCACCGCGTCCAGCATCATCTCTTTCTCTTTTGCTTCAGTTGTCATTTGTGTTACCTTCAGGCGGGCTTCTGCCAAGGATTCCCTGAACTTCCGAATCTAATCACACAAGAATGTAAGCCACAACTGGCAGAATCTTTCGTACTAAATCCCCGCCATGACCTATATACAGATCGATGAAGTGAAGACCACGCTTAGGTTCAGCTAACGTACCGTCTCCTCATGGACGTCTGCTGAGATTTTCTGAGATAATTCCGCAGACAAACTGCGTACTTGAGCCTCTGCGACTTCGGCTCTTACGCTCGCTGCCTTCACCTCTGTCTGAAACCGGACCATGTCCACTCTCAACCGGTCAACTTCGGCAGTCCTAGCTGTGCCCTCAGCTTGCGCTACCTTTGCTCTCCTTTCGACCTCCTCCACACTGCAAACGGCAAGTCCACCTGGCACTCTTCATACTGCATTGGAAAAGAAGCTCACCACCACTACAACCCCGCAGCAAACAAGATCACAAACCCGATAGCTGCTGCATCCAGAGGTGCTTGGGCAGTTCCTCCGTACGTGGATCTGCCCTGGAGTGAGAACTGCCACAAGGAAATTTTCATGTTACCATCAGTTGTCACCAAATTCCAGAAACTCTCTCTCCTATTGCAAGAATCCTAACCTCCACTGGTAGCGCTGAAGCTCCTGAAACGGCAGCCCCGCCATCTGCAGGAGCTTTGGATGTGGATCCTCCAGACGACCCACTCTTTTTGTTCAGCAGCTGAGGATTGCCACGGCACACATGAGCCACCGGTCACTTCTTGCCTTCCCAACATTTTCCCAAAGGACTGCATGCAGGTATGGCTTCCCGAGACTACCTGTTGAAGCACCCGCTTCTCGATCTCAGAACGAAATGATGCTAGCGGAGAAGACCCCTGAGACACAGTCCTGCATGTTAGACTTCTCAGAATGCGGAAAACCCACAATCGCCCATCAGACTAAACAGGAGGAGGAGAGAGCGAAGAGTTGCTCACAAAAGCAACCGGTGAAGTCATCACGTAGGAGACCTCCTTCTTTGGGGGTGTTGGCAAGTTCACCTCCTCCACATCACTCTGCCTCACGAGAGTCTGAAAAGCCGACATTTTGGGCGATTCGTCCTCCAGAGGCATAGGTTCAGGGGAAGCATCCTGCTGGGCATCCAGCAGCGGCCCTGCATCTAACGCCTTATTCACGATGTTTTCCAGGGAGACGTACTCTCTCTGCATAGCCTGAAACGAAACAAGCAGCGCAGTGAGAACCAAGGCCAGCTTCCCCAACACTGCGACCTGATTAGCACCTTCACACGGAATGGATAGGCGGATGAATTACTCTCAGAGTAGCAATGAGCTGCGCCGGAATGCGAGCCCCCGGTGCCTGCTCTGCGGAATTCCGCAGCAGCTGAACCCGGTCGTAAAGACGGTCCACCCTGTCCCGCATGTCCGGCCCCACTTCCCTGTACCCCTTCCTCACAACCAGCTTGAGCGCCAGGAGCTGGTCGGCCAGATCGGAGAAATCGTTGAGGGTGCAGGGATTGCAGTCCTCCCGGGGGCCCCCTGCCGCAGCTGCTGCGGCACGCACAGAAAAGAACGGCCTGCCCTCCGCGCCCTGCCATTGCCTGCCGTCCCAGACGCAATGCCCTCTTCCCCGGGCTCCCAGTCGGAAAACCGCCCTCTCCCCGGGCGGCGCAATCCGGACGTGGTGCAGTGCAGGGCCCGGCAGGCCGCATTTCACAGTCGGCATGGCGGGTGGTGCTGCTTTGGCATTTCACGGCCTGCAGCGGACGCCAGCATTGGAAGCCTGCTCCGTCGCAGGCCGACCCATTGCAACCCACAGCCCAAAAGATCAACCCAAATGTGCGAGGCAGAGGCCGCAAGGTTTTGGCGACGAGCCTTCTTTGTGGCCCACACTGATAATCCCCCAGATTATTCCCGACCGCAAATATCTACTCGTCGCCCCGGGGCCCAATCTGAAGAACGTCCTTCTGATTTCATGCTGTTTGAGAGGTGGGATTTAGATAAGTGCAGATGTAAGGTCAAGCCCGCGAATCCTAAACAGTGGCGAGACTACTACAGAGCCTGATGACGTGATACACTTGTGCACATGAATAAAGCCCATCAGCTTTTAAACCTCAGCTTATGTCTCATCACTGCCAAGGGAGTGTGCAAGTCAAGGTCCAATGCTTCGGCCATCGCCAATGTTACAACTACATATGTATGTAGAGGGTGTAAATGTGACCAGACAAGCAAACGAACTGCGCCTTTAGAGGACGGCCTTGGTCATTAGCGGCAGTACTTTCTTGCACCCCACTTCCCCATCATTACATTACTTTTATACATACCATAACATCATGTAGTCTACCTCTCGCGTTTTCATCAGGGCATCTTTCCGCCTTCCTTCAAGTTCTCTGCAAGACCGATCCAAACAGGCGCCATCATCGCCTAGCGTTTCGCAGGACGTTTGGAGCCGGCAGTTGTTCATCTCTTTGAATGAGATTTTTCATACTCGGCCACCACTTCGTCTGCAATATTGCCCTCGGGCTCCCAGGTGTTCTCTTCAGAATCGGCCCACTTCACCAGGTATTCCACCTTCCCATTCACCTCCCTCTTGTCCAGAGCCATCTCGGCTATGCCGTATTCAAGCCCTTTCTCATAATCACTCACAAGGTCTTCTCCTACATCGCTGGCGGGAATCCAAGTATCCTCAGAGCCATCACTCCATTTCACAAGGTACTCAATAATATCACGCTCCCCTACCCGCTTATCCAGAATCTGCTCCACTTCGACAGTTTCAAAAATTGCTTCGTCCAGAAGCTTGACAACCTGCGATGACACTTCGGATCAGTGGCCAGAAGCAAGTGGCAAGCTCAATACATAGTCTGCTACAGTGATGACACCAAATTTGCTCAAGTAAGGTGTAAGTAGTCTGCGGCACCTGATCAAGGGCTAATCTCTTGGCGAATAGCATGGGATTCGTCTTAGGCATTCCGTTGAGAAGGTCCTGAGCAAGCTTCAGTGATGATCGGCCCTTAGCGTCTTCTAGCTCTGGGTCAGCTCCGAGCTCCAGTAAAGCTCGCACTACGCTGGTATGTACATAGCCCGAGGCGATGTGAAGAGCGGAGTAGCCATCCTTGTCCTGCCAGTGGACATCAGCCCCCGCTTCCACCAGCTGCCTCACACACCTGCATTCACGTGGACCTTGAGTCAATACAACGATGACAAAAGCCGTCCCAGTGTTAAGGAGACAGCCTCACAACTCCACTGAGCCTTCTACTCCATGACCAACTACCTCTCAGATCCCATGCCAGCAGCAAATAGTAAGGCCGTGCGCTCATTCTCATCAATAGCATCTACATCTCTCCCGTCATCCTGCAATAATTCACCCAGCTTTTGATCCTCTGCTTTGCGTGCAGCTTGCCACCACACAGATTCGTACTCACTTAGCACATCCCTAGCTATGTTATCGGCAGGTTCCCAGGAGTCAGGATGATCGTCCTTCCACTCTATCAGGTACTGCGTTTTCCTGTCAACCACACGGCTCCCTAGTATCTTGTTCACCTCCCCGTACGTCTCCTCTCCTTCATTCTCCGAGGAAGCGCCATCCTCCCGCACACCTTCCCCGTCCCCTGCCCTACCAGCAACACCATTCTGAGTAGCCACGGAATCTTTCTCCGCCGAAAGTGTGCTTTCAGCCTGCAAGCACCGAGCCAGAGTCTCCAGATTCCCGACCTGCTGTCCTTTTTGCGAGAATCCCTTCCTGAAGTATCTCTGTCCTACGGTACACGCACATTCAGCAGCACAAGAAGTGATCAGAAAACATGGAGCCCGATTCTCCGCTTTGCACCAAGACACGCATACTCCTGTTCCCTAAGAAAATGCATTTCCTCGCACAACTCCCATCCCTTGGAGTAGAGCTGGCCAAGGATCCTCTCAACGCACCGCAGCACATAGGATGTCGGGGGGCAAACTCACCCGCAGTGGACATGGACCATCTTCCCTCACACCTTGCGGCAGGACAGCTGCAGCGGGCTCGCACAGCAGCCGTGCCATGGGTGCGGCTGGCAATGGATTCTACTCGTCCAGCCCTCGCTAGGCAGAATGGCCTGAATCCATCGGCTGAAAGCCCCTCCTGGACTTTACAAGCCGCCGGGCAGGAGGCAGCCGCAGGGGCGTGCATTGCTGCCATGCTGCAATGCCCCATTCCTGCTGCTGATCTTGATCCTGCTCCTGCTCCTGCTCAGCCCGTGCCTCTGCTCTCTGCCCTCTGTTCCTGAGTGTCCCGACTTCAACGGCCTGTCAATGTGTCCCCGTTCTGCCAATTCAACAGGTTCCGTTGCGATCGCCATCTTATCCAAAACCGAGCCAAGATTCACGGGGTCACCTTTACGGCTTTGTTAAACTGCAGGGCAGCGCAGGCTAGATAAGCAAGATCCCTATAGGTGGCGAATTGCAGCTACCATAATTCATCAATGGTATCTATTTATATATAATTTATATTATATATAAATAGAAAAACTTAATAGGTATTATATCCCAGAAAAAACTTATATCATCTTCAAAAAATTAAAATACGATGTAATATTTCACATTATTAATAATATTTTTTCTTGCAGCACATTGAATGTGTTATAATAAACTAAAAAATATATTATAGTAGAAACTCTAAACTGTATTTCTAAATGGCTCGTACCCTTGTTTTCGCGGAAAGTATACACCAAAGAAAGCACCAATTTAGAACACGCACTACAATATAGTGATTTAAATATTTCAATGTTGTACAATCGAATCATTAGGAAAGCATCATCTATTGTATTTGATAATTTTTGAGATATGTTTGACAACACTTTTCAAAGGGGTAATTATGTTCAACTACCAACCAAAATTTTACACTAGAACAACATGTTCAAGACATAACAAAGTAATATGATGTGCACTTGCCTTACACGCCTTGGTACGTACATTAGTTTGAGCTTCAATAGTATCTATGCTCAGGGATCAAGTTTTTTCATTATAATATTAAAATTGACATGGTCTTCAAGTGATGTTATGAAGACCTTGTCTTAGTTATCAATTTGTATCTCACCATGACTCCGTGTATCTTCAAATGTGTTGTGCTTTTACTTCACATTTTAAACTTCTTTAAAATTGCCAATGGGAAACCATTTGTATATGATAGACATGGATGTATTCAACCAATATTGGATCCTACAAATATAGCATTAGTTGTTATACGATTCAACGTAGTACAAATGTTACTAGAGATGTACAAGCTACCCAAACCGAAACCTAATGCGAATTTCTTTCAGTTTTATGTACATACTAAGTTGCCAGAATTTGAAGGAACACTATTCTGTATGGATAACCCGTCTGATACACCACAACAATTATTAAATAGGGCAAAGGAATGTCATGCATGTGTAGCTTATGCTGCACAATTGCTTATGGACAATTTATGTAAGTCTTACTCTGGTGCAAGTATTGAATTAGAGGAATGCTTTGTGAATTATGAATATGCTAAAATTGGAGGAGATTTTTGTCCAATTCCGAAAACATAAATCCAAAGAGGAGAATTTATATCAATGGACGAATCTAGAAACAGTCCCAACCTTGAATACACAATGATTATAAAGATCTTTATCACAACAAGAAATTTAAAAAATATATGTTATAAACTTGAATTTAGTCAACATTTATATCATAAAATTTAAAAGGATAGGCGATTTCTTACATAGTTAGTCTAAGATTACCAGTGTACTTTTAGGAGAACAAGATTCCACTTCTACTGAGACCATCTCGATCAAAATAAATATAAAGCATATGAGTGGTGGATCTCGGCATGTGAAATGTTGAAAATACTTCGAAATCTTCATGTTTGAGAGCTTAAAGTTTGCTATCAAGAAATATTGAAGAGAAGGTCACATGTAGGCAACATTAACTAGAAGCAGCAACTACCTAGAAGGCCAACTAATTATTACAATTTAAGAGAAAGTCACGTGTGAGCGACATTAGCTGGAGACAATAATTACTTAGGAAGCCAACTAGTTATTAAAATTTAGAAGAAGGTCACATATGGGCCACATTGGCTGGAAATAGCGATTATTTAGGGAACCAATTAAGTATTACAATTTATGTGGGTGATCTAAACTCTCTCGACAGAGTTCGGTGCACTAATAAAATGTTGATCAATGTCCGACGATATTGGTCAGTCCAATATGGGCTTAGTGACCGTGAACAACCTGTCAGGCATAGGCATAGGCATAGGCATAGGCATAGGCATAGAGTTAAACAGCCTCGATTCGTGAGATGAATTTGAGATCGTGAGGATGAGATCAAAATTGGCTGTCTTCATTCTCCTAGCACTAGTACATGTAGCAGTGTATGGCACACACACCAAGAACATCACAATAACTAATACGGTTTCGCGGATCAACGTTTCTATACCTATTTAAATACCCAAATACCTAATTATCGGTGAATTATCTGATTTACCTTGTTTATAAATATTAATCTAGAATTTAGTTAACTGAGCATGTTACTTGTCTTCCCATTCCGGTCTGTCGTCGTCTAATCCGTCCGACTGTGGGAAGCGAAAAATAGAAGTTTCTTTCTATACCTAATTCAAAGTTGATATAAATCTATGAATATTCCAAATCCAAATCCTATGTAACTAAGACTTCGCTGAGTTGAGTGATTTCTCCCCATCCCCATCCATTCAACATACTAAATATTTGTGAATAGTGCGGAAATGGTCTTTCTCTCTATAAGTAGCCGCTAGGCTTGCAATTCCTTAGAGATATTAGTAGGTAGGTATGTCAAATACTTCAACGTAATAATTGTCCAATCGCAGTGTTTAAGAAAGCTTTGTCGAACGTATTTGAGAATGAAGAAGAAGAAGAATTTTATTTAAGACCACTAAGAATGGATTTCCGTCATGGGACTTGGTACTTAACAACTTGTACCATGGTATGCCTAATCTACTTGCACCAAGGGCATCTCCTCCCTTTAGGCACCCCATCTAAGTACCAACAACAACTTTATTTATGTTCACTGGGGTGGAAAAACCACCATGAGACAGAACTTGTACAGCCGTAACTTAGATGAAGGAGGGTGTACACATACGTACGTCTGAACTAGAGAAACAGAAACAGGGAAAATAAAAGGCAGAGGTTTGACAAGAAACTTACAGGGGGCCGAGCAAGGACAACCTGCGATCAAGCATCTCAGAAAGACGTAGAGCAGAGAGCTTGGGAATATGAAAGCTTGGGAATATGAAAGGGAAAAAAGCGCAGCAGGGAAAACCCTGCACACTAAAAAAGGAGAGAGTATTTGGCCCGGATGTCGTTAAAAGCAGGGCAATAAAAGAGAGTGCATTTCGCAGTACCGATCTAAGCGCAAGATGCTTAATCACGACATTCTTATAAATGTGTGTCCATTTGGCCTTAGGATAAATGGATGGGAACATGTGAATGGATGGGATATATTTGTCCATACTTTTCCTGCTATTGCTGGTCACGTCTAGAGGAGCGCTGTGAAATGTGGAAGCCATGATGCGATGCTGCTGCTGAGTGCGTTGCTATGAAGATCCAGAACCGTCAGCTTGATGAGGTTCACCAACTCGAAGGGGATAGTGCTTGTGTGTTCATTCTCTTGTGTGCCAGTCTAACTCGTGAAGTCATATGGATCTGCAGCCACACCATCATTTCTAGTACTATCACTCCGAAGCTAAACACGTCTGAATCCTCCCGGGCCCCCACTTCGGAGGTTTCCTGGCATGGATTTAGGAGCCCAGTATCCCATTGTCCCTACGCATTCCTGCACTTGAGGTTAGCCTGACTTGAATCACACAATCCTACAAAGCTTTGCTTCCAAGGTCAAGTTGCTTCACATGCAGACTACGTTGCACCAGACAGTACTGTGTGTGCACTAACTTGCCCCTCGAGTGACTGTTTGGGAGAGCTTGTCCTTGTCCATAGCAACTACCAGCCCAAATCACCCAATCGAGGAATAAAGCTGCCTCAGCTGCTGGGTCACGGCCGAATAGACTAGTCAATCCAGGCATGGACGGTGTTGCGAGCTGCGATTCTTGATGGAAGCTTTTGCGAGAGGGCAGTGGAATTCGGCACTGGGTGGCAGCCCACAACACTCGCCTTCATCTGGCAGAGCTCTGCGCGCTCACGATAACGAATGTTGAGCCTGAGAGAAATTTGTGATCGATCCACAGGCTCACGTTCTGGCTGTGCTTGCTCCTGCTCCTGACTATCCCAACTTCAACGCGTACGGCCTGTCAATGTGTCCTCGTTGCCATATCAATGGGTGCCGTTACGATCGCCATCGTATCCAAAACCGAGCCAACATTCATGGAGTCATGTTTCCGGCATCAATCACAGTTTTGAATCTTTATAGGTTAGATTTTATATTATCTGGTAATGAAAAAACCTTATATTTATAAAAAAATATAATATATAAATAATTTTGAATAGTATGATTTCTTACAGCATAACTAAAAATATTTGAAAGGATACTCTAAATATTGCTTTGTTTACGAGGGTCGAAACTATATGCAAGGTAGGTATAGAAATTGAAGGGATAGTGCCAGCTACAATAAGTTTGTATGATTATAAATTGTCATTGCGTGTGGTCCTGTATGGCCAATGCATTTGCTCCCGCAAAAAGTGATAAAAAGCACCAACTTAGAACACGTATTACTAGGCAACTATTTAAAATATTACAGTGTAGTACAAGGCTGCACAATGAAATCATTAAAAAAATTTTGTCTAACGCTATTCGAGAATTTATGAGAGATTTTACAATACCTTTTCAATATCCATGAGGTTCAACTACCATTCAAAATTTTATCTTAGACCAATATGTCACAAGGCATGTCAATATGATACAATGTGTTCTTGATTTGTTTGGTTATCAATTTGTATCTCACCATGATTCCAAATATCTTCAAATTTCTTGGGCTTTTGCTTCACTTTTTTTACTTTTTTAAAATTACCAATGAGCAACCATTTGTATTTGACAGACATGGATGTTACAGACCTATATTGGATCCTTTAGATATAGGATTAGTTGTTATAAGATTTAATGTGATACAAATGTTACTAGAGATGTATAAGCTACCCAAACCAAGACCTCAACCAGATTCTTTGGAGTTTTATGTGCATACAAAGTTGCCTGAATTTGATGGAACACTATTCTGTCCGGATAACCCGCGTGATACACCACAACAATTACAAGCAAGGACAAAGCAATGTCATTCATGCGTGGCATATGGGGTAGAGTTGCTGATGGACAAGTTATGTAAGTCTTACTCTAGTGCAAGTCTTTTATTCGATGAATGCTTCGTGGCTTATGAATATGTTAAAATTGGAGGAGATTATTGTCCAATGCCGAAAAACTAAATTGTAAGAGGACAATCTATATCATTGGACGAATTTGGTAACCAAGTGGCAATGTTGAATACATAATGAACAAAAGATCCATATTTCAATAAAATAAGTCACTTGAATTTTATCAATAATCTAAGTTTTTCCTTATTATTTCAATAATCTAAGGCTGTCCTTATAATTTTAGGAGACCCAACTTCCACTTTTATGGAGACCATGTACATCAAAACAAATACAAGTGATGTGATAGGTGGATCTCAACTTGTAAAACTTTGAGCATACTTGCAAAGTCTTCGGATCTTAGGAGTGAATTGTGTACTCTAAGCTTTCTATCCAAGAAATCTTGAAGAGAAGATTAGATGTCAACAATAACAGCAAGAAATAGCGATTACTTAGGAAGCCAACGAAGCTATTACATGTTATAGTTTATATGGGTGGTCTCACAGGGAAGCGGGGGAGTTTGGCGTGCTCATCAAATATCTAACAATATTGATTAGTCTAGCTTGGGCACAATGATAGGGGTACAACCTGTCCATCTTGGGCACAATGACGTCGAACAACCAGTCCATCTTGGGCATAGTGACATCAAACAACCAGTCCATCTTGGGCACAGTGACGTCGAACGATCGGTCCATCTTGGGCATAGTGACATCAAACAACCAGTCCATCTTGGGCACAGTGACATCGAACGACCGCTCCATCGACCGCTCTATCTTGGGCACAGTGACATTGAACGACCGGTCCATCTTGGGCATAGTGACATCAAACAACCAGTCCATCTTGGGCACAGTGACATCGAACGACCGCTCCATCGACCGCTCTATCTTGGGCACAGTGACATTGAACGACCGGTCCATCTTGGGCATAGTGACATCAAACAACTAGTCCATCTTGGGCACAATGACACTGAACAACCCGTCTCAAGCACGGTTAGGCCATCTCAGGCACGGTAACAGTAATCATAACCCACTCAGAATGCAAAACTTGCAGATGTTCAAAAATCCGAAAATGCGGATAGTTGAGAAGAAAGTTCGGAAGAAAAGCTTAGAAATCACATATATAGGATATTGAAGGCTATCCATTTCTAGAGACGAAATATGCTGCAATTGATCAAGGTCAAGGTGTAAATGCTTTTGTTCATTTTGTATGCTCGTAACTTTCCATCCTATAATGGTCATCAATCATTAGTAGATATTAACAATTCTTCTAGCTCTTCAAGGGTTAAAACTCATACAAGGCATAGAATTGCAAGGTAGATACTTTCTCTTAGCTCATTTGACATGCTAGAGTAATTATGTACAGTTCTAAACTGTCCCTTCTAAACAACCAAAAAATTTGCCGTTGCTGAAAGCACACGTATGTGTTAGAGAACACTAATTTCTACATAGTTTGCTGTTACTAAAAGCACACGTATTACGGAACACCAATTTCCACTACGTTTGTTGTTGCTGAAAGCATACGTATTAGGGAATACCAATTTAGAACACGTATTCTGCTTGTACAATCACAATCATCAAGAAATCTATGTCTAACTATTTGAGAATTTGTGGCACATGTTTGTCTATACTTTTTCAATCATCCATGAGGTTCAACTACCAATTAAAATATTATAATATGGGAGCTTCAATATTACGAGAATAACATTTCACATTTAAAGAAATGAGATGCCAAAATGTATGATATAATATTATACTATGTGCCTATGTTTACATGCATTGGTATATACTAGTTTGAGGTCGAAATGATCAAAGATCAAGTATGAAAATAGTATTACGATTTTTGTTGGTGTTTGTTAAAAAGTAAATTTTATACTTTTGAGCAAAGACAAATTATTGGAAAAAAAATCTAATTAGAAAAAAAAATCTTATTAATAAAAATTCTTTACTGTAAGTAATGTTATCAATTAAATTTTACAAATTTAATTTGGAGAGAACGTGAAGAATTTATAAATATGCAGAGATGGAAAGTCCCATCTACACCCGGGCGATGAGAACAACTCTCTAGAGGGCTCCAGGCCAAGGGGGACTACCCTATGTTATGATAATAGATATGTATCTCACCATGATTGGAACTATATTCAAATTTGCGGTTTTTTTTTATCTCATGCTTTCTACTTCTTTAGGATCACCAATGGGTAGTCCTTTGTATATAACAGACATGGATGTATTCAACCTATATTGGATCCTCTAGACATAGGATTAAGTATTAAACGATTCCACTTGCTACAAATGTTACTAGAGATGTACAAGCTACCCAAACCCAGACCTCATGGCAATGTTTTTGAGTTTTATGTCATAAAAAGTTGCCAGAATTTGAAGAAACACAATATTGTCCTGGTAGCTCACTTGATACATCCGAACAATTATAAGGTAGGACAAAGCAATGTCATTCATGTGTGGCTTATGGGGCAGGGTTGCTTATGGACAAGTTGTGGAAGTCTTACTTTGGTGCAACTGTTGTTTTAAAGGAATGTATTGAGGCTTTATGACTATGCAAAAATTGGAGGAGATCATTGTCTAGTGCCGAGAAACTAAATCAAAATAGGAAAATCTATATCAAAATGGATTAAATTCTTCTATGTGATCTATATTCTTTTATCACCTCAATTTTATTCAAGTTTGTTATTGAGTTTTCTAGATAGAATTTAATGTAATTTGTATATAAATTATGAAATTTAACATATGCAACTTCTCATATCCACATACTAAGATTGTAATATAATTCTAGTACTAGAATTGACAAAAGTTCAAATGATTTTTTCAACCAAGTACTCTATCTTTGTAAACCATGCATAATGGCCGTCCTTGAGGATGGTAGATTAAAAAACAAGGTTTGCATTCAAATTGCACTTAACAGTCTAGCAATAGAGTATTGTCAATGTGCACAAAGCTGTACTCCTAAGGAGACTATAAATCAAAACAAACGCAGAGCATGTGAACGGTAGACTGACTCATGTGGAAGTTCAAATGTATAAAATGAGGTAACATTCTCGTCACTATATTTTTAAGCATCTTAACTTATTTCTTAACTTGCATCTTAACAAGCTTACACCCTCTCCTTAGGTTATAAAGGGAGAAAGAAGAGGACTGCCAATGATACCGATGGTCACCATCCCTGCTCTGAATCAATCCAAGGACTATATGTGGTTCTGGTGACCGTCTCGGGTATGATAACCTTGATATCACATGTCCACATGCACAAATGGTCTTATGACAACTTATTATTAAATGCAGATGCTCACCTTCCAGGTTGTGCATTTGCCGCCGACTTGGAATCTGGCAGAAAAGTACACTCTTCTAAACTTGGTTGTTGGCACCTCCCCGGTGGACATGTATGCAAAATGTGGCAAACTGAAGATGAAGATGCAGGCCAGGGTTTTGACAGCACAGCCACGAAGGATGTTGTGATATGGAATGCCCTGATATTTGGTTACGGACACAGAATGTGGAGACAAGGAATGCCCTGATCGCTGGGTATGCCGAGCAAGGGCTTGGACATGAGGCACTTGTTATGGAATGCCCTGATTGCTGAGTATCTATACCAAATTTGGGGAAGTGAAACATGCACGCCAGGTTTTTGACAGCTTGAACACGAAGAATGTGGTGACGTGGAATGGCCTGATTGCTGGATATGCAGAGCAAGGACTCAGCCGATGGAGCAAGAGGGCCTCAGTTGGGCTAACCCTGTTACTTTTGCTTGCCTTTCTGAAGGCCTGTACAAGCACCGGTGGCTTACAGAAGGGCAGGCAGCTGCACTAACAGATTGCGGAAAGAGTGCTGTCGGATACCTCAGTGGCTGGCAACTGCCTGGTGGACAGTGTATGCAGAATGTGGTGAACCGGAAGACGCACGCCAGGGTTTTTGACACCACGAACACATAGGATGTGGTGGCCCTGATAGCCGGGTGTGCTGAGCAAGCGCTCGGACCAAGAGGTGCTTGTTCTGCAAGGACAAATGGGGCCGGGGGGCCTGACTATGTTACTTTTTGCATGCCTTGGGAAAGGCCTGTGGAAGCTCTGCTGCCTCACAGAAGGGCAGGCATCTGCACTTACAGACTGTTGAAAGAGGACTGCTGGATGAAGTGGTGGTGGGGAACTGCCCTGTTCCTGTTCGTTTAGGGATTTGTCTCATATTTTCACAAAGGTGATACGATTCCTCGCGGAAGATGAATCCGTTTGGCGAGGAATGGTGGAAGGGAACGGGGGGTGTGAGAAAGCGGTTTCGGCGCGCCCATTGTGCAAGGAGCAGCGGTGGACGGCCGAACTCCGCGGCAGTTAAAATGGCCGCACTCCGCGGCAGTTGAACCTCCCTGGTTCCCCCCTGCTGGGCCGCACTCCCTGGAAGGTGGATGGTGGCCCTTCTGCGCTCGTCGCCCCCACCACGCCCCACCGCACAAGTGCAGTGCGCAGAGGCGTCGCCATCGCGATATCGATCGGATCCGGAGGCGCGCCTCCCGAATCGCACTTGATCCCGATTCCACTACGCCGGATCGCCATCCCCATCCGCCGCCAACATGAGAGAGTGCATCTCGCTACACATCGGGCAAGCCGGAATCCAGATCGGCAACGCCTGCTGGGAGCTCTACTGCCTGGAGCACGGCATCCAGGTACGCGCCCACGTCTCTGTCGACGGCATGAGGCTCCATGGGTGAGAAACTGAAAGAGCTGTGGATGAGAAACTGACATCCAAGTAAGCTGATCACCACCACTGGCTACCGTCAATGAATGCTGCTGCAGCCTGATGGCCAAATGCCGAGCGACAAGACGATCGGAGGAGGAGACGATGCCTTCAACACCTTCTTCAGCGAGACCGGAGCGGGGAAGCACGTGCCGCGAGCCGTGTTCCTGGACCTGGAGCCGACTGTGATAGACGAGATCCGAACTGGGACGTACAGGCAGCTGTTCCATCCGGAGCAGCTCATCTCCGGGAAAGAGGACGCTGCCAACAACTTCGCCCGGGGCCACTACACCGGTGACAATGGCTTCGCGCTGTCAATTCACGTCACTCACTGTCTTCAGCTTGTGGAAGGATTGATGTTTTAGACTTGGTGGCCGGGTGTTGCTCCTGACACACCTTGATTGAAATGCTGTGCGTGGGCGCAGTGGGCAAGGAGATCGTTGATTTGTGCTTGGACAGAATAAGGAAGCTGGCGGACAACTGCACCGGGCTGCAGGGCTTCCTGGTGTTCCACGCGGTGGGAGGCGGGACGGGGTCGGGGCTGGGCTCCCTGCTGCTGGAGAGGTTGTCGGTGGACTACGGCAAGAAGTCCAAGTTCGGATTCACCGTGTACCCGTCGCCGCAGATCAGCGGGGCGGTGGTGGAGCCGTACAACAGCGTGCTCACCACGCATTCCCTGCTGGAGCACACGGACGTGGAGGCCATGGTGGACAACGAGGCCATCTACGACATTTGCCGGCGGTCGCTGGACATCGAGCGCCCCACCTACACCAATCTCAACCGCCTCATCTCGCAGGTCATCTCCTCGCTCACCGCCTCGCTGCGCTTCGACGGCGCGCTCAACGTGGATCTCACCGAGTTCCAGACCAATCTGGTGCCGTACCCCAGGATCCACTTCGTCCTCTCCTCCTACGCCCCCGTCATCTCCGCCGAGAAGGCGTACCACGAGCAGCTCAACATCTCCGAGCTCACCAACACGGCGTTCGAGCCCTCCTCCATGATGGCCAAGTGCGATCCTAGGCACGGTGAGTGATATCATCACCAGCGCTCTAGGTACTCTGTCCATTGTCGACTTCACTCACTCACTCAATCGCTCGCTCCCTCGCTCGCTCACTCACTCCCTCCTGTCGACGTGTGTGTTTCGTGGTTTGATGCAGGGAAGTACATGTCTTGTTGCATGCTGTACAGAGGCGACGTGGTGCCCAAGGACGTTAACGCCGCCATTGCGACCATCAAGACCAAGAGGACCATCCAGTTCGTGGACTGGTGCCCCACTGGATTCAAGGTGGGAATCAACTATCAGCCGCCCACCGTCGTCCCCGGAGGTACGAATCCTGAAATTCCATCATCACCGCTCCCACCCAAGGCCATGGGAGACGTCTTGTTGCACTTGATTTCGAAGCTTGTTGCACATCGTATCTGACTGTGCGCCTGCAGGGGACTTGGCCAAGGTCCAGCGAGCTCTGTGTATGATATCCAACAACACCAGCATTGGCGAGGTGCTGTCCAGGCTGGATCACAAATTTGATTTGATGTACGCCAAGCGTGCTTTTGTCCACTGGTACGTCGGTGAGGGCATGGAGGAGGGTGAGTTCTCCGAGGCTCGAGAAGATCTAGCTGCTTTGGAGAAAGATTTTGAGGAGGTAGGCGTCGACTCTGCGGATGGCGAGGGGGAGGAGGGCGAAGAATACTAAGCCATAGGTCATGTTGCTGTCCACGCTACACTTTTTCTGCACGCACCCATCAGGTTCACTCACATGTATGTGCACAATGCACCTTGGAACTGTTCAAGTTTCTTCTCCCTTCTCCCTTTCACACTTCAGCTCAGCTCAGCTCAGCTCAGCTGATCATGAGTCCCGGTGTAGTCATACATAGTGCCACTTTCTACATCGTCTTCCTCCTCTGGACACTCCAGCACTGCACTTTTAAGTTGGACTTTATTAAGTATGTATGTATTCAACTAGATCACACGACCGGTACATTTTACACATATTAATTTTTTTAACAATTTTTACAATCTCCTTTAATGAGAAAATAAATTTTAAACAAATTTCCTAAAAATCACTTAAATATAACGATTCGTTAATTCTCTCTCTCTCGCATGTAGTAAACAACATGCTGCATATTTTACAACTTTGCATGCTTTCTGCTTTGGGGAGTCAATGCCGAATACTTCTGGAATAGAGAGAGCTTTCTTGCCGCAGGGGTGGGCACTTGTATCCCCAGCTTGTCCACAAGATTTTTTTCTTCATCTTGGATGGACTAGATTAGTTAGTTTATAGGACTATGATTAGTCAAATCTAAACTTCTAACTTATCTACTCCTTGCACCAACTATATCGATGCATCTTCCTTCTTGCCCTAAGTTGGCCTCCTTTACCTAGATCTACATATATCTCTATGCTTAGGGCCCATATGACCACTGATCAAAAGCCCTCATTACTTATCTTCATCAAGCCTAGATCTCTAGCCGTCTTGTCCATTCACGGCAACTGGCCGTGATATGTGGGATATTTTCTTCTCTTAAAATAAAAAGTCAAAGTATCATCTTTAAAACACACCAATCTTAGCTGGTTACATTATGTTTATATTCCTTTAGTGCTTCGCACAAGGGAACTTGACATGCCCCATGACATTGGTGAGAAGTGGACCTTTTAGTGTTTTGTTTTTTAAAATTTCATGATTGGTGATATTGTGTATTTTTGGTGATATTGTAAACCAGTTTCGCCACACTTTAATTTTTGTTCTTACTGATCAGAAGAGACTTGTCAATATGGATTTGCCAAGTATATATTCAAAAGGGTTATATATATATTTTTGGTCATTTATATAGCGGGGAATTGAAGGTGAATGCCTTGGATTTACTACTTTTTGTGATTTTTTACTTTTTGATCTACTATGGTCTCGAGGGCGGATTGGTAATTATATGGCAGAAAAGGCTAATTAGGTATAAATTTGCCAAGTGTATGTACAAAAGGGTTCTATATTTTTGTCATTTATACATCGGGGAATTGGATGTGGATGCCTGTTATTGACTATTGTCTATGAAGTTTGCCTTCCGAGACACTATGGTCTCGAGTAAAAGTTTACAAGGATGATGTAAACAGAATCTGTGGATTTATGGATTATGATGGTGGTTGCAAGCTTTTTGTAAATATTTGTACGAAAAGTGATTCGATTTTGCAGTATTAATCTATGTACTATCAATTGTATGAATAGTAATTTGATGTATGTATGAAAAACATAGGATGAGGCATAATTTGTGAACTAACTTTTTATTTTCTATGATGCAAGGGAAAAAGTTGAAAATAGGTTTAATCTCGTTTTTCAGTAATGTATTCTAGTCTGAATTGATGTTATGGTGCTTGTGGCAATAATCCCAGGCGACGTTGATTTGTGATAGATTCTGCTGTTTGAAGGAATGCTGCAAAGGCTTCCAGCGTTTTCTGCAACAGAAATTTAGGATCCGTTGCCCACTTTGAGGTAGCAGGTACCTTGTCTCTAGCTTCTTGATATGCTGGGTAGTCAAAGACAAAATGTTTCTCTTCTCCTATTGCTCTTGATTGGCATTGCTGGCAAATTCTCATAGCTCTTTCTTTTTCTTTCGTCTTGGTCACAACTTCCAGATAATGAGCCTCGCATCTAAATTTTGCCATTAGCTGTAGAAGGTTGATCCTTAGATAGCATTGAACAAAGTATGCTATGCTCGCCTCACATCTAAATTTTGCCATTAGCTGTTGAAGGTTGATCCTTAGATAGCATTGAACAATGTATGCTCTAATGGGTGTTGTCGACATAGAGGGCTTTGTCCACCTTTAGAGGTTTGCTGGGCCACGTCGTTAATATGTAGCCCTTCTTAATATCTTCTGACCATATTGTGAGCTGTATTCACTGACCGGCTTTTCCATTTTCTATTGGAATTTGCTGCTCTGTGATTGCCAAGCTTGGTATCCTTTCACAACTCATTGACGTAATGCGTTGTACATACCTGGTGGTCTCTATGAAGCCGTGGATTTCAACTAAGTATTGTCCAAGTTCTGCTAATATGATTTCTCTTGGAGTTCTCTGCTTGATGTTGATCGAGTTCTCTCATCTAGCTCAGTTTTGTAATCTTAATTTGTATTAGCTTAAAGTGGGAAAAAAAGAACCAGGACAACTGTGGACTGTTCCTGCTTTGCCTTCTTCGCACAAGGAACTTGACATGCCCCATGACATTGGTGAGAAGTGGACCTTTAGTGTTTTGTTTTTAAAATTTCATGATTGGTGATATTGTGTATTTTGGTGATATTGTAAACCAGTTTCGCCACACTTTAATTTTTGTTCTTCGATCAAGAGACTTGTCAATATGGATTTGCCAAGTATATATTCAAAAGGGTTATATATATATTTTGGTCATTTATATAGCGGGAATTGAAGGTGAATGCCTTGGATTTACTACTTTTGTGATTTTTACTTTTGATCTACTATGGTCTCGAGGGCGGATTGGTAATTATATGGCGAAAAGGCTAATTAGGTATAAATTTTGCCAAGTGTATGTACAAAAGGGTTCTATATTTTTGTCATTTATACATCGGGAATTGGATGTGGATGCATATTGACTATTGTCTATGAAGTTTGCCTTCCGAGACACTATGGTCTCGAGTAAAAGTTTACAAGGATGATGTAAACAGAATCTGTGGATTTATGGATTATGATGGTGGTTGCAAGCTTTTTGTAAATATTTGTACGAAAAGTGATTCGATTTTGCAGTATTAATCTATGTACTATCAATTGTATGAATAGTAATTTGATGTATGTATGACGAAAAACATAGGATGAGGCATAATTTGTGAACTAACTTTTTATTTTCTATGATGCAAGGGAAAAAGTTGAAAATAGGTTTAATCTCGTTTTTCAGTAATGTATTCTAGTCTGAATTGATGTTATGGTGCTTGTGGCAATAATCCCAGGCGACGTTGATTTGTGATAGATTCTGCTGTTTGAAGGAATGCCGCAAAGGCTTCCAGCTTTCGCAATGTAAATTTAGGATCCGTTGCCCACTTTGAGGTAGCAGTACCTTGTCTCTAGCTTCTTGATATGCTGGGTAGTCAAAGACAAAATGTTTCTCTTCTCCTATTGCTCTTGATTGGCATTGCCGGCAAATTCTCATAGCTCTTTCTTTCTTTCGCCTTGGTCACAACTTCCGGATAATGAGCCTCGCATCTAAATTTTGCCATTAGCTGTAGAAGGTTGATCCTTAGATAGCATTGAACAAAGTATGCTATGCTCGCCTCACATCTAAATTTTGCCATTAGCTGTTGAAGGTTGATCCTTAGATAGCATTGAACAATGTATGCTCTGCTCTAATGGGTGTTGTCGACATAGAGGGCTTTGTCCACCTTTAGAGGTTTGCTGGGCCACGTCGTTAATATGTAGCCCTTCTTAATATCTTCTGACCATATTGTATTTTGGTGATATTGTGTATTTTTCATTTTCTATTGGAATTTGCTGCTCTGTGATTGCCAAGCTTGGTATCCTTTCACAACTCATTGACGTAATGCGTTGTACATACCTGGTGGTCTCTATGAAGCCGTGGATTTCAACTAAGTATTGTCCAAGTTCTGCTAATATGATTTCTCTTGGAGTTCTCTGCTTGATGTTGATCGAGTTCTCTCATCTAGCTCAGTTTTGTAATCTTAATTTGTATTAGCTTAAAGTGGGAAAAAAAGAACCAGGACAACTGTGGACTGTTCCTGCTTTGCCTTCTTCGGGCACATCATTTTCTCCCTGAGCTAGAACATACAGATTAATCTAGTTCAGTTTTATAATATATTATATAGATTATCTTACAGATATACCAGTCTTATGCATGGAACTTAATTCTATATATGATCTTAATTTTTACAATCTTGAAAAACACATCAATCCTATCTAATCTAGTTTGGTTTTATCTTAGTTATGATCTTAGTTTCCTTGTAATGCACTTGTGAAGTACCTGCATAACCAGATTCTTTTCCATTCTGATCCTGCCAGGCGGCACGCGGTCGTTGGAACACTGTGCACGGGGCATGAGCGACCGTTTAAAAAAATCTCACGAAAATATCGAGGAGGTGATGCTTTGTATGGAGTGTCAGTGGGTGCTGATCCATGATCCGGTTACGGGGAGTTAACGAGACTGACAGATTTTGTTTGTGTGAACGACTACCTAAAGTCCCAAGTGTACAAGAAAGCTCTTCCCACCGGCACTGTGGTTGTGTGTGGCGTCTTCTCGACGCCGGAAGTCCTTTGCAGTCTTCCTGGTTTATGTGGGTAGCTGGATGTGTTGTGAATTCTGTGAAAACTAGGATTGTGACATTCTCCTTGTCGTTGTGCCCTGTTACGCTCCCCTGCCCCGTCGCATGATCGGGCTGAAGACCTGCTTCCAGGTTCCTTACACACTCACGCGTAGGTGTGTGTGAGCGAGGTTATAGAAACTGGCAGGAATGGTTCCAAGCGACCGGATTGTCACCCAGCTTCTCGATCTGCCGGACGATGCCCTCCGCCTCGTCCTGCTGAAACTGAGCTTGGAGGATATCTGCTCGCTGGCCAGGACCTGCCGGCTGCTGCATGCTCACAGCAATGATGACACGGTGTGGCTGCCCCGCTGCAAGGCCTGGGAGAAGGATGTGAATCTAGCAGATTGGCGGCGCTTTGTTTTCTCCACCAAGGCCCTCTACCGGCTGTTACGCTATTTCAGCAAGATCGTTGGAGTATGGAGTGCGCAGGAGCTTCGACCTCGCGGTGGCATTTTGTTCATTACTTGGGTCTGCCCTGATCTCTTTCTAAATGCCTTCTGGTGTCTCGACGCCTGTCTAGGCTAGGTTGGGCGGCGGACTAAGAGTCGAAGGTTTTGAACGCAGGGCAAGGGCAGGCTGGTTGCTTCTCGCGTTCTGCCGAAGGGGTCGAATTCCCGTGAGTGTTTGTCTTTGCACTTCTTGCCCCATCTGGTGCCAAGGTCTTTTTGGCGGCTAGTGTGACTTTTTGGTCATGTGTATGTGCAGGGGGTTCACTGTTGTTCAAAGAGACCTTGTTCATACGCCTGTTTGAGCTGGTTGGCTTGCCGGATGGCAGCGCAAAGATGTTCCTCCTCTCAGCTAGAGCGGGCTGTGAGGTGGTCCGGTTGCCTGGTTGTTTGGTTTGGGGTTCTTCTGATACTAAAGACTCTTTCCATTTTGATATGTATGGGCTAGGCAGCGCTTCTGCCCAGGCAGACAGGGTAAGTGTGAGTGCCCCAGCTGCTGTTGGAGATGATTCTGGTGTTCTCAGATTCTGTGTTCGAGTTTGGAGGTGGTAACTGCTTCTTGTTCCCCCAGGAAGCTCTTGCGTCAGTTGGAAATGATGTTCACTCATCGGGAGAAAGGCAAACTTGTAGTGAGGCTGTTGACCTACGAACCTACTTGAGAGCACCGGCTACGGATGAAACGAGGCTCATTGACTCATTGCAGCAACGTTTTCTGATGCATAATATGGCTCACGGTGCTGAGCAGCAACTCATACAGATCCCTCAGCAGATGGAAAATGATGTGAGTTTGTTCAAGATCCTTGTCGAACATAGTGAAAACGTTATCAAGCCTTACTAAGAATCTCTTTGCATCCTCAGGGGCCAGCGAGCAGTGGGGGTAACAGGGCGATTCGTTATATGATGCGTCTAGCAACTCGAGGTATGAAGCCAATTGTGATCATCATAAGTGTGGCAGCATGACTTTCTGATGCATGTATTGCGCTCTTGGAGCGAACATATTATTTAGATACTTTGATAAAGTGGCAGAGTGTTGCTTGGCAAAGATATTCTTTTGCTAGCTTGTTTTGTAGCTAGTAGATGAAAGGAGTGTCCGGTGCCGTCAAGGATCACCTAACTGCTATGCTTGCTTCAATAGGTGAACTTCAAGGTTCTTGCATCCGGGTCTGGCAGTCTCAATATGCCAGGCTCACCATTGGTGAGCCGAAGCCAGGACAGGAACTCAACGGCCTGTGGAGCGGAGTATATGGGCCACACGGGCTTGAAGTTGTGCGGGTCTCCTACAAGGATGATGAGATTGTGGCCACTAAGGTTCTTGGTACGTTATTTCATGGAGGAAGTAGAGTGCATGTCGTTTGGACCTGGTGCGTGACCGCAGCCAGGTCAGGCTAGCCTAGCTGCAATTATGTTCAGGAATTTGATGGCGTTTATGTTGGCCAGGTGATCCCAACGTACCTTGTGGGGCAGATACGTTCAAGGTGCGGATTGACACCATGACTAACAACGTTCCAGTGAGTATTCAGACACTCGCTGCTGCTCATATGAGTGGAGGAAGACCTCCAGAGCTTGTGAAGATGTAAGTCTACTTGAACCCATAAATGTCCAGATTTGTTGGCTCCATCAATTATCATGGAGTAGCACCCACTGTAAGTGGTGCATTGCTTACGTGCAGGTACAGAGGTTTCGGGAGGATAGCTGATCACGACTTCACGAGCCCACAGTGGGTCGGTGGACGACTTTTGGTTGACAGTTCTGGGAACATTTCCTTCCTATGGGAGGATGCTGATTTTCTGATTCAGTTCCAACGGTTTGAACTTGAACGGATGTAGGAGTATTCTCTCGTGAGCTGCTGTGTGTATCTGTAGCAACCTCGTCTGTCACAGAGTCCCTCCTGATGGTAGTTGGTAAGCGGCAAAGTGTTAGCAGCAAGGGCCTCTGTCTTGGCGAGGTTTGTACATGTTGTAAATTATGCTTGCATCGTATTTAGTGTTGGGGTCTCTTGTTTGATGGTTGATCTCGCATGAAGGGGAGATGTACCCCCAGCGGATCTTTTTTCTGTCCTATCTTAACTCGCTTTCATTCATTGCCCGGTCGTAGTTAGAGAGATTTGGGTCTCAGGCCCCTCAGCAGAGAGAAATTTCTATTAGAGAATGCTGTTATCCACGGTACAGCCTTTATACAACTGCACTTCACCGCTTGAAACACTACCAGTGACAGCTTGCATACGAGACATATTTCTGTTAGAGAAGGCTGTCATCCGCGGCACAGAATCTGTGTACAACTGCACCTGACCGCTTGAAACACTACCAGTGACAGCTTGCATGCGAGATATATTTCTGTTAGAAGCTGTATACAACTGCACCTGACCGCATGAAACACCACCAGTGACAGCTAGCATGCGAGATAAATTCCTATTAGAAAATGCTGCCATCCGCGGTACAAACTCTGTATGCAACTGCACCTGACCGCTTGAAACACCACCAGTGACAGCTTGCATGCAGTTCGCAAGATTCAACGTATCGTGGTTACTCTGGCAAGGAATAACATCTCTCAGCCAACCATAGCGAATGCAAATGGACTAGGTTGACAAGTTCCCGTTTAGTAGATTTGCACTTCAGTTCTGTGCTTCCAGAAAACTCTGGCAACCTCAGGATGCACAATTCTTTTCACAGTGCAATCTGACTTTTGAAAGGTGGAAGTTCCCCGGATAGCATCCGCAATATGGGAACTATCAAAACCAAGATCATGAGCGGCTTCAGCCTGCGCTCCATACACAAGTCTCTGCAAGATAGGAGATCATCCGCGGGCAGTAAGCTTCTAGAAGCGGCTTTGGTTCAAACCAATTGAAAAGAAAAACAAAGCAGAAGATAAACAGAATACCGGGATGCGCGCCAGGTACATTGCGGCGAAGGACATCGGACAAGGTTCACAGGAGGAGTACATCATGCAGTCCGCAAGGTCAATCTTGCCCAAAGCTTTGCATGCCTGCACCACAAGTATATCGAAATTCTGAGAAACCTCGGATTACCTGTCTGCAGAAACGTTCACGCACACCCTCTCGCTTAGCAAAGAAGGTTCAGATGCAAGCCATGAAAAGCTCAACTCAATTCCGCAAGTAGGACGGCACACAGCTGAATCCTTCTAGCAGCGGGCAACCATAACCTACGTTTTGGATAGCAAGAATCTCCGCATGCGCAGTTGGATCTTTGAGCTTGAGAACCTCATTGTGAGCCTGCGCAACAACCTGCCCGTCGCGAACAACCACAGCTCCAAAGGGTCCGCCATCCCTGAGCTTCATCCCAGATTCTGCCTCCTTGGCTGCAATAGTCAGGAACCGGTAGTCCACCTCATCTTCGTCCTCCACCGCTCTCCTGCGCTTGCTCACCCGTTGCCTGAGGATCTTGGCAGCAACCGCCGCTGCCACCACCACGAGAGCTCTCACAAGCATGGAGTCTCCTCTCTTCAGCATGGAGTCTCCTCGCTTCCGCTGAAAATCCTCGCAGCGGAAGTAGCGGGGACAATGAATTTGTGAGGTTACGAGGGACAGGCTCCACCTCGGCCCCCCGCGCGCGTGATGTGCTTGAAGTGTGCAGTCATATCCAGCGGAAACCTTCCTGTCTGCAGGACGATACAGTTGCTACGGACGCTCAAATGCGGAACAGACCTGAACGCGCTTCTCAATTTTGAATCAGGTGCGAACTGGCAAAGGGGATGGAAACCTGGACAGTTTCAGTTGGCTTCTTGCATGCAGGAGAAGTACAAGTGCGGCAGGACTCAATGTGAGCCTCTCGATCGCTGGGCTGTATACAACATATGTACAAACTTTAAGTGCTGGAGGGCAAAACCAGACGGTCTGAACCTGTCACCATCTTCACGTCAGTGATGACATCTCCCGTTTTAAGCTGTGACAGAAGCTCTTTGCCTTTCGTCACGTACCTGCCCAGCGACAGGAGCTATCAGAGAACTGATCAGACACGATCTTCATGTTGCTTGGGTGATATGGAAAGATAGTTACCCAAAAACAGAGAACTGGCCCTCGTCAAATGAAAGCCCTCCCAAGCCAGCCTGCAAAGTCCCCAGAAAAGTATAGATCAGCCGAGTCCGAAAAGCTCAGATGCCCCAAAAAGGGGAGGCTTTAAAGGTAGGGTTTTACTCACACTTCGCTTGTCATACAGGTAGAAGAAGAACTGAGAGGGTGAAGAGAAATCCTCAGATTCAGGGTTATGCGCCATTGCTACAGCTCCGTAGACTGACAGGGGAAGCACTGGCAGTTCACCATCCTTCACAGCGAACCATATATACTTTTCAGTGTACCACGTTAATTGCAACCAAGAGCTGCACAAGGTATACTTGAGTCAGCAGCTTACTTGCACACTTAGAGTCGTCCTGTACAATGGCTGGAATTCACCAGCTGGCAGTATCTCAATCGGTAGGGACCTGCCCACCGTGTTGTTAGCTTCGTTGTCTGTCAGAACAGCTTGCTCCGTACTCCTGAGCTTAATCCCATTGTATGCACCTTTCTGAACCTGAACCCTCCACAAGAAGTTCACGTCAAAAAGCCTTGCCAGCAGCATCCTACCTCAGAGACAAGTATCTCAGGGAACAGGAGGTCCTTGCATTACCAGTTCTGCGAAGTTGCCAGCAGTCAAGGGAGCCGAGTACCCATCTAGGACAACCTGTATCCTCCAAGGTAAGTAAAGTGACAACGAATGAGCTCGCAGAAATAGGAAAACGACTTCTGAAGCTCAAAGGAGAAAAACAGTGGTTGGCCACAACCTCGACAGTTCCCTCTTTTTGGAGCCCGCCACCAGCAGATACAGTGAAACCCGACCCATCACCTTTTGACACAGTTAATGCAACAGTAGCCCGGCCTGTCAACCTGCGCACATTCAAATTCTTCACGTAACTGCATTTCAGCTGATCAGCCTGCAGATGATGAGAGAAAACTACCACACATCTCACCTTGGAAATTCCTGATACTGTGCTGGTAATAAGAAGGGCAAACCTGGTGCCTGCAAAGGAACCCGCCACACAGGTGATCCTTCATGATTTCGAACTACTGATATTGGTAAACCACTTGAAGCAGAGAGCGCTACCTGAAGAGTTTCTAACTCAGCTATGATCTCCAGTGCATTGGCAAGCCTGATTGACACTTTGTCAGGGTCCTTGGCATCAATTGCTTGCAGTAAATCTGTGAGACTTGTGTTCTGTAGACAAAGCTCCACTGAGTTAACAGTGGAACATGGACTGACATGTAAAGCAGACTCCCCCAGTTCCGTGCTTGATCAGGCTGTTTGTCCAGATCATAACACACTGCCCAGCCAGATCTTCATTCGATCATACAGAAACAGAAACTTCCAATGGTGAGTTGTGTTACCTTTCCGTCAATCAGACTGTTGTAGAGCTCAACACCCCGGGCTTTCTGGTCTGCAGGTACAGCAGCCAAAATTGCCCCTTTTTCATCTGTTGCCAACTGCCACAAAGTTACAGATGAATGCGTATATGGAAGTCAAGAATGTGCCCCGAGATGCCCAAACAAGGCGTGTACACCGGCTTACCTTGAGAGCCTTTTTCACATCTGACTCCATAGTCCCATAGGGCTTTCTTTGAGGTATACGGAGCAGGTAAAAAATATCTTCCAAAGAATCCTGTCAGTCCGCAAGGCCGATCAGTCGTTAAACCCATGGCTGATGCCCATCACCTGTGCACCTTGAATGACTTCACACACTGACCTGTATTTTCTTCATCGACAAATTCACGGCAGGAATTGCTCTCCGCAGAGCAACCTCTGGCGATCTCGGCACCTTGGTATCGGGGGAGTAGAGTACTGCTTCCGCAGCCGGTGGCCTCAGGACGTCCATCATCCCGTCAAGCGGAACCGGTGCTGTTGCTTGAAGCAAAGCCACGACCATTGCCACAGCGCGCCCAACAGCCTGCCTGCTCCACGACTCTGGCTTCTCTACCAAAAACGATGTCGACACCTCCGTTTCCGCAACATCACTCTACCGATGCAACAAAACACGTCAACATGAGCTGAAGCCAGGGACCACCACCAGCCCCAGCCCCAGCCCCAGCCCCAACCCCAACCCCAGCACCCACACTCCGGTAGGAAGAAACCTGAGAAACAGCTGAGCACCTCCACCTCTGAGTCACAGCTCTGCATCCAAGCTTGCATCCAGCATTCCCTGCTGCAAACGCCTCTTCTCTGAAACAAGCTCTCCGCTGGCCCTTCACAAGGGAAACGGCAGGGCAGAACGGGGACGACAAGGGCAGCACTGACGACACCATCACGTCGATGAGGATGCACACGATGACACCCACCCAGTCGACCCACTTCACCAACCTCCCGCGCAATGCATTTTACTGCACTGCCGCGACGGAAGGTTAGAAGAGACGACTGGCAAGCTGAAACCAAGACGACCAAAGGTCTATCTGTCCCTCAGATTCTTTCATTGCCCTCCTCTCCAGGCTCTTCCTTGTGATACAAAAAATGTGTCTGTATATACTGAGAGCAGCACAATGTACTGGGAGCCCACAAAAATGAGGCTGACCCTCGGCTTACCTTCCACAATCGGGCAGACGGGATCATCCTCCAACGGTCTCGCCGCTGGCTCCAACAGTTTGTTTCGGATAAGCTCCGAGCTCCCAGCCTCAAGCTAAAGACAGCGCTAACAGCACGCCTGTGCGAAGGAGTTACGAGGATGAATCGTAACAGGGTGCCCTAGGGGCTCTCTCTCTACACACTCTTTCTACTCTTCACTGGTCGTCAAGTCTCGTCTCGTCTCGTCTGCTGCGTGTCTATCTATGTACATTCACACTGTCCGTCCGTCCGGAAGGTAGGCAAGAAAGTCGATGCTACCCGTGCGGTTGGTTTTGTGGGCGATAGAGCGTGACGATCCGATGCGATTCTCACACGGCGACGACGCAGCAATGGCTGCAGAGATCCTTGGCCTCGTAGCAGGGGCGGCGGACGGGGTCGATGCAGGTCCAGGGCTTGGACCCGGGCGGGCAGTCGAGGTGGAAGACGTCGATGGTGTCGAGGCAGCCGAGGGGGTCGGAGGGGATGCGGTAGCCGCCGATGAAGTAGAGGTTGGAGGCGATGGCGGCCATGGTGAGGAAGCAGCGGTGCGCGCCCTGGAGCTCCTCCTGCTGCCGCATTCGGCGGTGGGAGCCCTTCACTTCCTTCCACATGTTCACCTGTTCGTCGTACATCTCGATGCGGCCCTTCCAGAGCTGCAGCAGGTCGCCGGAGCTGTAGAATTTCCCCTCCAGGCTTACGATCTGGTTGGGCGGGATGTCGAGCTGCCACATCCCCTTATGCAGCTCCCATCGCCGCGTATCCGGATGAAACACGTCCACGGAGCTCCTGTCGATGGTGAAGACACACTCGGCTTGGCAGCCTTCCGGGGCCGCGAACCCGCCAATCACATGCACCTTCTGGTCGACGGTGACGCCCACGCACCTGTACCTCCCGTGCTCATGGCGGGCAGCGCCTCCCATCGATCCTCCTCCGGGTAGTACACCTCGGCGCTCGCCACGCCCTGCTCGACCCCGGCCTGCCATCGCCCCCCGGCCACGTAGATGAGCCCCCCGGCCACTGTGCAGGCAAAATCCACCCGGGGCGTGCCCATGCTCGCGCACTGCGTCCACTCCCCCGTGGTGCAGTCCAGCGAGAACACCTCCCTGCGCATCTCCACGTCCATCTCCACGAAGCCGTTCTGGTTGGGGCTCCTGTGCGAGGGGTCCATCTGCTTCGTGCACAGCCGACCCCCTATCACGTACAATCGCTGGTGCGTGGACACGAAACCGAATCCTGTCACCCAATGGCGTCAGCCATGGCAACGCTACTGAGCTAAAAGAAGGTCTCTCTGGAAAACAGCGACGACTCACCTTTGAGGATCTCGCAGGGGCGGAGGCCCGGGATGGTGCCCATTGGGTGCCAGACGTTATGCTTGGGGTCGTATGCGGTCACCCAGACGTTGTGCATCCAGGCCGGGAGGGGCGGGGCGGCGGGCGGGAGCGGAGCGCCCCACGGGCACCGGCGGCAGAAGGAGAGGTAAATCCACGTCTCCTGCAGGCCCAGCCGGCGGCGGAGGCGGTAGAGCTCACGCGACGATAGAGCGCGCCTCCAGGCGCGGCTGACGCGCCTGAGGGCCGAGTGGGACGATCTGGGGACGTGCGCCAGGCAGCGCAGCGCCAGAGCCGCGTCCTTCAAGCCCGGGATGAGGCTGGGCGCCCCGCTCGGGTCCGGGCTCTCCATCGACTCTCCTGCTGCGACCATGCCGTCTGCATCGGCTGGGCTGGGCTTGGAGAGCGCGGTGCAAAAGGAGTGGACACGCTTGCCTCGTGGCTATTCTCAGCTGCCCTGCTTGCTTCGCTTCCATCGCTCCTCCGATGGACGCACCAAGGTGCCGTTTGTCGTTACAGATCCGCCTCACCTTGTCCGCCCAAACGGACACATCAACCACGGTATCGAAAAAACCGACACATTACATGCACTCCAATTTGACGAACAAATTAGGTACTCCAGTTATAATACAGCGATGGTCAGTGAAGGGGGGAGTATGGTATCTGAGTACATATTAGGTGCATGGCGCAAACAGAGAAGAATACCTAGGTCTAGGGCAACTGAGACTAGGTACAATCCATGGCATCTGGGACTAGAGTCCATGGGAGCTGAGACTCTAGTCCATGGGAGCTGAGACGAGAATCTATGGGAGATGAGACTAGAGTCTATGGCAGCTGAGACTAGAGTCTATGGCAGTTGAGATAAGAATATATGGTAGCTGAGATTAGGTCAAAGCAGCTGCTACTTTGGGGGACTTCCGCCTTCCACAAGCACTTGGCAATGAGCCGATAATCGCCTGAAGCGAGAAGGCATCGCATGCACCTGCTTCAGCCTGCAACGCTCGTTTTCAGCTTGAGGAACAACCTACTAGACAAACGTCACCTGCCTTGACCAAGCTCTTGATGGTTTTTTTCTACCCGATCGTCGAGGCTACCGGAGCGTCTGTCACTGGGAGAGCAGCTGGCTTTGTTCTGCGAGTGACGGTCATGTGCAAGCCCTCTGAAGTGTGGATGGTGGCTCCTGTCGTCATGCCAACCTGATGCAAGAGGCGAGATAAGAAAACAACGAATCACTTACTTGATAACAGTGATCACCAGAGCAGCATCACCAAGAGGAATCCTCGCGACAAAGCAACACCAACGATCTCACTTACTGCAGGAGCTCCAGGGGTTAGCTCAAACTGAAACCGTCGGGACAGCAGAGCAACGGCGGTGATGTTCTGCAGGTTATTGCCATGCATGGATGAGCGTTGTTTCAGGAGCCAGGACGGCAGGGTGGAGTACAAAGTAAGGTTCCACACTTCGTACCTCAAACGTTGCAAACACATCACCCACACATTTACGAGGGCCTCCTCCAAAAGGCAAGTACCTGCACACGATAAGATCCATTATGAACACAATGGCAACAAATTACCGGAACATTTCTACGAAGGCAACTTCAGATGGTTACCGGAAGTTCTGAGTAACCTCAGTTGGATCAGGCCCATCCACTGCCCATCTTTCTGGCCGGAACTCGTCAGGCTCATCCCAAAGACGTGGATCGCGGTGCAAATTCCACACAGATATGAAGATATCCTCCCCTCTGCACAAACGAAGCACACATACCTGTTGTGACTAGACAGCCAAGGCTTCATATACAAATTAAGGGCCATTCGTGAGACACATACGGTCCGATCTCATATTTGCCGAGCTTGTCATTTTCCAGTGATCGTCTGATCAGCACAGGTGGTTGTGGGTATAGCCGCATGGACTGATGGTTGTGCGAAAACGGTTAGCAAACAAGAAAGCACAAAAGTGATAGCACGTCAGGTTGCACCTACACGAGATTTAGTGGGAAGGTATGTACGTGCATACCTCATTGACCACTCTGGTTGTGTACTTCAATTTTTTCATATCATCTATAGTTGGTAACCGATCACCTAGCACAACATCAACCTGCAAGGAGTATTCTAATAAGCCAACAACCACCTTTCATTTGCGAGTTTATCACCTACCAAAGCTATGAACTCACTCAAGAGCAAACGCAGCAACTGACAAGCATTCATGTGCTTTACCTCTTGCTGCAGCTTCGCAGTCACGCTTGGGTTCTGTGGAACAGACAATAGAGGCAAAACCCTCAGAAAGAAAATCAAGACTTCCTTTCAAGCCAGCATATGCATGAACAAGTTTGTTACCTTTGCAAGGAGGTAGAACGTCCAAGTAAGAACAGCTGCAGATGTCTCATGCCCTGCTATCAGAAGTGTCATCAAGTCATCGCGCAACTGCTTGCTTGTAACCTGCTTAACAATTCCGAAGACTTTTCATTTAGCTGACTGCAGGGAGTCACTCCTCATTTCTGAAGGGTAGGTCTGTACTTACATCATCACCAGATGCCAACAAAAAGTGCAGTATACTTGGATCACGCTCACTGACGTACTCCTCGTGAAAGCTCACGTCCTCCTCATCAACGATTCTCTGTTACCATGTACGTCAGATTGAGAAGAGGCCGGGGGTTTAAGAACAAGCATATCTGCAAATGACCTGTGTCCAGAAAAACTGACAGATGACACAGTACACACCTTACACGTGTCAATGAGAAAGTCCAGTGTTTCATTGATCAGCTTCAGAGAGGCTTGCACCTTCTGTTGGCGTGGTGAAAGAGCAGCGAGAGGAGGGATTTTCCAGTACGGAAACAAAGCTGTGCTCCGCATCTCTGATTCTCTTAATGCTACGTACACTGCCTATGAAACGAACATGTCTTGAATTAGGGGAGGTCAGTTAAGAACCTGCAACTGAAATACTGGGATGCCACCTAATGTCATTTACCTCAACAATGCCCGTATCATTTGAAAGAGAGTCAAACTCATAGTTGAACACAGCCTTGCCAATCACATCCAAAGTGAACCGGGAAAACAATGACTCCATCTCTACATCCCCGCCTTTAGCTGCAGCGACATCAAGCTTCTTGCAGAGATTCTCGGTTGCGGCTGAAAAGAGGTCAACCATCTTGACCACAAACTGAAGACCCAACTAGACCTTGTCAGTTGTCACAGCTCAAAGGGAGCAAAAGCACGGAGGAGTGACCAATCGGTCGGGGACACTAACAGTGCGTAGCCCTACTAACCTTCCTATGTAGAGATGGAACGATTGCCCGCCTGCGCACTTTCCACACCTCGCCATCTGCTGGGATAAGACCTTGGCCCATGACAAAGTCTAAGATTTCTGCAAGAATACCCTACAAAAGAGAAGCTGACGTTAGTGTCCCAAGTCCACACCATGGCACCAGAACAGGTCAGCAGCAAGAACACCCCAACATATCCTATCAAGGGTGTTGTATGAGGTCTGCCTATCCTCCCAGACCACAAACGGCAAGTCACCTTGGAGTAAGCCTTGGAATTGTCCTTGAGCAGATGCTTCACATTATCTGGATCTGAGACAATAACGAATGACTGGAAATTTGACCAAAGAAATCAGTGAAGGAGCACCAGAAAAAGCAAGAGTTCTTCTATCCCAAGTGAAACATGTTCGAGGTACAATGCGAATGGAGGTACCCTCGACAGTGAGAGAGCTCAGATGATACCTTGAAAGGTCCAAACGCCAGCCTGAACGGTGAGCCATAGGTCTTGAAAAGATTATACAGTGGAACAAAAAAAGGTTGGCCCACAATGCTGCTAACTTGGCCAGCTGCCTCAGGCATTTTCTTCGATGCCTCTCTTCTCCAGTCCCTCTCCAACTCCGCCAAATATCTAGCCAGTGCACGTCCGGGAGGTCCAGCATTCACCACCACGGACCGCAGATCTTGCAGGAAAACATACCTGCCATCAAATACTGGTGAGTACTAAAGCTTCCAGTCCTTCCTTTGGCAGTTCCAAACCGGCGAATGGCTCACCTGTCTGCCCCAGTCTTGGTGAACTCCCCAGACAGAATCCGATTATTGATCTCAGCCTGTTTCAGTTCCAACAACTCTCGTTCCAGACTCTCACCTGTTTCATCCTCCTCCGTACTGCCGCGCTTCCTGCCATTCCCATTCCCAATGGCCGAGACGATCCAAAGTGATTTGGATTTGTCTGCAATAGAGACAGGAAGGTGGTGCAGTCAGATCACATCCGTGCTACTCTGCCTGTCAACCTCATCCAAGCTCCAGCAGCAGGAAACAGAGAAGCGAGCTGGGCCCTGACGTACTTCTGGATAGCGGGATTTGGGAAATCCTCAAGTCAAGATCCACTGCCCCAATTTTGGGCTGCTGCCCGAATCCCACCTGGTGCCTCCCAGAGAGCAGAGCAGCTGCTCTGCCACCGCCAGAGTCGGTCAGGGACTGGCAGCCGGTGACCGCAGCTGCAGAGGAGCGGCAGGCGGCGCTGCTTGCTGCAGCCATGGCTGGTGCTGCGTTCTCTGGTCCAGCAGAGAACTTGTCACCAGCGGAAAGGAGCGAGCCGCCCTTCTCTCGGTTGGCACGCGCCGCCCATCAGCTGCTGCGTTGCTGACGGGGCAAAAATTCCTGCCTTCCCGCCAGTGCATTACAAAGATAACAAACAAACGGCCATCGAGGCATTTCAGGCATAAAGAAGAGCGTGTGATGCTCTTGAGCTTGCCGACGCACATCGTGATCGCTGATTCTCGCTGCAAGAAAACAATTACTACAGTACCAGCTAGTAGCGGCGGCTTTTAGGAAAGGCAGATGCTCTGCTGCCTAGGGCCGCAACCCTCCTCCTGTCGATGTACATACGTAGAAACTTCCCGGTAATCCCCCTACATTGATGCTTTGCTGCCTAGGGCCGCAACTTGCAACCCTCCTCCTGTGCGTGTTGGTACTTTCCGTCCCGGTCATTCTCCTACTTTGATGCTATGCTGCCTAAGGCCGCAACTTGCAAGCCTCCTCTTGTGCGTGCTGGTACTTCCCGTCCTGGTCAGTCCCCTATATGCTTTCGTGTCCTGTTTCCCGTTAATCAAGAACCTTCCTTGATCCCGTCACTCCCATCAAGATTCTCGTCCAGTTGTCTTGCAGACGAGGAAAATCAGGTACCACGTCCATCGTTCTCAACTCGTCCTGTGCTATGCGGAACAAGGCTGAAGGTGGGAGAACCATCAGACCGCCAAGACCAGCTCTGGATCTTGATTCAAGGGAAGAAGAAGGAAGTCAGGTAGAGGCTATCATTGGACATGCTGCACGACGGGGTGGCGTTTACACTGGTGATCTTTTCTATTGCATTTCCATCAGGAAGGAGATTACAGATGGTAATAGAACTACAACTACACTACAGCAACTCGTACAACAAGGGCGATATGCGTGCCTGTAGTGTCTACATGAGAACACTGCGTCCTGTGATGTGAACTTGCGAAGTGCTCCACAGGAAGGTTTCAAGTCCTCCCAAAGAATGAGGTGTCCTCTGCTAAGAGTTGGAAGAAGGACGAAGGATTTCTCCGCTAGCAAGGTTTCTCGCCTCACCCCGCTTGCAGGCTTGCTCAAGTTCAAGCTCGGAATTTCCGATCTTGCGCAATGTGGCTAGTCTTCACACTTTCAAAACATGGCTCGCCTTCACGCTTGCACAATGGCTCCAGCTCTGTACCAGCAAGAACCGAGGAAAAGGCTGTGGATCATCACATCTGCGTGCTCACCAGCCGCGGGGCGGGCAGGCCCGGCCATTTCCCCTGTCAGCACGAAGATCTCGTTCTTGTGCCCGAAGGCCCGAGGAGCGTGAATGTTGAAGGCGTCCTTGGCGGGGGTGCCGGGGGCGGCCACATTGTGCCACTTCCCGGACTCGGAGCTGAATCGCTGGAAGGAGTCTCTGAGCGTGAGATTGAAGATGCCAGAGTCGGTGGCCACCAGCTCCCCGTCCAGCAACCCGGAGCTGCTCATCTGGAAGTCCCGGTGCCAGGCGTCCGCGGCGGGATCATACACCAGCACCACGGACTGCTGCGACTCCATGAGGAAGCCCTTGACGAGGAGCTTGCCTTGGAAAACGAGGTCACAGTCGATGGTGTCCAGCGGCACCGGCATGTCGCAAACCTTCCTCCACTCGTCTCTCCGCACGTCGTACACCTCAGTGCAGACCTCCACCTTCCCGCAAGCGCTGTACCCCCCGGCGACGTAGAGGCAGCCGTCGATCACTCCGCAGGCAAAATTGCTCCTGGGAGCGCGCATGGACGCGCCCTGGGACCATCTGTGCGTCACCGTGTCCAGCACATGGACGTGCTCCGTCTGCGGCCGGCTCCCGTAGAGGGACTTCCTCCCGCCGATGAGCAGCACGGAGCCGTCCACGGCCGCGAGCCTGTACCCGTCCAGCCCCGCCTCCTGCGACAGGCCGCAGGAAGGCGGCAAAGAGACCTTGCACAGCATCTGCCTGCTGCTCAGGTCATACATGCAGCAGGTGGCCTGGGGGGACGCAGCCACATCCGTGCACAGCACGAAGAGCCAGGCGTCCGAAAGCCCCAAGGCCTTCCGGTAGCGGTAGAAGTCGAGGCTGGTGAGCACCGAATTCCAAGTACTGGACACGGCGCGGAGGTTGCCGTGGTGCAGCCGGGGCACCCGCAGCAAGCACAGCAGAGCAACATGGTCCGGCAGCCCGGGAATCATCTCCGGCCTCTCCATCAGCCCTAGCACCTCTTCGCACACTTTACAGAAGCACACACAACACATCCAACGCTGCGCAGCTCAAGCTCCAGATCTTCACCGATTCCTGCACCAGTGCTCCCAATTCCAGCTCCAAATCCTCACCGATTCCTCCTGCTCCAGTGCTCCCAATTCCAGCTCCAGCGCTTAAATCCTCCAGCCGGGAGCGGGGATGGATGCACAAAGGGAGAGGCAAATCCGCATCCGTGCAAGTCGCAACGACACCGAGGCCATCGCATCATGTCCCCGGCACACCATAGCCGCAAAGCTCTTCTTCATAGAGGAGAAACCAAATCCGACATCGCAGATCAGACCCGCGGCACACGCAGGCGTGCACAAGTAGCGGGCTCTGGATCGGGCGCAACCGGCACAAGCGTATCGCCCGTGCAGCGCCAGATATTTTGATTCGATTCAATGCTATTCGATGCGACTTCCAGACGGTAAAAACCGGCCTGTCACGTGAGATATTTGGCTTGTGTCACGTGTCGGGTAGTGAGAAAGCCTGCACCTCCTACTGAAAGAAGCTCCGGACACGTGGGCTTCAGAGAGGCGCCCCGTGACGGGCCCGCATTGTACAGCCCCTGCAGCATTGGTGCCGTGCTTTCAATAATATCTCAGGGTTGTTGGAAGTCGCCACAGATTCTATACACTCGGCGATCCTATCCTATTTCTCCTAATCGGCTGCTTCTAGAAAAACGTAACCCCTTGGCCCACCCTTGGGTTATGTATCACAGCGAGCACACGAGATCTTGTATTGTAAGTCTTCTAAAGGACGACTATGGTTTTATTGATTACGTTTCGTGTTGATGAACTTGCATAAGGGAGTTCAACTTGATAGTAAAATAATTATATGTATAGATATATATAATAATAAATAATATATAATAATAATAATAATAATAATAAATAAGTTCATCCTAAATAAATAAATAAATAAAAATCATTAACTAAAGAAATATGTTCTAAATTTATTTACATCATATCTTTCACTTGGCTAAAACGTCCAGTTTTACTTTGCTATATCATTGAGCTCTCTTATTTAAAAAAATATTTGATATAATTTGATCATTATATCTTTGTACAGTAATAATTTCACAATAAATATACATAAGATTGACTTTATGTACTGACCTATGGTGTTGTCTTTGAGGTAGGGCGTCTAGGACTCTTTGCTTAGGGGGTATGAGACCACATCTTATGGAATTGAATAATTTTTATGAATTATATAAAAAGTAATCATGATATTAGAAACCTTTCATTTATACTATTTTTTTGTTTGACGCTATCGTGATGAAGTATTCATATTTATATGTTCTTATTGGTCATTGTTGTCTCTATCTTCCAAGTTATGATCTGTTTCTACTATATGTCTTCCATCCTTGATTGCAAATCTTGTACGGGCAGGGCCACAAGGTTGTGAGATAACCTTTCCCCACGGCATTTTAACGTCTTACATCATTTGACTTTGTATATTTCTACTATTTTAATATCAGTCATTATTTTTCTTAAATATCAACTTGAAAAATGCTCTCTAACTTTTCGGGTTCAAGGTCACTATGTTCAAGGTGTTTTGCCGCCCACATATTGTCGAAGATAATATTTTCGCGCCAACTCAATCAAGCTCCTCAACGTCTTACGACGAGGGGTCACTATGTTCAAGGTGTTTTGCCACCCACATATTGTCGAAGATAATATTTTCGTGCCAACTCAATCAAGCTCCTCAACGTCTTACGATCCCTCGTCGTATTCCACTGGGTCAAGGAGTACCATTTCGCCCGAAAGTAGCGCGTACCCTCTTCGTCAGCTAGGCGTAAGCGAATTTCCAACTCTGCTCAAAGCAAATTGTAAGCTCCCGATTCTCCGGTACAGACCAAGAACGATTGTGATGGAGGGAAACTATGGTGACTAGCAATTAACGACAACAAATCCTAACCTAAAATTTTCTCACGATACAACCAAGCAAGCCTACGCAACTAGGCATTTAGTTGTGCGTCTATTAGGACCTTAAGTTGATCAGGACAATACACCAAATCTGATGTCTCCCTAGCAACCAAGGTGCGGTAGCCAGGTGCGGGCTGAGTTGAGGAAGTAATTCCCTCAAACGCTGTGCTGATATCTGATCAACAATTACTAGAAATCTCACAGCAGAATTGTGTAAGGATCTCCCTTGAACACACATTTATAAGAACGTAGTGATTTAAGTATCTTGAGCTTAGATCGGTACTTAGATGAGGTGACTAAAGGGAGTGGATGCCCTTGGTGCAAGTAGCTTAGGTACACCATGACGGAAATCTATCCTTAGTGGACTTAAATAAAATTCTTCTTCTTCTTCTGTCAGCCAACATTGGGAACAAGATTTTGTTACCAGATTGCACCAGAAGTCTCGTTCTTATTCTATTCTCGATCCGCAATACCAAATGAAATGCACCAGAATCCTGTCCTCATCGTGCTTCTCGATTCATTTGGTAGGGTTTTGAAGATGAATGGACATTTGAAGAGACTAACTGAAGATGAATGGACATTTGAAGAGACTAACTGAAGATGAATGGACATTTGAAGAGACTAACTGAAGACGAATGGACATTTGAAGAGACTAACTGAAGATGAATGGACATTTGAAGAGACTAACTAACCGTTTCTAAGCTTTTTAATAAGAAACTTTATTATGAAAAAGAGATGGAAACCATCTACCCATGACAAGACCAAAATCCCTTATGAGGGGACCAGACCAGGGGGACTAACCCCCGTTGTCGCCCCGCCGTTTCTAAGCTACCAATTGCAAGTTTCAAAGTTTCCAACGCTTAGCACCTACACCAGATGGCACTCCTGTTTTTAGAATACCAGATGACACACCAGATATCAGTCCTGCTAGATGCAACGCTAATTAGAGGGGGAAATCACCAGAGGGACCAACAGCCTACTGGCCAACACAGTCACAGCTGCAAGCTTGGAAGAACAAGGGCAAACATTCAGGGCCTACCAGAACCCCGCCTTAAGTTTAATGCAATCCAGCACGGGGTCAATTCTAACTCGTCTAGAAGCGCAGGTTGGATACCTGAGAGTCAAGGAGGCCCATCAGACGGATGCATAATACAATGTGACCTCGGACTTGGTCAAACAAACTATCACGACAACCAAGTACAAAAATGTCAGAGTGCCGAAAAATGGCATGACAAGTGAAGGCAATAGTGTCAACATCCCTTGGAAATATCTCCACTTTGTTTCCGGCAAAATGCTAGAGCACCTATGCTTGGATCCTTAGCAACTTGTAATGCCTTTGTAAACCATATATGATCGCAATCTATCAGCAAGCTTGAACTGTTTGAATATTCCCTTCCTCGGGCAACACATCCCAGAGAGAATTTAAAACCGGAAACCTAGGTATCTTGAATGCTGCTGAGTAGGGGCCACTGATGGATGCACCTGAGCTCTTGTTTTAGTATGGCAACATGCCTCAGCAGTCAGCACACTGGCTTGTTTGGAGAGTGTTTATTGTGGCTTGTGGTTTGAATAGCAGTTTTGCATGGACCTTGTGACGGTTATGCGTCGCAGATGATGCCCCGCCACTAGCTGTAATCCCGAAAGTGAGAAACCACACGGCTCTGAGTCGCTCTTTGAGAAACACATGGCTGATTGTCCAGGTTTCCGCTGGGCAGAAACGTATCCGGCCAGAACAAGTAGTTACTTCCTGGAACCGTAGGCGGCACCAATCAACGTACGAATGGCCCTCCTGTCGTACAGAGCGCTGGACCTTCCTGACCCAGTCCTTGCTGGGCATATGCAACATCAGCTTCTAAATCCTTGTGCTGAAATCCCGCCGCAAGTTCTAAGTTCTGGATCATGCTTAGATGCAGCCGTCTGCGTTTCTCATGCTTAGGTGTTTGCTAAGCAGGTCCAAGTGCAGAGAACCGCAAGAGCTAGATAGAAGAACTGTGTAACAGTGAAGACACTGGACAGCTCCCAGTGCAACAGTATTTAAACTTGGCAGTGAATCGTTGAACTTCCTTGCCCTCCGGTACATGATAAGACTACAGATGACGAGCTTCATCACTCTGGCTAAACGTTTGCATGCGATAGACATGGTCCAGTGAAACTCTCAGAGATCAACGACCGTTGGGTACCACATACTTTTCCTACACCAAAGCTGACAACTGCCACCTTAACCGTAACAAGGACTGTCTCCACATGTGCCAGGCAATGGAGGACGTACATGATGCGCAACAGCTGGTAAAGCAGACAGAATTCTCATATAAAACTTCTACGATTAGGCCCACCCACAAAGGACTCCAAGGCATCACTGCATGAGTACACAAACCAACGCCCTCCAACTCTTTCTCTTGTGGAGAACACACTCTTGTAAATCACTGGAAAATCCACACAAATCTACTCGCATCTACACCTACTGGTGGAATATCATCATAAATCCGCCTATTGAAACGCCGGAGTATCAGTTGTCAACCACAGCGGCAAGTCCATCTACGTTTGTGAATCTGGAGCATCAGATGAATCTGGATCGTCATGTGGATCTTGGGAATCAGGTGAAAGTGGATTATCATATGGATCTGGAACATCAGGGAACTGGCGGAATGTGCATGTATAGATTATTTCTCCCAGCTGCTCCAGCGCTCGTTTCTCCCGCTCTGTCCAGGGTTCAGATTCCTCCTTGAGCAGTCGCGCATTCAGTAAAATGTAAAGATCATCCGCCGACTCATTGTCGTAGGTATATTTTCGCCCCAACTTAAGCACCGTCCTCAGGGCCTCATGATCCCTTGTCCTGGTATTCCCTTGGGTCAGGTAGTACCACTTCTCCCAGTGTCTGTCTCGATCGTCGTCGTCTATTTCAAACGGCCTACCCATACGGATGATCCAATGTCCCCTTTGGGCTATCCTTGTTGTCGTGTGTCCCGCTTGAACTGCCTTCTTGTGCCGATAGGAGCACGCTTTGTGAAACGTTCGCTTAAACTTAGGTTTCCCCTCGTTGCCAACCACTCCCTCGGCAGCACTTGTCTCGGGCTCTGTGAAGAAAACTCTGGGCTCTTCTAGGCGAAAGAAGGGCATGCCACCTTCCTCAGCCAGGCCCAAGCGTACTTCCAACTCCGCTCAAACCAAATAGTAAGCTCCCAATTCTCTGGTACAGACCAAGAACGACTGTGATGCAGGAAAACTATTGCACGATACAACCAAGCAAGCCTTAGCAACTTTCTAAGGTACCTAGCTAGTTGTGCAATGGGCATCTATTAGGACATTAAGTTGATCAGGACGATGAACCAAACCGGATGCCTCCTCTGGCGAACAGGCCGAGGTGCGGTACACAGGTGCGGGCAAGTTGAGGAAGTTTTTCCCTCAGAAGCTGATCAACAAACTGCAAACCTCACAGCGGGATTGTGGAAGGATCTCCCCCTGTCGGCCAACAGTCACACTGGCAACAGAGCTTCGTTACCGAATTGCAACAGAAATCCCGTTCTCATCAGTTCTTTGATTTTAAAGTGTTCTGAAGATGAGCGGACATTTGAACAGACCAGCCGTTTCTGAGCCACTTTCAAGTTTCTCATGCTAGACGAGCTATCAACTGCAGGGGAGCTGATTACCTGACTTTTTGGGGCCAATTGACAAAACGAATATATCTGTCACAATATGTGGGTATCCGAGAAGCCAAATGATACCGCCCATATTTTTTGCGGCAACATTCATATGTGCTGCACGGAATTATGACATTCTAAAACCTATATGTTTTGTCCTCTACCTAGCTCGGAATTTTCTACAACTTTGACCGACCAGCCTCCAGCTCTCTTCTTCGCTCTGCATTCTTGGCTGCTTTGAACAGCGTGGAGTGCACCTCCTCAAAATGAGGAGCCATGGCCGTCTGCACTGCTGACATCCATCTCTGTATCTTTTGATGATGGCCAAATAAGTCGGATCGCATCGCTGAGTCCAGCAACTGGCACACACGAACCTCACACAGCCAGGTCAGAAGTGTCACAAATCCACACAACCAACTCACTTGACGAAGCAATTGTTTCGAGCCTCACATCAAGTTGCTTCAGTTCACAGGCTAGACTTAAATCAGCGATTGAGGGCTGTGAGCTGCCAGCCAAAAAGCGTGTCTCTCCTTTCAGCCATACTGTTTCCATCTTCAGGAGTGAGGCTCTCAGCGTCCCCTCAGCATCCTTCAATACTGCTTCATTACTGGGCCGCCCCAACAAGGGATTTATTACAAGGTGCAACACAACGGTAGCTGCACTCCAGGAATGCCGTTCAGCAATCAGAGGCATGAGAGGGGAAACCACCAGAAGGTCCCACACCTACTGGAAAAGTCACTGCTGCAAGCTTGGAAGAACAAGTGCAAACATTCAGGACCTACCAGAACCCCGCCTTAAGTTTGAGTGGTGCCAATCCAGCACGGAATCAATTCTTGCTCGTCTAGAAGCGTCGGTTGGATACCTGAGAATCATGAGGGCCCATCAGACGGATGCACAATACAATCTGACCTTGGACTTGGGTCAAACAAGCGCGACAGCCAAGTACCTCACCAGTGATCTTGAACTCCTGGGCGCGTACAGGCCAGGTAGCGAAGAATGGCATGACTGCGACAGCAAGTGAAGACAATAATGTTATCATCCCTTGCGAAAAGGAGATTCTTGAGAGCAATTCTGCAGGAGTCACAGATTCCTCTTCAACGTGAGACAGACCAAGCAGCGAAAGTTCCTGACTAACAGATACCTTTCAAAGAGCTTGTATCCAGCATCATCAATAGCAGGCACTTGGGCCATGGGATTAATGACTGCAAATCAGAACGGAGATAAGGTGACAGCCCGGCACACGGAGTCATAACTCTTCAGCGTAGGGATGCTGGGAATCACACGCACCTTTGAACTCCTCTCTTCTGTTTTCTCCGTTCAATATGTTGAGCAAATGAATTTGGGCATCAATGTTGTTCATCCTGTGCCACCCAAACGAAGAAATGACAACGGAAGCAATGACCAAATGCAACTACAATTCCAGACCGTGCCCAACTAAGAGAACTTGCCGCAGAACCCAGGCATCTGCAATTGTTGCCCTCGTCTCGCCAGTAAACGAACCAGCCCAGAACGAGGGCAAATCATGTAAGACAGACAGCGTGAGGTTGAGCATACCTGCAGAAGATGAGGACCGCCCGCGAGGGCTGCGACATCCTGTCCACGTAGAGATGAAGCTTGCCGTCCATGACCGCAAATCGGAGGCGCCCACCGACAATGAGCTGCTTTTGCAACGTGAACCCTTGGAACTGCTGTACCCAGCAAGGGAGGGGAAGAAAATCAGGTCCAGTCAAACCCGAAAAAACGTCTCCGCACCCTCGCAAATTTTGTAGCCAGCCTCAGGCAAGCTCATCAGAAATTGTCATCGCTGCTGTTATCCTGCAAATCTTTATGATCGCCGCCATCGATCTCTAGCATGTCGGAGTCATCTGCCTCCAGCGCTGGCGAAGGTGTCTCCCTCTCCGAGTTGTTGAGGGATGCTTGGATAGACATGATACCTCTTGCCAAGCGCTCCTCGCTCTTTTCCAGCCGCGAGGAGAGCACCGACGCAATTGCGTCTGCTCGGGGTTCACCTCTGTCGTGGCTGGAAGTCTTCCTGGATCCTCCAAGGCTGCCGCCCTTTGACGAGACGTCGATCTTGAACGTGGCTCTGGAGGATCCCGATCCGGTTCCCTTCAGGGAGGAAGCGCCGCCGCGGAACCAGTTCCGGAAGGTGCTTCCCTCCGCCTCTGCCCCTGCCTCTGCCCCTGTCTCTGCTTCTGCCTCAGACTCATCCTCAGAGCTCCCAGCTTTGAGCATGGCTTCTTCAGGCACCTCCTCTCCTCTGAGGATGCTCACCTCTTCATTCTGCATGCGGCGTTGAAGGCGTCGCATCTTCCGCTGTGCTTCCTCCGCCTTCTCCTGCTCCTTGCGGCTGTGGCTTTCCATCTGCGCTTCCAGCCATTGCAGATTCCGGTGCTTCTCCAAATACACAGCGAAGAGCCCTTTCAGCTGCCTCTCCAGAACCTCGTACTCATCCATGTACGATGGTCTCACGTTCTCCAGTGTGCTCAGCCGTTTCTCGCTCCTCTCCAGCTCCAATTTGCGCTTCTCGTACTGCGCCTGCAGGGTTTTCTCGTCATTTTCAAGACCCACCAGTTCCTCCTCAACGGCGGCGATGTTTTCCTTGAGTGCGTTGGTGGCATCCACAACGCTCTTTTCTATCTCATCCATGTCGGTGTTGAGATTTGCGGCCACCCATCTGGCCTCATACAGTTCTGGCTCGTCTGCCAGGCAATCATAGAGCGCAGCCCCGCACTTGGTGATCTCGTTCACCAAAGCTCTGGTGGCCTTGGTTTCAGAGGCTTTCCTGGTGGGGAATTGCTCGGTGTGTACCGGCTCATTCTCTTGCTGGCTTGCAATGGTCATTGCCTCGGCTAACACGGAAGCAATTTTGAGGAGCTCCTTCACAGCAACCCCATCTGCAGAGTACAACCTCCTGGGGTTCAACTTGATTCTGCCCTTTGAAAGCATCAACTGGGTTGCACTCTTCAAGAAAGCCACCCTCTTCTGCTCAGTGGAGATGTCTGTTTCTAGCTCGGCTGTACTATCATATCTTGACACCAACCAATGCAGACAGTCAGCCACCAATTCGAAGTTTGGAGATCTGAAGCTGTCCATAGAAATTGGTCTTGGATACCCAAGAGTCCTCATCGTCACCACGAACTTACGCATGTCAGAGTAAGACATCTTGGATTGAGCATATACCCTACGTCTTGCTTCCAGATGTTACTAAACACTGCCGATGGAAAGTGTGGGAACAACTCCTGAACCACAAGGAATGGACACTCCAGACGACGGTTGTGTCCGACATCCGTGCAAGCTTATTATCCCTAACTGCCTCATTTGCAGCGATGGAACAAGGCAGGAGAGGATGGAGGAGCAATGAGCCAAGCTGTTGCCTTCTGAATCTTCTCTCTCGTTTAGGTCACATTTGCAGCGTCAAAAGTCATGTAACCGTCAAGTCTTTCGGCTCTGACAATGTACACAATCTGCAGTGAAATGTCTCACCCAGCACCGACTGATAAGTCCTCCAAGAGGATGCAAGATGGCTATCCTTTGCTCAAGGTGCCCTTTCATTCGAATGCCGTTTTTCCTCATAAGAGACGAATTTCGCTGCTGGGACTGTCTCCAAGAAGGGGCTTTAAAAGAACTCGCTCGAACTGATGTTCAGATGCTAACCCAGAGTTTTTGTACGAGCAAACACATTTCTTCGCTCCTTATCTCGCCCTGAATTTGGTGGTCCTGCATGTTGTGACAGTCGTACATGCGCTTGTAGTTTCGATCCTTCAGAAGTTGGGAAGACTCGGGTTTGCAGGTGACCATTTGGCGAGCTTCCGCACATGTAGGCAGAGCACCGACTGTGGTAGGCGGCATCAGGATGTCGTCGAGCTGGCCAATCCTGTTCTTGGAAAGGGACTCCAGGGTTACCAAGATAATCAGTTATGCAAACTGTGACGATGCGAGATGAAACTATTAGTACAGTAGCTGGTGAACATGTGAGATGAAACCATTAGAACAGCAGCTGGGATCGCTTGAAACAGCCCGTCCGGTGCCGGCTGCCGGGCAAGGTCTTCACAGGATGGATGGACCTATCGAAGACCAAGCTCCAGGGAAGACGTGCTCTGCCATTTCTGGGACAGCAGACTTGACGAGCAGTGCGCCCACCCACTTCTTCGTCTAGGTCCATCCATCCTGTGATCCAGAACTTGCCCAGTAACCGGTACCGGTTGAAGCGATGACTGTCTGGAGCGTGGTAATTAGATCCGGCCAAGAGCAGCACGATTCGCTGAGGCAGCTGTCTTTCTGGACCCAACAAATTGTTGATGGGGTTAACTGGTATTCCAGCAAGAGCTCCCCCCGCCCACCTGACTTCATGCAATCAAGCTTTGGCAAACGACGACGCTGTCACGTGTGGCGCTTGGGCAAGGAAGCCAGCCCGTGAACGAGGATATCTGGGTGGATTGGGTCGTGGCCGGGAGCTCTTGTGGCAACCATCCTTCGTATATCGAACATATCGGTGGGATAACAGGGAACGTAGGAGGAGCCCCAGTTCGAGTTTGGATGTCTTGGGGCGTGGGGAATTCCAGGAGGTCGTGTGGTTAAGCAACCTCTACAAGCCCGCAGGATACGAAAGTGGCCTAACGGCTGAAACTGTGAGCAACTTGTGTCAGCAGGGGGAGCTCACACGGGCTGTTGAGGCTCTGGGTGTTCTGGTGCACGCAGACTATCCTACTCCCAGATCACTTTTTTATACGCTCCTAAAGCAATGTGTGGGTCAGAAGGATTTGCCTCTGGGTCGCCGGGTTCATGCCCTCACTGTGAAGCAGGGTTACGAGTTGGACACGTTCTTGTGCAACCACATCCTGCGGATGTATGCTTCCCGTGCCAGGTTGCGAGAAGCGATGGATGTGTTCACCACTGTTCCCAAACCAGATGCCTTTACCTGGTCCGCCATAATCTGTGCGCATGTCCAACACGGACAAGATAAGCAGGCCATACAGCTGTATCATCGTATGCGCAGGTCAGGTGTGAAGGCAGATGGACATGTGTTTGTTGCAGCTCTTCAGGCTTGTGCAAGGGGAGCAGACCTGAAAGCTGGGCAACAGGTGCATGCTGATGTCTTGGCCAGTGATTTCGAGCCTAAGTTGTTTGTTTGGAATTGCTTGGTGGACATGTATGCCAAATGTGGCAGCTTGGAGGAGGCTCAGAGAGTCTTCGACGGACTTCATGAAAAGGATGTGGTGACATGGACTGCCATGATAGCAGGATATTCCCAGCAGGGCATGGGGCAGGAAGCCCTTCATCTGTACAGGGCTATGCAAGAAGACAGTGTTGTCGCACCCAATTCTGTGACATTTGTGTCCCTCCTGCAGGCATGTGCAAGTGTGGGCAGCCTGGCTTTGAGTAAGGGGAGGCAAGTTCATGCACAGATCACAGACCAAGGTTATCAGGCTGATTTGTTTGTAGCCAGTAGTTTGGTAAACATGTATGCAAAGTGTGGCAGCCTAGAGGATGCTCAGCGTGTGTTTGACGAGCTTCCTCGCAAAGATGTGGTCACGTGGAATGCCCTGATAGCTGGATATGCCCAGAAGGACACGGGGCTGGAAGCTTTGAGTCTTTACAGGACCATGCAGGAAGAAGGCAGTGTTGCACCCAATTCGGTGACATTTGTGTGTGTCCTTCAGGCATGTGGAAGCCTAGGCGACCCAGCTTTGGAGAAGGGAAAACAGCTTCATGCACAAATTACAGAACAAGGACTTCAAGTGGATGTGTCTGTGGCCAACAGTTTGGTGAACATGTATGCCAAGTGTGGCAGCCTAGAGGATGCTCAGGGCCTGTTTGACAGGCTTCCTAAGAGAGATGTGGGAACGTGGAATGCCATGATAGCAGGATATTCTCAGAAGGGCATGGGTCTGGAAGCACTTCGTCTTTACAGGGCTATGCAAGAAGAAGGCCTGGCAGCACCAGATCGTGTGACATTTGTGTGCCTCCTGCAGGCATGTGCGAACGTCGCAGCATTGCATCTGGGAAGGCAGCTTCATGCTCAGGTTAGAGAACAAGGGCTTCTCACCGACGTATTTGTAGCCAGCAGCTTAATAAATATGTATGCAAAGTCAGGGAGCATGTTCTATGCACAACAGGTTTTTGATATATTACCTGCAAAAGACGCAGTCACCTGGAATGCACTGATTGCCGGATACACCTCCCAAGGAGCCAGTGACGAGGTCTTTGACTTGATTCAGAAGATGAGAGAGGATGGCAAACAGCCAACCGGGTCCTCATTTACCAGTGTGCTAACGGTATGCAGTCATACTGGCCTAGTGAACAAGGGGCAAGAGTACTTTGAGGCTATGAGACGGTATGGCATCAGCCCCATGGTCGAGCATTACACATGCATGGTGGATCTCCTGGGTCGTGCTGGCCAAGTGGATGAGGCACTAGCTGTGGCGAGGACAATGCCTGTACTGCCTGATGCTGCAGTATGGAGCACTCTATTGGCTGCCTGTCGAAAGTGGGGCGATGTGGAGGTGGGACGCCAAGCATTTGATGAAGCTGTTTGTCTAAACAAGGTGGATGCAACACCATATGTGTTAATGTCAAATATATACGCTGGCGCCCAGATGTGGGAGCAGGCAATGGAGATGCAGGCAAGGAGAATAGGAAATGGGGCATGGAAGCAGCCGGGGCAGAGCTGGTGGACAGACACGGAAGGTGTGGTGCATAGCTTTCGGGCTGGGGATTACAACCATCCCCTCTGTGAATAAAAAAGCCACATGCGCCACGTCTGCCATTGGAATGGAAGATAATCTGGTGTATGCACGTCCTGGGACGAGACAGGGTCCTCACTTACATCTGTATACACAGCACAGAATGGAACTACTGGTTGCAGGTTCGCAAGTCCGAGACTCCTTGGACAGATCAACTGCCAGCAACAGGTACGTAGTTTCAACTTCAATCACGGTCCTGGCGTAGCAAAATGACAATACCAGCATCTGCGGATAGGTGAAATTAGTAAGATGAAGTTAGTAACTACACTTGGAGAGATTGGATAAGACTGAGTCATTTTTGAGCACTGGTTTTGGTAGCAGTGCCGACCTGTGGTATGGTGAATTTTATAAACACGCCAGGAACGAAAAGGACCCACACCGTTGCATAATGCTCAGAAGAGCTCACATCATTCATGTCCTGCCAGTGGAAAAATTACTGATGAGAACCTGCATGCACGAAAGGGACCTAGTGTCCTCCACCGGATGTGGCAGATTTTCAATTGGCATTCTCATGAACTGGTCTACTAGGAGACAAACATACTTGGACCTGTGCCACGCTCGGAGTGCATCATAGGCTTCCAAGACTTCCTTGAATTTCAGCTCCGACTCCTCTGTAATCGAGAGGCGCTTCTCAGCAAACCGAGCGCAGGCAACTGATTCCGACAAAGTAGGTTATGTATTTAAGGTACCTTTGCGGGACATGTTCCGATCAGGATGATGCTCCATGGCCCTTGCTCTAAAGGCCGCCTGGAATGAACATAAGGCCCAAGTTAAGAGACAGAGAGCTTGTCGAAAGATACAAACGTTACCCATACCAGAGTACCTTGATTTCTGCTTCCGAATACAACGAGTGCCTTTTCCTGCCATAACAGACAATCGAGATCAGATTTCGACTATTATCTCTCACACGAAGACAATTTATCAGAACACATGGCAGAAATACAGAAAGACAAAATTGGAGAGAAAGATCTGACACCTACGCGTCTAGACCCAGAACTTGGTAGTGATGTAACAGTCCAGGCCTTTTCGATACATGTGAATCATTTCCTGACCCTGTTCCCCTGTCTTCTTGGGTCTTTTTTCCCCAATCAGTCCTAGCATTCCATCCTGCATGGCGTTGGTCGTGCCACTTCTCGTAGCTCCCAGCATACCGCATTTTTTCTCTGTAAAAGGCCTCCTGCATTCTCCGAATCCGCTCCTGCAACGAGGGGAGTCTGATAAGTGTATCAGCACTCCCCTCCGCTGCTAAAAACACGTGACTACCTGTCCCCTACCTTCCTCATCTCATCTTCCAAGTGCTCTGGCCAAACACGCTGAGTTCGTGTGGACCCTCCTGCATCCGTGGAGTGTGTGCCCCCGTCCCATTTCCTTCTACTCGAGTTCCCATATTCTCCAGGTTTATACGAACTGCATCCCTTCAACACCCAGCTAGAATTCCATCACTTCGTTCGGACAAGCTGCTCATCTCTCAACCAACTAGCCTTTCATACACACCTGGCAATGGTGAACAGCTTTCTGCGAAGGACAAGTACGTTTCCTAACTGCACTAGCAGCGTGCAAGAGTTAGAAGGCATATTCAACAACCCTAGTTCAGCTGTGAGAAACATGGAAGTAGAAGGAACACAAGTACTGTGATTGTTGAGCTTACAGCAATGGCTGCCATGAAGAGGACTCCCAATTCCAAAACAGACCGACGACGGAGGTTTGAGGAGTCATTCTTAGCCCTGTCATTCCCCAGCTCGGAACCCGCCATTCTTTTCTCCGCGACATTATCTGCAGAAGAGTTCTTGTTCTCTGGAATCAAAAGAGCATCCGCCAACGACATGCAGACATGCACCTGCCGATGGGATTGGCAGCGGGTGGCGGGACTTCTTGCCGCGATGTGACCGAATGATTAAAATGCAAACTTATTTCTTGATAGCATTTTAGTGGATTTTAACTCGATTTTCATCTCAGGCGTCGCTACCCTATTGCATTCCACCCCTTGTACAGGCGTGGACTGGCCTGCTGGGAGATGCAAGCAGGCATTGGGAGGACTTCGAACTCTGGAGCGGCTGTGGCGACCCCAAATACTGATACCCTAAACCTACTTCGTCTTTGTCTCCTTGAGCGAATAACTTGTAGAGCTCGGATCCCTGGTCTGAGTTAAAACTTTGGGCTCAGCTCATCTTCGAAATGTTGATTTGAGTGGAGAGTTTGGGGTGGAAGTATGAATTCCTTTTGCAGACGGTCATTTGCCTTGCTGCGCAAACATTTATCGGTGCGCCTCTGCCCTCAGTAATCTCCTGAAGGATACTTTCTGCTGACCCCGGGATGCAGTTCTCTGAGTGGTGGAATTGTGCGGTGTTTCTTTCGGTGGCAGGTTGCTCAGCAGCGAAATTTTAGTGAGGAAGTCTCTGCCGCCGCTGCTGTCAAAGACGAGTGGTGGTCTGTAGATGGACGGGTTGTTCGCATTCGAGGTGGAGAGATTATTCGCCCGAAGGAAGAGTATGAGCTGGTCGCGAATCCCAAGCCCATGAATTTGAAGAAGATTAGGATTGAAAGGATAAAAAGAGCCGCCGAAACGAAGATCAGGGACCGACCGGTTGGTATCACTGTTTGTGTTGTAGCTCTCATCCGCCCTGCTGACCTTCATTGTCGTAACCCTTGTCACATTCTGGGGATAGGGACAATCAGTCTACTGGCAAAGTCACCTGAAAAACCTACAGTTTGCAAGAACGGAGTGGGAAACTCTGTGCTACGAGGGTCCCCCTAAGGAGCAAGTTGCTGTCAATTTCAATCTACATATTGACCACTACAGGGTCCTGGGGATAGAGAGGTATGCACCGTTGCTTTTAGGAGCCAATCTCTGTTTCTGTGGTAGGAAGTTGGCTTCTGACGGGCTCTTTCTCTTCTGTGGCAGGAGGAACGAGCCTTTCTCCTTACTACAGCTGAAGGTTGGAACTACACTTCTTGGTTGGGGGTTGCTAGATTCGCAGTGTGGAATTGACTCATGTTTCCTGACTGGCTCTATCTGCAGAACGCCTTCAAGAGGCGAGCCAAGCTCTATCAGCCGGATCCAAGGGAACGAGGGAAGTATAATGGTAAGGGTATTGCATGCTGAGAATCAGCAGTATTCTTTTGCCGCTTTTTATACCTTAAGAGCCGTGACTCACACAATGTATTTGATTGTTAACAGCTGGAGCAGCCGCTAAATTCAGGCAACTCTTCAATTCCTACAAGGCCTTGTCCTCACAGAAGAATAGGATATAGCTGGGTACTCTCAACTCTGCTGGAAGCTCGTATAGGTGTGAAGCTCCGTGTCACCTTTTCCTTTTTGTAGAAAACTAAGAGATTTGCATTGGTGGCCTGCCGTCGGACGGTCTGTCGTTCCCAGTCTCCTCGGAAAGGGAGCCAGTAGCACTCTCACTATTAAGGTTCACGTGATGCTGTTAGTACTAGCTTGGTTCCGTCTCACAACGAAGTGCTTCGCCATGTGCTTTTAACGTGAAGCCTCTGCAATCATAAATTAGGTGTGATCTTTTCTTTGATAAAATCAGCACACTGCCGTTGTCCCGGGCTAGAGCTGGATTGAGTAGTTGAAGCCCGGTGCAGTGGCTGTGGGTCGCGACGGCCAGACCAAGAGTGCAGCCGGCTGCTCGATGTGCGAAAATCTCTCTAAGCACTACCGAGACTCCCCACAGCTTTTATTCAGTGTGGAACTCCTCAAGTTACCCACTGAAATTCACTGAGTACCCCTTCGGCAGTCTCATCTGAAGAGATCATATTTGAAAATCAATAGCAGCTGAGCTGTTCTTCTCAGCCCCCTCAATTTGCTGCAACGTGGGAGACCCCGGCAGCTTCTTCGTCCTACGTCTTGGAGAAGAGGTCGTCGAGGATTTTCTCTTGGGCGACTTAGGCGGGTCTTCACTGGTTGAGGTGGACTTGGGGGATCTCGGGCTTCGAGGAGATCGGGATTTCTTTTGAGGTTTAGGCTCCACGGTCTCCTCCAAGGTAGACGGTGGAGCCACAGGCGAGACCTCAAGTTCCTCTGCGGCCACAGAAGCAATACCGGCCACACTCTCCGCAAGAGCCACAGACGTGCTAACTGCGGCATCTGGGGATGCCGTGGGACATTGACGTACCAGATGATCCTCAGTTTGGTTCTGAGTTTCATCCACCAACGGCGCAGGGTCCAGTGTGCCAGGCCTCGTCACACAAAGCCACTGACGGGGTGCAGTTATGTCGTCTCCTCCAGCTATCGGGAAGTGAAAGCTGCCGGTCTCCGATTCCTGTGAAACTTCAGTGTTAGTACGCGTAAGAACGACACCAGTGGCAACTTCAGGACACAAGTAGGTACCTGAATCACAATGGAGTACGGAGGTGGCATGTGGAACTCCACGTCGTCCCTTTTTGAGATTGTGAATCTGACCTGAAAATGCAAAACGGTTGACAACGACTAAAGTTAAGAACTGCTTGAGGATTCGGGTCTCTGCTCGATAAGCGGACAGTTGCACATAACATGATACCTGGTGTCGTTCTTTCCACTTTGGAAAGAAGTCGGTTCCCAAGAGTTGAAATAAGTGATCACGCATTTCATCGTTTGTTACCAGTAAACACTTGAATCTTACTGCAGCATAGAGCCAATACCTGCGAACCCATCAGGATGAGAAAAAATACAGGCCAAAAATCTAGCAGCCTATATCTCATACTGGCCTAAACCAAAAGAGAGTAGAGAAATACAAACCAATCATCGTTTGATCCTGTCGGTGTAGTAAATATTGTGTCCGCAACCCTCCACGCTTGCAAACACTGTTGACCATTCGGAGTCATTGCAGCTCCGTCTTTTGTCCGCTTATGATGCAAGACAATGAGAGGTAGTTTCTTTGATGGACTCAATTTCTGTACTCCCTTCACAACAGCATTAACCTGCAGAGGAGGAGTCACAGTAAGTCGTCAAGCAAAGGACAGCTCTGAACTCAAAGGATCCAACCCATGCGTTCTCCTGACCTGCTACTGGGAGAGACTACAACAATGCAAACATGGATCAGAAAGAAGCCTTTTTCATGGCAGACCTGCGTAAAATTGAATCCCCCTTCACTGAAATTCTGATTCAGCAAGCCCACATTTGCAGCGTCCACAATTGCATCATAGGGACCATGACGGTCAAGCCATGACTGCAACAACAAACAGCGTGAATATCAGAAAGCAAAGCCACAGTTCATAAGCCAGACTACATCACTCCTGTCAAAGGAGCAGATCCATGAGCAGGCTTGAACACTGTTCTGTGGATGAATGACACTCTTGTTTTAGACGACACTTGTACCTGAAAATTTTTGAAATCCGCACGGGCTTCTCTTGAGCAGGCAAGGGTTGCAAGAGACTCTGCAAAGCTTTCGGTCTCCCGTGGATCAATATCAATGGTTACTAGCTGCTCTTTACAGCATTGGCAAGCTCCGCTTTTATCAAGGGTGGTGTAATCAGCTTTCCAACGACCCTTCCCAAGCCAACCCAGACCATGCCAGCCCCCCCCACCTGCTTCTATTGCTTGCTGTATTTGGTCCTGCCCCGGCGGCTTAGACCATGTATGTCTCCCAAACTGATCAGCCCCCTCTTGAGTGAACCATCGATGGATAATGTCAACTGTAGCAGGAGACAGCTCCCGCATATTCTTTCGGAATCTGTGTAGAAGAGCGTATACTCTGTCTTCCAAGCCTGTACTCACACTAAGTTCCAAAAGTGCCCGCAGCTCATCTTCTTCCGGCTGAACACCTGTTTCATTCATATGAGCATATACTTCAAATGCTTTCTCCACTTGCTTGAGCTTACAGTAAGTGAAGAGAGCAGGACCATAGGACCGAAGCTTAGGAGCGATCTTCAACGCAGCCATCTTCTTTATAACCTCAAACGCCAAATCGCCATCCTCAATCGCAACAGCTAGCCTAGCCACTGAGGTCAGTGTTGGTTCGCCAGCAGTAACCCCACTAGCTTGCATATGCTTATATATCTCAAACCCTCGTTCCTGAGCTGTTAGCTTGACTTCATCCGTGACCTCAGTAAGATTCCATGTCCATTTTACCTGATCGTTCCCGACTGCGGGCTCCTGCAGTGAGTCTACGGGAACAGACCCCTCGTTCCCGACACTTCCCTTCTCCCTACCACTCTTCCCCGCCTTCAGAGTGCCCAATGCAGCCGAGGAACACAGATACAAGAGCACGTTATACGCGTACTGGTCGAGTCTGATAGTTCCCTCCTTGACCACTTGGTCATAGAGGTTCAATGCGTACAAGAGATCCCCGAACTTGGAGCACATGTCCAAGTTCCTTCGAAATTCTGACTCAGCGGAGTACTTCTTCTTCTTCCTTCTGCTTCCTCCGTTTTGCTTTTCGCTAGGTCTTTTCAGGGATCCCCCTACCTGGTCATCCATCTCCTCTGAATCCACAATAACAGAGCTTTCTGTCAGGCGGTCGTTGTTGGTTTCAACAGCCAACTCTACAACGCGCTGCGTGAAGGCCGTCCTTTTCTCAGTGTCCAACACTGTCTGGAACGAGGACCGACTGCGATTAGAACGATTGGAACCAACACCGTCAGCAATGCCTGTAGTGCCGATATACAAATTTCTGTTCGAGCTCGAACTCTCTGAAACACGTCCAGAAGAATCTATCCTCGGACTGTATCTAGACTTCCTTATCTGAACATCCTGAGAAGACTGCGGCTTCGCGGATGCCGAATCCCGATGAAGTTGCGACTTCCCGGAAACCGCTCTTCCTGTCTCCACTTTACGATTCACATGCCGCGGAAACCTGCGCTCCTCCGTCCGTGCCCCGGAACCAGCATCCGCAACCTTGATATTCTGAACCAGCTTTTCCACTACCGGCCCTGGTGACTCCGAAGACTCTCTCCTCCAAACAGAATTTCTATACCTGCTACCGGCCTGGGACCAGCTCTTGGAAGACTCGGCCGGCTGGTCAGACGTTTCCGATTGGGAAACAATGCTCCTCGCCTGCCAGCGATTTAAGGATATTTGCTGACGAGAGAAGAGCCAAGGGCAAGAGGGCCACCGAGGCAGTGACTGCAGACCCAGCTGCAGGTCCAGCTTCAATCCATTGCGCGGAACTGTGAAGCAACGTTCAGTGAAGCAATTGCAGTAGAAAAACATGGTCCTGATGATGAGACAAGAGCTTACCTACATTGCTTCATCCAGATGGATTCCTGAATTCCCAGCCACTGGCAGGACCCAAGCCGCTTGCCTTAGGGCTTTTCTAGGGTTTAACCCATCCTGAGCTCCCACCCTGGTATATATATCTCACGCAGAAATTCAGTTTGATTCAGCCTTTCGCTAGCACAATTTAGCTCGTGGACGCTTAAATTTAATTGTGAACAATGGACCGAGGGAGCTTGGGTGGCAATGGCATTAGGTACAATTCAAACATTCAAGCCTTGAACCACGGAAGGCAACGCAACGTTGACTTGCCCGCTTGCCATCCGAATTAAGAATTTTATTCTGCAATTCAATTGCGCCAGTTGCGATAGCTGCCTCTAAAGGACACAACTGGCCCTAGTTTTGCAGCCTGTTTGGGGCTTTGCTGGTCAATGTTCCCAAACCGCATCACGTTGTCGAGGTTCCTCGTCCAATTATGCGTTCGCTTTCCATGTGTTTTTTTTATTATGTTTTTATCGATTATCTAGCAGGACCTTAGAATAGGTAGCACACCAAGGGCCAAAACAATTGGGGGTGCACCCTATCCTAACTTTTGATGTGAAATAGGACAGGGTTGAGCCTTGATCTAGTTGAGCCGGGAGCCTTGAGTTAACTTAAAGATCTAAAGTATTTTGCAACTGTTATTACATGAAACAAGTCTTCACATATGCCTACCTTACAATAAAGAGCTTAAATCATCTTACAATGAAGAGCTTAAATCACAGACCTCGAAGGGCCTTACAATCGTTAGCCAACCAAGGACGAAAACAATTGTGGGATGGTCCAATATAAGTCCGTATAAAATTACCTTGTAAAATCGCAAGAGGAGAGAATACACTCAAGGACTGAAAGTGAATACCTATCACAAAAGAATACATTTGTATAAATTGGATAAATAATTATATTTTTACTTATTGAATTATTGAATTATTAAATTAATATAATTGATTATGTTATTCTAGTTAAATTATTAGATTATTAAATTTAATAATATATCATTCATGATTTATGATTATAATTCAAGGATTAGTTACTTAAGTTTTATAGTTCTTCCTTGAAAAAAAAGCTCTTTCTATCCCAATTACTACCCTTAACATATTCTACTTGCTTTCCGTTCTTGCGTTAATCTGACCCGCTCAAGAAATGCGCAAGCGTTTAAAAATATTTCTTTATCTCTCTCAGCTCATCCATCAGTTGCCCTTGACTTCCCTCCCTCTAAGAGGTCTTCTTGAAAGGAGTTGCAAGCTAGGTATTCCTCCTATACTTGGTTCTCATCTTCTCCTCTCTTTTCACTTAAACGAGCGTTCTCCTATATTTGGTTCTCATCTTCTCCTTTCTTTTCACTTAAACGAGCGAGACCTGCTGCCTATAACAAAGTGTCTTTACGTATCTATCCACTAAACTTCAGAAATGCAAACAATCCGTTTGTTGTTGTCTCCAAGTGTTGGGACCAGTTCTCCCATGCTACCTTTGCATTCACATGTCTTTCAAGCCGAGGATGTTCATAGGTCAAATGAGTATGGGGTCTCGTGACCCTAAGATTGAGGCAGACGGATGGGTGACCTCCTAACGGCCTAGAGCCAGCGGGATATGTAGCCTTTGCAACATGGATGTGGAATCGAGAAAGCATTTTCTCTTCTCCTACACGTTCTCTATAGGTACTAGGAAAGATTTGAGCATGCTTTTTGAATGTACTGATTTTTCCATAAGCGCTTTTTGCTCTTTCCCGAATTCTATAACTACATGATTGTACTTACAACAAATATGCGATTTACTCACAATAATGTTAAAAGAATGAATCTGCGAGAGACCTAGAATCTTAGTTTTAGCTATTAAAGAGGATAAGTTTGCTAGAGACTTAGGGTTTTAGTTTTAGTTGTTAAAAAGAAGAATTTGCAAGCAACCTAGGGGTTTTTTTATCTAAAATTAGTAGTAGTCCAGATATCTTTTTTTATTCCAATATATATATTGTTCCATTCCAGTCCCATGACGCTCCAATATCCATCCTTGATAGACTAAAAATAGTATTACAAAGAGTCATAATACTATGTTTTTTAACAACTTGGATGCCAGGAATTGAACTCGGGACGGGACCCTCGGGTAAAAGCAGTGTACCTCACCGTGTAGACAGAACAACAACAACAACAACTTTGTTTAGGTCCGACATAGGATATACCGGAACAACATCCTTATTGTTTCATAATCACTAATTTTACCTTAGATTTATTACTTTATCCAAGTAATGTATTATTGTGTACTATATGTACATATTGGAATCACCAGGGGAAGAGCTTGTGGTCGCATGACTGCAATCTTTCTACCTAATCCAGATGAAAAAAAACTTGTTCATTCAAGCAACCAACTTGGACCCCATTCAGACTTTGGTGGTATTACCACCAAAGTGATCATCCTCAACACCAAACCGTGAGCAGGCAAGTCATGAGGGCCTTGGTGGATATCGTTCAGTGTTCAAACAGTGTCCATATTTCCGATGAGGATAGCGAGCTGCTTAATGGTGATCAGCAGAGCCTCGGTTAGGTTGTAAGAGAGCAGCAAATCCAAGAGTTGAAGGTTTTGGGCTTTCCTGTTGCCATGTCTGTAAGTAGACAGACAGTGTAAACCATGTACTTAGTGTGGGAAGGCCTTTTCAGTCCTCGGCAAACGTCCTGTCAGATGGAATCCACGTCTCCATAACAAGTTCTTTGTGGATGGATGTTTCTTCAGGTACCAGGCTGACTGTCCTTAGTGTAACTTATCCAAATTTTGCTGAGATACAGGAGCGCAGCACGGAGACGAAAGCTTGTAGGCTGGAAGTGGATTCCTGATTTAAGTGAAGTCGGCTTTTGGTGGATAGATTTGGGTAATTTAGACTCGTGACAGTATGATCATACGGTGTTGGACAGCATGAGCATACATGTGTGGGCGCGAAATGAGGCAGCAAAGTGCACATGACGGAGGCGTGCTGCGTTACAGAATTATGGCGTTTTGTGAGCGTAGAACGTTGCTGAAACATTTTGGCGATGGCAGAGGAAAAGAAGATGGCAGTTGCAGTTTCACGTGAGCTTTCTGTTGGTGCACATGCAGCTGATCACTACCACCTCCTTCAGATTGTTACCAGTGGCGAGCCGAGAGAGTATGAACGTGAGGGGGCACCCGAAATGCTGAGCAGTCCGACGATGTGATGGTGACAACAAGCATGGAGGTCTCCCGGAGCTTCACACCTAAGACGTGCTTGGAGTAGGACTTGGGTAGCTTTCCGTGGTGCTATCGCTGAGGGATAAAGTGGTGTCATTCAATCCAGTAGGGCCCGGGTCAGATTTCTGCTTCCGGTGTGAGACGGTGGTTAAGACACTGATATATATGGCGGGAATGATCGCATCAATTTGATTCCAGGTCCGATGATAACAGCCATATGATAGATAGATAGATACATACATACATGCTTTTGTGATGCAGGTAAGAGTGTTAAGTGCAGACAGATTCTTGTACTCACCAGTGCGTTGCATACATGTAGGCATTCGATTGTGGGATCCGGGAAGGTTGAAGGGTGGCACGTATTGATCAGTGGGGCATCGAGAGGACTGTCCCGAATCTGTTGAGACGTTTTCGCACGGATCCGGGTCCCGGTCCCTTGCAGAGGCGGGAATGCTGAGCGTCTAATGAGAGGGCCCGGAATGCTGAATATGAGAAACCGTTACAGCCACCCAAATGAATGCACAGATTTGAGCAAAGTGGGAGGGCTGGAGGGGGGAGGCCGAGCCCTAAGCCATCAGCAGGCGGTAAGCATACATGTACAAGTACAAGCTTGGGAGTGTTGGGCCCAAGATCAAGATACGTAGCATAGCTGACACAATTGATGGGCGGTGACTCAAGAGGGCGGGCAGCATAATTGGATGTGGATGAAGTCGAGGCAGTGCAGAGTGCAATTGTGATGAGTGCAGCAGGGCACCGACGAGTGTAAGGCCGGCAGGTGAGGCAGAAACGAAGTACGAGGCTTACAGGTATGTATGTGCAATTGCGGTCTCCCATTGGTACTTCCATGGCAGTGAATTCTTGCAGCAGTAATGGAGTTCTGGAGAGCCATGTACATATGTGGTGCAGTGAGTGGAAATGGACATTTGGAGGTAGTGGCAGGGAAGGGTGGTGAGCTGGAGGTGGAGGTGGAGCTGGGCCCCGTTGGCGGTACCGGTGTCGGTCCCGGGCCAGGGCCAGCGTACTGGTACTGGCACTGGCAACTGTGGCGGGACGCGGGAGCGGCAGAGATTTTTTATGAGGGGCGTGCTGGTGCTGGTGCTGGTGCTGGTGCTGATGCTGGTGCTGGTGCTGGGCCTTGGCCAGGGCCTGCCCATGGGTGGCCTATACCAGTCCGACTGCAATGGGCCGTCAGCTTTGGGAGGCACGGCTCGGCCCGATTGGGGCTGCGGGCGAGAGTCAGGCTTTTTAAAGCTTTGCAGCAATGCACTGCCACCGACCCACCCACCCGCCTCCCATCCCCATTGGTGGAGCAGGTGCAGCCTGCTGCGAGGCTATGTAATTGTAATGTAGTGGGGTACGAGTGTGGAGTGTGGAATAATTGGGAGTTCCGAGTCCGAGTCCGAATCCGAGTCCGTTCCCGTTGGCCGTTGGCCTAGGACCTAGGTCGTTTTTACCGCCAGCCTGCCGGGGACATGGCTCCTTTTCCCAGTGCCGGGGCCCGGTGGTGTGTGAATGATTCAGGGGCTGGCAAATGGTAGGTGGTGCTGAGCTTTGATGGAGCAATTAATGTCGCTGGGAAAGGAGTCCCAATTATGCACCAGGCCCCGTGGTGGGTAACTTTCACAAAGCCTGTGGGCGGGAACTGTGCTGCCGTTTGGTGGACAGAGGAGAATGCAGTGGTTCGAAGCATCATCCCTTTCCCTTTCCCTTTCCTCTCCCTTTCCTCCGACCCATCTCCGTGGTGGTGTGCGAAGTACGAGCCTGGTGTTTGCCCTGTGTTGGGTTCCGCTTTGCCCTTGAAGGGCCGGGCATTGCCTTGCGTAGGGCGGGCCGAGGGCACGGCGTTTGATGGAGGAGTGAAGTCGCGTGAGGTGGGTTGTCCTGGGTTGTCCTTGCAAGAGCCAAAAAGCAACGAGTCGTGCAGTGCAGAATCCAATCCTGCACGAAATGCGACGAAGCCTGGGGCTGCGTGGTCCCCCTCGGAAGATGGGGGGCAATTGCTTGAGTTCGAATTGGGCGATCTCGGATGTGTTAATGCATATGAAGAATGATTTAGAAATTGGGTTTTGTTGTCGGCATTCCACGCACCGTCACCTTGCGACAAACCACTGTGGCCGTGCCGGGTCAGACAGTATCTACAATACGTGAGAGTATGAGAGGGACAAAACAAGAGGTGCAGTGCGCATTGCTGGCCACGGCAGTCCCAGTCCCAGTTCCAGTCCCAGTCCCACTGCGGAGATGCCTCTCCATTTCATTAGTCCGGGGCTTCATTTCATTTGGCAATGAGTCGCAGCCTGGTGTTAGTGCAGTCTACATGACACCACGTTCTCAACGACGAAACAAGACGCCCCGGCCCGCCCCGACTGCGATCATGCGCAAGTGTGCCGTGGGCGAGTTGGGTGCCTGCGTCGCTGCATGATTGTGATGGAGAGCTCGCAATGCGGATGACGATGCAGTTGCAGGGTGCAGGGTGCAGGGTGCAGGGTGCAGGCTGTTGCTGCAGCCTGCAGCCTGCAGCGGGCTCTTTTGTCCATTTTGCATCAGAGTGTCACTCACCCATCACCCACACTGGTTTCCCGTGGGAAAAGCCAGCCCAGCTCAGCCCGGCCAGCTGGGCCGACTGTGGCAGGAGTGGGACTCGTCCTACGCTAGTGCACAGCACGCACGCACAGTCGCACACGCAGCAACAGCGTTTGCTCGCCTTCACACAGCCAGGCACAGGGCTGGGCTCTTCGCTGTTCTTTCCTTCCCGTTCCTTGACGTGGGGAGTGGAGTGGAGTGGAGTGGAGTGGGGTGGGGTGGGGGTCAAGTCAGTCAAGTAAACCGCGGGGTTGGCACGTTGGCACAGCTGGGATGAAGGAAGAAGACGCTGCAAGAAGCTGTGACGTTGTGGGCTGGGCTGGGCTGTACCGGCTCCGGCTGGGGGAAGTCCGGCTGAGCTCACCATGATTTTGGCACCATCACACCCTCTCTCTCTCTCTCTCTCAGATGGGCGAATGGCATGCAGAGACGCAGCGCACTCATGAATGCCCTCCAGCGCACAACACCACACCACACCACACTACAATGCCCAATTCCGCGCAGCTTCCCCCGCTCAACTTACTTAACCAAGAGAAATAGAAATTGGTTAGTTAACAGGAAGAAGGAAGCGGGCAGGTGAGGAGCGGCCTCCAAGCTCCAGGCCCCATGGCCGGGGAAGGATCACACTCACACCTCACACGCGACGCGGTGGCGTGCCACCTCCTCCTACGAACCCCGCCATTATCCTTACCACTGAATGAGTCACATTGGCAACTTCCGAGCTTCCAACCCGACCCGACTCCTTCCGACTCTGCATCTGCACTACCGACGACTACAGGGCAGTACATGCCTGTCTGCCTGCGACAGGGATGTGACTTGTCACCGGCTCAAAGGGACATGCAAATCTTGACTGTTAGTGTCAAGTTGGCACGCAACGCAACTTGGCCAGCCGAGCTCCAACCCCAAGTCCACGAAACTCCTCCATCCATCGTCTGAATAGAACGACTTACTTTTTCCTTCTTTCTTTCTTTCTTTCTTTCTTTCTTTCTTTCTTTATTTCGTCCTTGCTTCCTTCCTCCTTCATCCCTTCCTCCCTTCCTCCCTTCCTGCCTTCTGTTGAGTTGCGCTATGAACGCGGACGGCGTCGCGTCTCGTGTCGTCTCGCCAGCTGCGTGTGGGTGCGTGTGTGGCATATTCCGGATGCTACAGCCAAAATGGATTGGATTAAGTTACGGCTCCACAGCGGCAGGTGGGGTCGATGGATGCGGCACGGCACTCCGGGCTGCCCAAAAACAGCCTCGCCGTGCTAGTTTAGGGCACGATGCGTGGGCGAGTTTTTGGCGTGACAAACGTGCACTCACACTCTTCCATCCTACTGTACCCGGCATCCGGCATCCGCTTAACCGCTAACTGCCACAGTCCTAACCCGAGAGGAGAGGGGAAGAGAGGACACAAGGGTAGGGATAGATAGAGGGATCGGGAATCGGGGATCGGAGCGGAGCGGAACATAGAAGGAAGGGAGGAAGGAAGATCAGACCCGCCACGCGTTTTCATGCGACTGCGGCGTGGTCCCGCACTCCGGCTGAGACCCGGCCACCGGACTCGGCCTCGGCCTCGGATTCCGACTCCGACTCCAACTCCGACTCGGACTGGGACTGGGACTGGGACTGCCAGTCTGGGGGAACTCGGACATGGCCGCTTCGACACCCCCGGCTGCCGCACCGGCACCGCCGATGCGCGCAGTTTCTAAAAAGATCCTTACGGGCCTGGGCCTCCTCCACTCCACTCGGTAATACGATACCAAGTGTATGTATCTTGCCCGTGGATATGTGGCTGGCCCTCGGCCGCTCCCGCCGGCTGTCCCGAGGTGTCAGCAGCGCGGAGGAAATGGGGGAAGGGATTCCAATTTCCGACCATTTTGTATGCTCGTCACGCTCGTCTCATGTGACCGCCGGAGACCTTCACATGCGGACTCTGTCAAGTCCCAGGCTCTCCGGACCGGCTCTGCTGTTTTTAAACCCGCTTCGCATTCGTCATACTCCCGCGGCCCGCCAATGGACTCGGGACTCTTGCTTCCTCTGCGAGCAACAGTTGGCAGCACCACCTGCTGCCACTTTCGCAAACGCCACACAATCAAAAGCCAAAGGGAAAAAGGCAAAGGCGGCAGACTAGGTACTCCAAGGCGGGCTGGGCTGGCCTGGGCTGGGCTGGCCTGGCCTACACAAATCAATCCCTCGCATGCAATCAAGGCAGCCCATGCTGCAGTGCAGTGTTAACAACAACAACATCCCATCCCATCCCATCCTGTGACTGTGAGTGAGTATGCTAATCTTACAAAAGCAAAAATACAACATGCAGCTCTCATCAGTCCTGACTGACACTTGGGAGTCACCTCCACCTCTAATTACAAGACTGCAATCAATCATCATAACAATTGTTTTTTCTCTCATCTCTCTCCTAGCCAGCTAAATGCACTGGCTCTCTCGCTATGTGCGTTAACCCCTACTTCTACTTGTACCTCTCTCGCTACTCTCTATCGTCTGTCTGCTGTCTGTCTGTCTGTCTGTCTGAAGATATCGTGTGTCATCCAAAATTTGGCTGTGGCGCCTACCTAGCTCAGCTACATGGAAACATACGTGTGCAACTTCTCCCCCAACAACTATAGCTCTAGCTAGGTGGCACTCTCGCTTTTCCTCCGCAGTCTTCACGTCCTTCTCTTTCTCTCCTTCGCTCCGACTTTACAAAAGAACCCAACTACACAACGTCATATGACCCAGACACCAACTACCTCCCTTCCGCCCCTACACCCTAACTCTGTAATCCGCTTCCTGGAGGTATGACATGCTGCTATGTTGCTGTTGTTGTTGCTGCTGCTGCTGCTGCTGCTGCTGCTGCTGAGCCAGCTCCGACAGTTCCTTCTGCCTTCGCATTTCAAGAATCTTCTTGTGAGAGTTGGAATGCTTCTCGTTCACATAGCCCGGACTCCCAGCAGGCCTGTACTCGGGCAGCAGCCTGCCAGACTTGTACCTCACTCCGCAGGCGTTGCACAATGTCTTGGGTCCCATAGGCCCTGTTCTCCACTGCGGGGTGCGCTGCGTTTGACAATGCATGCACCTCCTGGGCTGCATCACATCCTGCCCCTTCTTGCCGCCCCCGCACTTCTTGTACGTCTGTGTCTGTTTCCGAACCGACAGCGACTCCTCTCCGTCAACATCACCTTCATCCTCCTCCTCCTCCTCCTCCTCCTCTTCTTGATCAGACGAAAACACGTCCGTATCACCAGAAAGTACAGGCGACAGAGCCCGGGCCGGGCTGCGGCTGCTGCCCTTGCCCACCTCGCACCTCTTATTGCTCTTGTTGTGGGAGTAGGACTCCAGCGTGTCCGCCGAGGAAGAGGAAGACAAAATGGTGGACGTCCACACCCGCGGACCCGCTCGAGACCGCTTGGTCCGGGGCCGCCCGCGCACAGACAGCTCAGGGTACTCGCTCGTCGCCCTGCCCGAACTCGCACTGCTCTCCAAAACCGAATTCGGGCTCCCGCTCCGGAATTGCTCCTTGCTGGAGCTCGCCTCTACTTGCTTCTCATGCTTGTTGTTGCTTTGGCTCTGACAGCCGAACGCGCTGCCGGTGGCCACACTTCTGAACGTCTCACAGCTGGCCGACAGGGCAACAAATGGTTCTTCGTGCACAAAGTTGGAGAGCCACTCCAACTCCTCTAGGTCATCACACTGCCAGACCACACACCACCAACAACCACTCTAAGCAAACCAACTCCACCTCAGCCTCCTTCTCCCGAGCAAATACCAAGTTTCAAGCCCATGTCTCGAGCCACAACCACATAATACAGGAAGAGACATAGAAGAAGCATCAAGAAGGAATAGAATGACATACAATGGCATGACATATTCACAAGGAAAGTGGACGGGACGAGACGGGACGGTGCTTACAGGCACACACAAGTCGTCCGAGCCCTTGCGAGTGTCCCCGTCTAAAACATTGGGGTATCTGCATCTGTCACCGGTTCCGGTACCCGACGAGGTGCAACTCACTGTCTCAATGGTGGACAGGGAGGAGTCGCCGGTGTCGTCCGACAATTGCATCCCAATGGGACCGGCGATGTCCTCGTTGGAGAAGTCCAGCAAGTCATCTATCTGGAACGCCATTTCCGCAATGCTACCCCCCTCGAACTCTGCTGCTGCTGCTGCTGCTGCTGCCTTGCTAACCTGCTTTTTCATTTCAGCAGCGTAGAGCGTGGTGGAGACATCCGTGCCACCGCCAAGAGCCATGAGCTGCAAGCTAGCTAGCTATGCCGGCCTCGCACTCGCTGCCCCACTTGCTCGCGGCCTTCTTCCTTCTTTTCTCCCTGCAGCTGCCGCCCGCGCGGCTCGTCGTGCTACACCCTAAGCCCTGCCAGACTCCTTCCTCAACACCGCGCAGCAGCTGCTACAGCCTTGTGTGCAGAATTTTCCTGCACGGCACACACATGGTCTCAGTACGCAGGCCTTACAAAGAAGCAAGTCTAGCAGCTTCTTGCAGTTACATGCATGCCTCGGGGCTATCAATGTGGAGGTGGTTCATGTGCGCGATGAAAGCCAGTTTAAGAGGTGACGCGGGTGTCAACCTGCTGAGCAGGAGGCATGAAAAGGCAGGCAGGCAGTCGCAATTGGCCCCCTCTGTCGCGCAGCAACAGCAGCAGCAGCAGCAGCACCGTTGCACCAGCTCCAGCTGCACTTCCAGCCTCAGCTGACACGGGAAATTGCGCACCAAAACAGAAAGCGCGGCGTTCGAGAGTGAAATTCCGCGGAAAATGCGAGCGGAAAATTTCCTCTGCCTCGCAGCTGCCGCAACAAGAGGCTGCAACGCAAGCAACAAGTCCAGGCAAGCCAGCGGGAAATTTGCAACACGCACAAGCTCAAGCTCCACAAGCTTGACAAGGCAGGAATGCAAGAGCAGCCTCAATTCTTCCTTCCCTCCTTCCTTCTTCCTTCTCCCTTCCCTTCTTCCTTCTTCCTTCTTCCTTCTTCCTTCCCTTCCCCTCCCTTTCTTGCTAGCTTCCGGCCGAGGCCGGATTGGCTTGGAGTCACTCACTCAGGCAGGCAGGCGCTGAGCTCGGCGCGGTGCAAACGAAGGAGGTCCTCGGCAGGCAAGCGGGAGGAGGAATTGCAAGAGCTCTTTGAGGTGGCGGAGGAGGAGGCACGAGTGGAGGGGCCCGAGGAGGAGGAGGAGCAGCGGGGGGCAAGCAAGGGGCGGGGCCAGCAGGGGAGAAAGCCACAAGGTGACGGGGATGGAGAGCAACAGCGGGCTTAGGTAGAGAAGGCGGGGGAGGAGGAGGAGGAGGTGGAGGAGGAGGAGCTACAGGAGGAGGCGCGAGCATTTAGTGGGAGAGAGGGCGGGGCGTGGGCGCACGCTTAGGCGGCCATGCCCATGTCCGCAGTCCAGTGCTGCACCTCAAGCCCGACTCCTGCGCTGCCGCCAACCACCCACGCAAGCAGCGAGCAGCGAGAGCTGGGACCGAGCTCAACTCGAGGCTAGCCGCGGGGGGAGCAAGGCACAGGCAGACCAAGGCAGAGGCAACAAAAGCAAACACAAGCACAAACCCGAGGGCGAAGGCGGGCAAAGGGGGCCCGGCAGCGGCAGCGGCAGCCCAGGGAGCGGGAGCAGCGGGGGCAGGCAGCGGGCAGGCACTAGCGTTCCTGAGCTTGCCTCGTGCTGGCTGGCAACCACATTCGATGCGCATGGGCTGGGCAAGCTCAGGCCTGGCCAGGCCAGTGACCAGTCCATGCCCAGGCCCAGGACCAGGACCAGCCCAGGGCCCAGGGCCCAGGGCCCGAATTGAAACTTAACTGCGGTCTGCAGTCACAGTGCAGTCGGCACAGTCGGCAACCCGGGACCCGGAACCCGGGACCCGGGCCCCGGGCCCCGGGCCCCCCGGTTTTACTGCGGCCGCGTCTCCCGTGACGAATTAAACCACGGTGCGGCCCCCGGGCAGGGCCTGGTGGCCTGGTGGCCTGGACTGGACTGGCCTGGCCTGGCCTGTCAGCCTGTGTCCGTCCGTTTGGACGCGGCAGTTAAGCGTGCCGTTAAGGCCCACGGTATCAACGGGGCCCCGTCGGGGATCGGGCCTCTCATTTCTCGTGCCGGCAACCTTGACTCGTCCCACGCTCCTGCCTCCGTCTCTACGACTTGATTCAACCACAAACTCCGTTTTCTCTTCCACACTTATTATTGCCTCACTCTAATTGTTTAGTACCTACGCAAACGCGGTACCTACGCAAAGGCTCTACCATCAATTATTCCAATCCCGCTCAACCATCGGACGTTACGTACAAGAAGTCACCCTGGGTATACACACACTTATCCACCTTCATTACTTATCCACTCAACTTTAAGTAAGTCTAATTTATCTTCTATTATTAACTATTCAGATGACTCTCTCTCATTTGGCATAACCCTCTCTCGAATCTAAAAGCAATCTTGCAAGTGTGTGTCAGAATGCAGAATGCGGACGTGCAGATATTATTATGCGAGTGCGCCTGCACCTCCTACCGGGAGTCCTTTCCCTCTATCTTCCGCTCGCGTACTTTTTCACGTTATCGTCCTTTGCTTTGTTCGACATTCATTTAGATTGTATGCGAATTCAAGAGCACATGCGACAAGCACTGCAACCATTTCACCATGCACGGTCCTCCCGCCTCCACTTATGAAAGATTCGATGCATTTCCTCATCGTGCACATCTCTTGATGCCTCTTTCATTGAAAGTACGTAAGTACTTATTTGTTTCATCAGGAAACTTTATTTTTTAAGAGTGGCTTTTACACCCTTGCTACATACTGTCATTGCAACGACGTGACACTTTATTGGATGCCTCTACAGTGCCTCTATGTACATATCCATCTTTGGAATTTCATGCTTCTTATACATATATAACTTAAGTATAATCAAGAGGTAATAAGTTTTTGGATTACAATCAGACCGCAGAAACCATTTGTACCTTTTACCTCAGTATGAATATTTTGATCATATGTAAAAAGATATTAACAAACTATGCATTACTCTTCAAGCTCTTCATTTATCAAGGGATAGAAGAAAAAGAAGAAGAAATATTTTAAAGTCCACTAAAGACGAATGGCGTCATGGCCCTGAAATATGACAAGTACAAAGATAATGATAAAAATTTCTGGACTAGACTAGAGCTAAAACTCAAAAAAAAAAAAAAATTGAACAATTAATCGATGATGTCTATGAAATTGCTTAAACGGGGATCAAACACCGTCAATTCATCTCCACAGAAAAAAACCACTTAACCTCCAACTCGTGCAACTCTGAAAGCAGGTAAGTTCTCTTTATTAGATTTCCACAGTCGCGGTGTAAGATCCTCATGATATACAATTGAGTTGCCTGTTACGTAGGCCTTGCCTTCCTAACTACAGCCAATCAACCGTAAAGCAGAAATTGATGTGCGCTCAAGGTCACTCAAGGCTCAAGCGAAGGAAACTAGTCACTCCAAACCTTCTCAAGAAAAAGAAACTTTTCACTCCAAATCCTCTCGAGAGAAGATACTATTCATTCCAAATTAGCCCACAATCTTCAAGATGGAACAAGTTGTTTATTCCTATAGTCCAAAATCTCCGAGATAGAAAACAAGGCTTCTTTGGTACAATTTTAGGATCATAACCAGTTGTCTGCGAATGCAACTCACAAGCACATGCTCACATGGTGATGCATATAAGCAACACGAGTGTTGTACATTCTAATTAACATCACTTCACACGATTCGAGATTAGGACACAAGTTATCACAGCTTGCCCTCAAGCCTATTTCGATACCCGGTCAGCTGAAAAACCATATGCTAAGAGCCAATAACAAATGAAATAGATTGTCTTATCACTGTGGTACAGCTAATTGCTACAAGTACCAATCCCAAGATGCCTTCAACGTTCACAAGATTCTTTCCTGCTTGTACGACGTTTTTCCAAACTTCAAATGTTAACTTTCACAGTCTCTAGCACTTCCTTTGGTTGCAATATATAACGCGTAATTTTTTGGAATCATGCATTGTTCATGAACTTCTGACCTTTTGTCAAACGGAGAAAGCTAAAATGTTACAACAACATCCTTGCCTCATACACCAAAAGTTTTAGGAAACACATTCTGTTGCTCCTGCTTATTAACAAAACCATACTCCACAAGATGCTTTGTGTCAAAATTTTGTTGATAATTATAATCACTTGCTGCTGATTGTAAAATTCAGCCTGCTGCTCCTAGTACTATACCCTCTTCCATTCTTCCTCCTTCTACCGAAATAGCTTTGAAACTCTTTAAAGTACCAATCGTTATTGTTGTAGTTGATACGATAAATATCTTGTCACTTTTAATGATCAAGTCCTTCAGCCTCAGCATTGGTTTTGTATCTCTTGTCCTCAATCTTGCGTAATCTACCGTAGTTTCTTGCTCAATCTTTCATTACGGGTGCACAATCAGCACCAGCATTTTCAGCAATCATGAAATCACAAGCTATTCTCTACAGTTCTTGCTAACTAAGAATAAACCCTAAACTATCACATTTAACTTTGCTAATCTTTATGTGATCACATCTGTTCACACTGTACGGCATATCTATGCAGCATTAACAAAATCTAGAATCTAAATTCCCAGCATTACACATGCTCATGTATTGTATTATACAAGCTATTACTAAAATGTGACACCCATGCTCATCTTTTATTAATTGTACTTCACCATTCGTGACTTTACTTAGAGGTGTTCCCAATATGAAGAATGGTTGTTATAACCAACTCTTACAACTAATAATTAACTCTAACCTTTATAATTAAATTAAAAATTAAAAATTAAAACCTAATAAAGTAAAGGACTAACGTGATGAATGGTGCCCTGTTTTAATCTTAGTATTTTCTTTGTGATCTAGAAATCTTTCCAGACATTTATAGAACACTTTATTTGTGATCTAGTTAACTTTTGAGAAATGAGACAACACCAACTTGCTTTGAGCACGACCATTAGACTCTCGAAGTCTTCAGTACTTATGCTGTACTTGCACTTTTTTATTCCTCATCAAATTATTATATAACAAGTTTTAATAAAATCAATTATTTCAAATAAAATTCTGAATGAAAAAAAATGTAGAGATAATACGTATTTAATAATACTTATTTTATGGAGCAGATACTGAGGCATGGAATAGTTTGCTAACTACGAGATGTTACAAGGTGTATGAGATGTTACAAGTTGTATGTGGGTATATTGTAGAGCGCTTTTTCAGCGGAGCCAGGGTGGGCGGTTTACGGGAAAGTTCCAGTGTTCCAGTGTTCCAGTCTCCAGTCCGGACGGGGACGCGGTTTGGGTACGTACCTGCATAGGTTGGGCGCCGGGGTGTGGGGCCACGTGAAAGAGCGTGCACAATGTATTATCTGGGGAGTTTCCCGGACGCCACGTGTCGGGGTTGCGGCGGCGGGTCGCTCTGTTTCGCTTTCAAACTGTAGAAATATCGCGCCAGTCGCGTCCAGGAAAGGGCGGCGAGAGGATGCCGTGTAGCACTTTGCATTGCATGCGGCATGGAGGCATCCATGCATGTATGGCATGGCAAGTTGGCATGGGGCCGGGGCGTGCCTTAATTTTTGGCGCATGATTAGGGTTTTTGCGGGGGCCGTGGCCTGGCCCTGCCAGAGCAGCGCCGATGCTGTGTGCGTAAGCGTAAATGCGGGGAAGCGGGTGCAATAATACCGATAAAGAAGATGCCGGTTACCTTGAAAGGAGAGGAAGTGCAGGGTGCACAACACGTCGGGGAAGCCGGAGTGGGGGAGCGGGGGGTGGACTGTGTGTGGGCTTGGCTCGCGTTTCCGCTTCTCGTTGCCGGGGTCTCGGGGGATTCACGTTGGAGCACGTCCCGCCCTCGCGGCCCCCCGTTCTCACCTCGCCCGCTTAGCCTGCTCCGCTGGGAATCGGATCCCGGAAGCTGGGCGTGGCGTGGCGCTTTGACTGTGTCGTCTACTGCGCTGGAGGAACTATTTGACCGGGGCATCCAAGTGGAGTCGGCAGGCGCAGAACATGCTGGTGGCGTCGCGGCACGTTGGCCGGGCCCGGGCCCGGGCCCGGGCCCTTGCCGCGGATCCAACTCTTCCCTCCCGCGCCAGCAGCAGCGCCAGCAGCGCCAGCAGCGCCAGGCAGGGCAACACTTGTCAGCGAGCCGCGAGGCGCGGAACGAGGAACGCAACACAACACGAGAGGCGGGCCCGGGCAGCGATGCAGTGAGCATGCATGGAGACATGGTGGGCAAGGGCTAGGGCTAGGGCTATGGCTATGGCTACCGTGCTGGCTGGCTGCCCCGCTGTTTATATCGGCTTACATGCTACTCAACATGGAGGTGGTATTTCAGGGTTTGCTATTACTGCCGGAGAGGGATATGTAGGTAGTATCCAGCCAGCGAGCCGCTGCACGTTTGTCGGGGCGCGGGGGCCGAGGGGCCGACGCTGCACGGCAGCATGACATCGCCATGCCATTGCGCGGGGGATCCATGTATGCATGTAAAGCAGGCTGCAGGCGCTGGTGGGGGAGCGGATCGACCAGCTTGATCTGCGCATGTGACATGGATCGCGCCAACTGCCACATGACACCGCCAGCGAGTGCGAATGCGAGTGCGCTAAAAGGCCAGTCAACACCAACTAACCTGCACAGCACACTGCTCTGCTTTCTGCATCCGTGAACACATGCGTCGGGCATCCCTTCTGACAAGGATCAAGGGCTTGTAAAGCTGGCCCGGCCCCGTGGGACACCCTGGCTTGGGACTCTAGTCGCACACTCGCAGGACCATGCTTGCCTGCCTTGCACATGAAGCTGCTCGCCGTGAAAGCCTTGTTTTAGGTCGGTGCAGATGGCATGAAGCTTACCGACTTGTCAGTCCACTTCCCAGCTGCCAGGGAGAGAAAGAATCTCAGTCTGGATAAGGAGATATCCCGTCCGGAGGCCGCCTCCTGCAGGAGCTGGAAATCAGCTCATCTCCGTGTTTTATCCACCCGGTGACCCAAGAGGAATTCAATTTCGGAATGCATGCGCTAATGCAGCATCTGAATACTGAATCTGATGAGCATCGTATTGGCAGGCAGGGTCCGGACTGAACACGAGCTCTGTTTCAGACTTCCCATCGTATCCACCCGTGACCGGAGAGGAATGCATGCGCTAGTGCACATCCCGTGTTTCTCGCTTCTGAACCATGGATGATGACTCCGCTATGCGATCATCAGTTTTGTCAGGTTTTTCGTTTGCCTTTCTGTGCAATACAAAGTGGAGCCAGCCACTGAGAGAACACAACTGATAAATGTTGCCAGCCTCCTGGGAGATGTTGGTAACCTCGTTAGGATTACAGCCGGAATGGAAAGAGTTCGTTGCCCATTTTCACTACCGACACTTGGCTGCCGCAAATTCTGCACTTGACAAAGAACGGGATGCACTCAAAGTTTCTGCCTGCGACTGTCACACCGGACCGGGCCCCTTCACCCGCCGGAGCCTACGAGCTCATCGCTCAGGCGGACGTCACGGTGGGGAGCGTCACGGGATTGTTCGTCATCAACCTGCACCGCCTGTTTGCACACCAAGGTGCAGAGTTCATGAACTTCGCAGAAGCAGATAGACGGAAGAGACGCCTCAGTGTGCAAGGGGAAGCTTGTGAATGACACGGTCTTTAGACTGCTGCTCTCTCTTGCTCTCTTCTCTGCACATCTCTGCATGGGCCAGTGACTGATCGATGGGGAAGGCCCGTTAACTTGTGCTCAAGTAAAATGTGGTGGAAGCTGCCTCCGCATCACCACCTTGTATCCTAGCATAGGTCCAACTTCCAACCCGGTATTTCTGGCGCCACAGACCCGGCATGTCGAGGACAACGAACAATCAAGCCTCAGGCTCTAGAGCAAGCGCTGGAGGTGGAGTAAAGTCATGTGCGTCGTCATCTTCTTCATGTTCATACCTCCCAGAGCGTCCCGGCAGGAACGTATTCCCTCTTTTCAGGTGATTTGGACTAGACTACAGGTGGTCGGAGGCGGAGGTGCCTTCATCGGGCCGCGACCGAACTGAATGTAAGACGCTGGAAAGGAAACCACCTCGTGTCTACTCCGAGTAGTCCTGTCAAGCCGTTGAGCCACGGACATGAAACTTGCTAAAGAAGCAACACCTACAACTTTTGAAGTACGTACATTTAAGATTAGCTTGGAAGGCTTGGAAGTACGGCATGGACGCATGTGCAAGGCAAATGTAGGAAGTACATACGTGATGCGCAAGAGCTGGCAAAGCAGACATACTATAGTCTGACTCTTATTATACATCAAGTGGAAAGAAACAAAACTGCTCTGGTTATAACAGGTCTTGAAGCCAGTGAAAGAAATCATCAGAGATCAAGGGGCCTCGTTCATCTTCTTTCAAACAAGCTGCCGACCGCCATCTCCTTTTTACAAGTTTGCCTTCTCGTCTTGTACTGCGCCGTTCCAAACACAGGCATTGGTTTCCACAATGCATTCCAAGCAAATTGCATTCCAAATGCAACTGCCAGGCAAGGCATAGCAAGGCTCTTAAAAGCTCGAGATAACTACCGCCGTGGAAGCAGGGGCCATCGGAAGCTCGCGATCGCCCATTCCGGGCGTCGCACTGGAGGCGACTGGCCGCATTGCAAGGCCCACATCTGCTCAGAACGGTCTACCACCCAGAACCGGGTGATTCGTTCGCATGTTCAGGTTCAAATTGATTTCTTAATCTAACGAATTGGGTCTGTGAGCACGGGGTTGATTTTCAAGTTCTATATCTTAAAGGGGGTGAAACGTCGGCCTAATTTTCGAGGAGTGAAGGAAGAAGAAGAAGAAGAAGAATTTTATTGAAGTCCACTAAGGACGGATTTCCATCATGGGACTTGGTACTTAACAAGTTGTACATTAACAATTTTTACATGGAGTGCCTAAGCTACTTAAGCCAAGGGCATCCACTCCCTTTAGACACCCCGTCTAAGTACCGATCTAAGCGTAGGATGCTTAATCACGAAGTTCTTATAAATGTGTGTCCATTTCGTCGAAGGGCTTCTTGAAGTCCGTTTCGCACTCCTTACTACCTACTCAGTAGTCCAGTTAAATTCCCGCCTTGTACTCCTTACCTCGTTGAACCTCGCTCTTGGCATGGTATTTCTGCTCACGTCGGGGGATACGCCGGGGAGTAAATAAACCCTCCAGTTCAGTTGAGAAACCAGTCGTCTCCAAGGGACTGGGTGTCGCTGAAAATGTCTTACCATCCTCATGATCCTCCTCAACTGTGCAAAACCCTTCGATGAACTCTTCACAGCTTTTGGTGAGAGAATCATGAATACCTCTGAACCCGACCACCTCCTTGGTAGGCTTCGTTCGAGGCTGCGTCCTGATACCAAGCGAACTTTGCTCCAAATGATCCAAATCTCTTACGGGCAGGAGAATTTCTCACAAATTTATCCTTATCCAGTATGTTATAAGCCACGGCGTATAGCTTAGTGTACTTGTATACATTTGCTGCAGCCAAACATGCACCGAAAGTTGACGGAGCTCAGAACGGCTAAAATCAAATAGTAGTAGTCCAAAAGCCCCCGAATGGTATCACCGTTTAGCCATTCTGCACCATATTTTCCTGAAATCTTGTTTACTATGAAAATCAGTAGATAACTTACATAGTTTCCTATCCCACTTGTCGATAGTGAAAGTCCCACTCCAACAGCTCGCATATCTTCAGGTGTTTCTGAATAGAGAAACTCCGTGGAGCAGACTAAGCCTAGGAAATCTTCCTGATCTTCGCGTATAACAATCCAGAGACAAAAGGACCATGAATGTAGAGTTTGTGCGCTGAGAACACACACCTGGAGCCTAAAAAACTACTGTGTCCAGCATGGTCCCTAGAGTCTGTACGATGTTGGAAGACATGAGGTTGGACACATCGTCCTCTAAATGCTTTTTGGCATCCTGCCTTCCAACATTTGCTATGGCCAGCTTCTCTGGTGGTAGTTCGTCTTCTTCCTGAACTGCTTTGTTGTACTTTGTGGACAAATCCAGCATTCCCTGCAGCATCAGGAACCGTGAGTTTGTGACAAAGCAGACTGACATCACCTTCATGCACACATACAGTTTTGTTTTTACTCACTTTCACAGTGTCCTCGTTTGTCTTAGCGTGTGTGTCGAACCGCTGCAACGTCAAGCCATCTGTCCACTTTTTCTTGTGGAGATTCAGAAGCATTTTCTCCTCCAGTTCATTCTTCCGGTAGTTGATTCCGATCGAGTAGTAGTGCCGATTCAGCCCATGGATCAGTGCCTGGCATGACAGGACACGAAGCCCGCAGATCAGTTGAGCACGCTACCTAGTCAAATGCTGGACGCTGAGAAAAGGACTGGTTCTTACCTGGATGGAGGGTTTATTTAAATGACCCAGATTGGATGTCGTTTGACGAGGTTCCTGACCCAGCATCATGCTCTGTGGATTGATGAGCCGAAACGCATCAATCACAACCTTCCCTTTCACACTCTGAATAGGGTCGACGACAACAGCAACGGACCTCGGATGCAGCTGCTCAAAACTCTGTTCCACAGGCAACTCGTGTTAGGTTTAGAGCGTATCAACTCTGGGCCCCTTGATACGCACTCCTGCTCAACCTCCTAGCCACCGTACATGCAAAACAGACTTCATGCTTTACCTGCTGCGTATTAATATCAACTCCCGATAGCCAGCAACCAAACCCTGGGTGAGAATGATACCAGCCAACCACCATCTCAGGCCTGCATACCACCAAAGCAACACGCCATAAACCCTCGTCAGAGGTTTTCCAACAAGAGGTCCCGAAACCCTAAGTCATGCCCAACGTACCGCCCAGTCTGCTTCAACATGTCAAGCATTTTGGTCTGGAAAACAGGGTCCACAGCCTCCACACTGACGCCTGTCCCGCTTTGCGGCATCGCAAACACGTCCACCACACGGACCGTGTACTCATCCACGAATTCTCCCAGCATCAATCCCATCACCTCCATCGGCACTCCGGCCCTTCCTGCAGAAAGAACGTTCGGACCAGACACATTAGCACTACAAATCACTCCTACACGCATTTCACGCAGAACGACACACTCCATACACCAAGACCACATACCATGCTTCAGCATTTTCAGCAAGGCCAGGGACGAAATGTAGACTTGCTCTGAGGAATCGACCAGAGGCGAATCGGGGTGCGAGCCTCCCATGCCCCCGCCGCTCACTCCCGAAAAAATCCGGTGCAGTCTCTCCATATCTGTCCGCCACCAAATTGCAGCACTGACGGGCTGCAGCAACAATTTCTTGCTCGCTCCCGGATGCCCCCAAAAACGGACTACCTTATTGAGAACGGCAATTGAGCTCTATGGCAGGGCCAGGTTTGAGGCGAGTAAGGCGGGCACCGAAGGATGGTAAGCTCTTTTTCTATTCTTTACTTATTTATTAGGGTTTAGGGTTCAAAGAAATGGTGTTTTGAATGTAGTAAAAGAACAATGGATTTATCTACACATTGTCAAATTGTGTTTCATATATTTTTTATTATCCCGGATATTTTTCAACCGATTATATCTCCAGAGTTTTGCAAATAGTGCATGAGGGCGTTGAGTATAAGCCAATTCTCGATACACTACACATGCAAAAATCAAGTATTGCTAGAAATAATATTTGAAGTTTCAAATACAAATGTGATACAAACTCACGGGGCAACGAATATTTAGAGTAAAAAACTTTAACAAGAAAGACGTTCCACAGTCTCTCCACATATTGGTGTTTGCAAACAAACCACACACTTAGGGCTTGTAGGCTGCACAAATGAATTCACAATTTAATTGTAAAAACTTGAATAGACATAGTTAATTAACTAAATAAGGACAGCGAGACATATACTACCACTACAGAAGACATGCAATATATGTCATGTCGACATGTAACAACACATACAATATAGAGTAACATACAAGAAATATGTTGCAACTACATCTTACGAATGGTTATCGATGAGGCTAATGAGTCCCTTTGCTTGAAACCACATCTCACGAATGGTTATCGATGAGGCTAATGAGTCCCTTTTCCTGAAACCACATCTTACGAATGGTTGTGGATGAGGCTAATGAGTCCCTTTCCTTGAATGTTGTTTGCCTGTTAAAAGACCATGTTTTCAAAGTGAGTGATTCATCCTGCCCACACCACGTGTTTCAGCCAACACTGAAGTTGGTACCCTTTCTTCCATGTAAGTTAACTTAATGCTGGATGACGACAGCCACATGACTTTTGTGGAAGAGGTCATTTTCCACACAAGCTGTCCTTAGCTTGGGAAATTGTCCCTAGCTTTTTAATGTAGCTTTAATCTTGAGCTTTTATATGTATCTTTTTTGTCAAGAGCTTTTTGTCTTTTAGTGTTAATACGGAATTCTCCACAGCACAGTGCATACTTTGGGTCTGGAGTGATCAATTAATTGGATCCTAGCCCGTTCAGAAGCCAACACATTGAAGCTAAATCTAAAGCTAAAAGCTGCATTTGTTTCTATCTAGAAATGACATGTGAAAAGGAATAGCCATCACATGAGGCAACAGGAGGAAGTAGCAGGTTGTTATATAACACCCTTGTGCGGTGCATCCTGCGGGGAGGGAGATGGTTGGAAGCCAGCTCTTGCAGCTGATGCTGTTTCGTTAATTTATCGGTGACTGTGCAAGAAAGGGGATTACTGATCAATTTCTAAAGCATAAAAATTTCATAATAATAAATAAAATAATACAACACGACAAGAATCAATAGTAGTACGACGGGGGAAAGCAGCAAGTTGTCAGAGAATACCCTATGTGGTGCATCCTACAGGGAGGGAGATGTTTGGAAACTTTAACTGCGGTTTCAGCTCCTACAGCTGTTGCTGGCTAGTTCGAGTCCCCCTGAGAAGAATGCGCATTTTCCAAAGCCGCTTAGTGCTGCAATGCAATGACTCGCTGATGCTCCATACGGGCATTCTGTTCTGGACTGATGGACACAGGAGCGCATCGTGATCGGGTGGGGAGTAGTTGGGAGGAGAAGACATGACGCACGTGAAGGACAAATTGAGTGGAGGACACTCAAACTAGACGAAAATTCCACCCATGTGTAATTGCGTTGTAGCTGCCTTGCCAATACAAGGGTGGTAAGCAAACCATGTACCTAACTAAACTTAAATACCTCACGAAGTGCCTAATTCTAGAGTATGCCCATAAGTTCATTGGTGTACATACATGACGTTTGTGACATGTATGAATTGCATGTAAATACCTTCCAACGAATTCAACGTCAAAGCTGTACCTGAACATATTCTTCATTGGTGGCTACGATCCCTGGCTTATGAAACAGCTAGATAGCTGGAAATGCGTTAAAGTGGTGTTGGCGCGCAGCATGCAGGCCACAGCTTCTCCCAATGAAGAGTCGATAGGCTCGTGGCCAGATCCAAATATGTCTAGCGAGTTGTCAGCGGACTCGTTGGCGAAGAGGCTTGGGAGCAACACTCCCGGCCTCACTCTGCGTCCACACATACCGGTCAATGATCGGGCCAACAGCATGGCCGTTATCCCTGCCTGCTTTGGCTTACCCTGTCTACTAGGAGATTGCATTGAGCATGCAACCACATGCACTTTTTAACAGGGCAACTACTTATTAACCTAATTAAACCTTTTTATCTTATTTCGCAAAGTGCCTATGCCACTAAAAATATTCCAAAGTGAGGAAGTCTTATTAAAGCACCAAATTTTTTAACTGCTATGTTTTGATAGGAAATCGCGAGAAAAAACACCATTGGATATTGGACGAAGCAACTCCCCAATTCGGATGGTTGCCTCACTTGGAAAGCTTGGCTATTGGATGCTACCGTAGCCTAGTTCATGCTGCTGTTGTGGAAGCGGAATCCTGGCACCAGAATGCAGCACTTTAGGGTGACTCGCATTGGAGTCTTGGATAGGTTCACCTAGGTGTCAAGTAAGCTGGTGAGACAGTCCCACTAGATGGGATTCCTATAGCGGACTCCCTAATTTTCATCCAAGTTGGTCTTCTATTGGCGAGTTCGTTTCGACGTTCTCATATGACCCTCGCTCACGAGGCACTAGAAAGTGGGTGGGAAGAAGATTTTCTCTTTGCACGTCATGGAACCCTAATTCAGGTTCCATTCTTGTAATATGTATACAGCTAATTGCTGTAAATAATTAATCAGATATATTTTTATGTTTTTCTAATCAAGTCCTACAACAAGACAAGGCGTAGTATGCTCGTAAGCAGGGAACGGGGCTACCTCTCTCCTACTTTCTTTCTTTGGGCAGCGGGTGTCCATCGCCCTCCAAAGAGCACTCCCATGTCCTCCATGAAGCATGTATGTACCTACATTAGGATAGGATAAAGATGAAGATGAAGATGAAGAAGCAAGGTAGCGGCATCGAACCTTGAAAGGGGAACACTATTATTGCATATGCGATGCATGCGACAAGCTTTTTGGACCCCAAACAATGTGACGTGTGTTGTGAGTGAGCATGTCATGGAGCAGCGTGTGGAAACTTGGTGTGTCGTGGAGTGGGACACCAGGCTTGTTGCGGGCCATGTCTCCAGGTGAAGGCGGGTGTTCGGCGTGGACGATTGCGTGCGTGTTTGATCAGCTGTGGAGCAGCAACAGAGACTGGAGACGGAGGTGGATACATTCACACGCTGCCTAAATTTCTAAAACGCTGCGGTATCGTCTCCTCGTGACTCCGTCGCGACTCGCGACTCGCGACTCTCGCATCGCATCTGGAGTTAATATAAACAAGGGCGTCTCGGGGCGCGCGCCCGCTCTAGCGCGGCCCCTCGCCACAAGACGCCGGCAAGAGCAGGCGCGGGCAGGTGTAGCCCGGGCGCACTGTGCTCCACTGCCGCGGACGCCCGCCCTCGGGCGCTCTCTCTCTCTCCCGGAGCCCGGGGCCTCGTGGGCGCCTCTTTCTAGGAGGCCGCTTCTTGCAGGCCATTTGCCCACGAGCCGGGTCCCCTATCGCTTGAGGCTTTCAGGCTCGCACGCCCCCGGTCCATCGGGCCTGGTCCGGTTCCCCGCACCGGTCTCCGGCTCCGTCCAGGCGGAGGCTCGCACGCCCGCCCGCGCTGCGTGTGAGACCTGCTGCCGCCGGGTCGTTGGAGGTGCTGGAAGTGGGCGGAAGGTGGGCTGGGAGCAGCGGCAGGGGCAGCGGCTGCAGCACCAGCATGTAGGCCCGGGAGCGGGAGGAATTGGGACATCCGGGCGGGCCTGGGCGGCAGGGATGCCGGAGCGGCGCAATTCGGGCGGCGGGGCACCGTGATCCGTGCAGAGGCGTCCAGCCCGGCCCAGCCCACCGAGCGCGAGGATGGGATCCAGCAGCAGCCGGGACGTGCACTACCCGGACGGCGGCAGAGAGCGGGAGCGGGAGCACGGCCACGGCCACCACGGCCACGGGCAGGGATGGAGGCGGGAGAGGGAAGTCGATCCCCACGCCCACGCCCACCGCCCATACTACCGCAGCAGCGAGGTGTTGCTTCTTCGTCTTGTTGCTCCTTTGCTTCTCGCTTCCCGTCTCGGCCAGCTCCCCGGCCGGGAGGAATTTGCAACGTGAGTGGGGTGGTGGGTCGCGTGCCTGCCTGCCTGTCTGCCTGCCTACCTGCGTTTCTTGGCTTGCTCACCGTCTGTGTGGGTGGGGAGTGCAGATCTGCTGCCTCTTGCATGCTCTTGTGGCGACTGTGGTGCCGGATCTGCGCCTTGTGTTTGACCGCTTCTGGTTGGGGTTGCGGATTGTGGTCGTGATTGCGAGTACCTGGGGTTCCTGCTTGCGTGAGGTTACGTCCAGATGAGGGATGGTTGGAGCGGAGTTGCTTAGGTTTCTCCTCGCTGGTTTGGCAAGCTGGAGTTTACATGGAGATGGAGGAGTTTGTGCGAGTTTTCGGGCTTTGGAAAATAGTGGGTTGCTACATGGGGTCGCGTACCTGATCTGACTGATACCAACTCCGTTGCTTTTTTGTTCTACTCCGTTGCATTCTGTGTTGCTGCGCTTGATGACGGCGGGCTGATTCCGTTTTGCTGCCACCCAGAACCCGCACGGCCAGGACAGGTCACGGTCGAGTCGGACTCGAGCGGGGAGGCCCAGCAGTTATGGCGAGAGGTATCTGCCCTCGGCAACTCCGTCTGGAAGGGGGGCTGCCGGGTCTGTGAAGCCCGTTTCGGTTGATGCCGAGCTGACTGCGATTGAGGTTGGGCGAGGGCAGCAGTTGGTGCAGCTTCATACCGCGAATGATGGGAGCGGGAGCTCGGTGTCTTCGTCGGTGCTTCCTGCCGTGCCGGCTACTGGGGGAGGTAGTGTGGCGGATGCAGGGACGGCGAGCAACTGTGTTGCGAGTCAGGCCTTCGTCAGCTCGCATGATGGGAGTGGGTCTGGCTCCAGTAACAGCAGCAGCAGCAGCAGCAGCAGCAGCAGCAGTAGCACAGACTCTGATACACCTCTGGCCGGGAGGCGTCCTTTGGTGGGCGATGACCTTGAGAGTGCAGGAAGAGGGCAAATTGAACTAGCAGCAGCGTCAGGTGGTGCAGTGGGGTTTGAAGGATACGTCAGCGCTGCTGCCACGGGTGGTGCCCGGCAAGCTTATGACGAAGAAGGGCTGCGGGCTGCTTGTGAGACAAATTTTCATCGTCATCGCGTTAACGAAATGCAGGAGCGACTCCGAAGATATGCCGGACTGCCCCCTTCGTTGGACATACAGGAGCTGGAAAGAAGGGGTATTCTATCTGCAGAGTCCCATCTTGGAGTGCAACGACGGAGGATGGAGATCATGTCTGGTGGCCTTGATGATGTAGGCCAGAATGTTGGAGCGTCAACTAACAGTGATGCTTTTGACTTGACGGCATGGTCTTCACCTTCCTTCAGAGCATGGGACGGGTCTTCCGGCCCGTGGCCTCAGGCTCACCAAGAGCAACCTCTGTACTCCGAAGGTTGGGAGGGGAACATCACTATTAGGCGACCTGGTAGTCAGGGTATTGAAACTAGTTCTCCGCAGGTAGGAACCTCTGGGCAGGCAAGCCCACCTCATGTAGAGTCGGCTGGGTCGTCTCGGACGGATTCTGGTGGACGTGAATCTAGGCGGAATGGTGGGAGGAGGCTGTGGGATGCTCTAACAAGGGCTGCATCACACCGCCGCACCACAACCAGTCCGCCACCTGTTGTCATCCCTGAAGAGGTGGAAGAATTTGGGTCTTCTACAGACAGATGGACAGCCCTCAGAGATTGGCGTTCAGGCCCCGAGGAAGAGAGATTTGGTGATGGGGGCATTGTACAGACTGGCAGAAGTCTGGATCTGGAGGAACGGCGACGTCGCGTGAGATCACAGGTTTGTTTCATGTCCATTGTGGCAGCCACTGGGATATGCTCTGTGAGGTGTTGCATTTTGTCTAATTTTGGCTTGGCCTCACAGGTTTGGGCTCTGCAACGCCTGAGCAATGGTCTTGAGGGTGTCCCTGGTCATGGAACTCCCTGTTCTCGTGGTGGATATCATCATGGCAGTCGATGTTCTTGTGAATCACACGCATCGAGTGATGATACTAACACGAGAGCTAGCATATCAAGGATCATCATGTTGGCAGAAGCTTTGTTTGAGGTAGTTGTTTGCTGCCTCTTCTCTGCAGTCGGTCCAGCAGTTGGCCATGTCATGTTTCCTTGAACAATGTCCATCTTGGTCGCGCAGGTTTTAGATGAGATTCATCGACAGTCTGTGGCGTTGTCCCGATCTGCAACTGTTTCACTTGCCTCCCTTCCGGCCCCTGATACAGTGGTGGATGCCATTCCGATCCGGATACACAAAAAGCCTGAGAGCACCAAAAATATCTGTGAAGACGTTGCACAGTAAGTAATCCCATGGTCTTGCCTCTTCCCTGTGTGTGTGTTTCTGTGCTCTTGCCTCTGTACCTGTGTGTGTGTATCGTCATCGCAGTTGTAACACAAGCCACGCTCGTGTGTTTTTCATGTAGGTGCTATATCTGCCTGGTGGAATATGAGGAAGGTGATCATGTCCGGGTTCTACCTTGCCAACATGAATATCATATGGCCTGCGTGGACAAATGGTTGAAGGAAATCCACAGGTATGTAGTTCTGTCACCTGTGTGTGGGCGTTTTGCGCAAGCCCTTACGTCGTCTGATAAATGTTGGGTCTTGGTGTAGAGTGTGTCCCTTGTGCCGGGGGAATGTGTGTGAAAGCGCTGGAAGTAACCGCAGCTCGGCCCCATCAATCGCCTAGGCTTTGTATCCTCCCATCAGCTGTGATCTCTGCGACCTTGTACGCAAAGACAACTGGTAAATGTAGTTCTAGGAGGGAATGTGGCAAGGAGCCTGTCCTTGGAAATTTTAAATCTTATCTGTTGGATACAAAAAGGTCTCTCAAGGAGGTGAACATCGGGGATTGTGCTATAGCGGATCTGCTTCGCTGTTATATAAAAATTCAGAATAAAATCGGCATTTGATTCTGCCTTACGCGATTCGTACAACATGAGCGACTGCCACTCGTCTCCATTTTCGGAGATTTTATTATGTACTATTCGAAGTTCCAGGAAGGTGCGAAACTCCAGGAAAGCGAGTTCCAAGAAGACTTCCTGATCAAGAGAGACCGGATGAAGGAGAACGTGGCTTGCTGGTGGAGGATGGACCGCTGACACCTACCTTCAGAGGATAATGCCAAAAGGGTCGCATACAGCATGTGGTCATATTCTCTGCACCGGGTCTGTATGTACAGCACATTACCTGTGCACGCGCAAATAATTGGAAGGCTACAGGCTACAGGGGTTGCTACAATACATAATATTTCGCTTGTCCACCTGGTATACCAGGCTCGAGATGCTGATCAATTGTCGACGTGCAACTCTTACATGGTTGTGGAGAGTAGTCAACGGAGTAGCGGGAATGGACTGCGTGAAAACTGCTTCTGGTGAGCAAGCGCTGCTCCAAAGCCTTGTCATGTGAAGTTGTAGCCGGGGATCAATAGTGAACGATGGGCTCACCAATGGTATAGTTTCTGGATACGTTGCAAGGAAGATCGAAGAGTTTGGCGACGATAACCTTGAATATCTTGCTTACATTGATGTTGTGCTTTACACTGGAGAAGAACAATGCAGCCCCCATAGCCTTAGCATAAAGTCTTGCCTGAAACAAGACACAGGACAAGTGATGAGGCTCCACTGTACCAGGCACAGCAACGAACATAAGATCCAATCTGCCATGTGTTTGAAATTGTTAAATGGACCTGTCTTGTGATCAGCGCCTTCACGTCCTCAGGAAGAGTGACAAAGCTGTCGTACTTAGTCCCCACAAGGACAGGGAGAGCAGTCTGCAGGATCCATTCCGGGAGGAATCAATTGCGGGATCAGTCAGTTTAGACCATGATCAATCGGGCTTCTAGATAGCAGGATCGCAAAAGTCATACCTTGTTATGGAGCCGGGCTTGCATAAACCATAGCTTCACACTGTGGCAGCAATGGCAACAAAGTCCAAGTTATTTTGGCTATTCAGCAACAGTGCTGCATGCAATCCAAATGCCTTGAACCAGACACCATACCTATGAAGAGTGCAACGCCTAGTAAGATCAAAGACAAGCATGATCACTGCTGCATCGCTGCAAACTAGGGGCAAGAGATTGACAAACTGTCCGTGTCCTGCAGAATGAGTTGCATGAGGCCCATAACCAGCAGAAAAATCTGTCACCTCTCAACATCAACTTGCATTCACAGAGCTGCTTACCACCCAAATCCCAGATTGTGAAAGCAATCTGAGCATTTCTCATTTTGCAAATCTTTTCTCTCGAAGACACTCCAACAGTCTGTACGTACTGGTCTTCTTGTTCTTGTTCGGCAGATACATAGCTCATCTTATGGCACAAACACTGTGCCGTTAGCTGTCAACAATTGCAACGACTTGCTTCAGATGATCAGTTGATGATTCTCACACCTTAGCTTACCATGAAACTAGTCTTCCCCGTCTGCATGTCGCCAAGCATGCCAACTTTCACCACCACAGTATCATCAGCCTCCGGGGTCTTCAAGTCAGCGGTGACATTGTGGGAGAAAATGTTGTTGGAAATGGACATCATCTCATGGCAGGAATCCTGAATGAGCAACTCTTTGTCAGGCTCGCTAGTGTAGGACTTGCTTCGGTAAAGCCGTCGGTACGGAACTGTTGCTACAGCTCCCGCTGAGCAGCAAGTCAATGAACATATCACTCTTCGACGAAGCTGGCGGCCAAGACGCCCTGCACCCCTCTTAAGAGCCCGCATTGGGACTGCCAAAGTATAACCCCTCGCTGCCCTCCAACTCTTCAAGTCCATGTTCTTGACAAACATCTTGAACTCGCTCTAACAGACTTCCACACCTGGCTGTACCGATGCAGCCGTCCCCAAGCACTGGCCACTGGCAGTCCTGTCCCGACGCAGCAGGGGCAAGGTAATTCACGCTTTCCGAAGTCGCCACCTACCAGGCAGCTTCCAAGCCCTCATCTTTGCAACAATAGCACAGATAGCAGCAAAAATCTGCTAAGAAAAGGCCTACAACGTTGGCTAGGTCTGCAGCCAGATCAAGGATAGACTGACAATCCGCCATGAGTGGAAGTGCTCAATTTTCCATCGAGGAGGATAGGACGCCCCTCAGAGAGCAGCACAGGCAGTCAATTATGCAGTCCTAACAGCTGGGGCGCTCCCAGGATCAAACAAGGCCAGGAATGAGAAGCCTAAGATCCAACGACGCCAGTCGCCAAAACACAAGACAATGGATAGCCAGCCACTGCATGAGCGACGCTATGGTGCGCACAGATCCAAGACTCCGCATGAGCGGTGCTCTGCCTTCGACAAGAACCAGTACCTGATACCTGACTGTCACTGACAATAACGAGCGCGGCGATTTGCAGCAAGAAACAGGAGCAAATTTGTTAGCTGCCCTACGTCAGTAGCTGCAGTTGAGGTGAACGTGATGAGACTGTTGAACTCGATTCCGCTTCGCCTTCACGATGCAATCAGCGCCCGCAGAGCATTGATGAGGGCCCGAGGCCAGGCAGTGTTCAGTGATTTCACTGGGCCCGCGATGGGGGCCTTTGCCACCACTTCGGCCTGGGCCCGACCTGGCTGAAGAAAATTAGACGATTATTGGGCACATTCAGTTCATGGCTGCCCACTCGAGGCACGGTGGTGAGTTGGCGCCATGCCCGTCAAAACCCACTCACCCACCGGTCTGATGAGGCCTACAGGATAACCTACAGCGTCATCTCAAAATAAAAGGTAGAAAGAAAATAAAATTTATGTCATGCTACCAACAAAATATATTACCGTATTTACGTTTTGAATTTGATTCCCTCATAAAATAGGATGATACTTATTCTAACACCCTCCGGGTCTTCCTACGAGACTTGTACTTAATTGGGGAAGAAAAGATTGACAGTAGCCTATCTATTTTTTCTTCTTCATGTTGACGACCTGCCTTGTTCACGAATTACGTGAATTAGACATCAACCACGTTATGTTAGCGTCCTACGCTGGCTCATATTCATTCACCGGAAATGAGTTGGTGAACTCATGGAACTATCTTTTCATTCAAATCTAACTATACAAATCCTAAGGTTAGCTCATGTAGCTAGTTATAATACAAAGTAACCTCATGAGGTGTTGAAGGTAGTTGAATGGACTTACCTGAGGGAAGCTTAGCATCAACTTAAAATCTCCAAGGTGGAGAAACGCATAAGGAAGAGGTTATTTGAGTCCACACAGCAACATTTTAGGGATATGTGAAGCATGACAAAGACTAATGAAATAGGCAAAGAACAATATGTGAATAGACATAAATAAATAAGATCGTAGAAAATTTTAAAAAATATATAAATTTTGAATCACTTCCTTTTCCAGGTTAACAAATTTCAACGGTTATGACACAAAGAAGAGTATTATTAACTAAGTTATAAATTATATTTCACTAGCGGTATGAACTTTTAAACATTGCGTATATGTTGAACTTTTGGTTGCTGCCAACATCCCAAGTGGATGGGATCGCTTTTCACTATTCGAGGGATTAGGATTTTGCCTAGTTTTTCTTTTACTTTGCTACTTTGGTACTTAGCCGACAAGTCTATTTTTCAGGCTAAGTGATGAGCCTATTTTGGAGGCTTATGCGGACCGTGAAGCTCAGTGCTTCACAGACTCTGATATGAACCATGACCTAATGTGGCCATGGACAGCTATGCTGCCTCACGGCACGACATGGACATTTTGGTGTTTAAGAGTATTTACATTCCACTCTTAAAATCCAGAGGTCTTTTTATGTCCCATGCTCATCTTTGACCAGCATGTTCTCCTGTTGCCAATCTAGATAAGGCTACTACTTTTTGGGATCGATGAACCCTGCATCTAAAAGAAAATCCTCCAAGATAAAATAGATAAATTACAAATGATGTGGGGCCTAATAAGCTACAGGAATTAGTGTTGTGGTCAGTTCTGGACTGATTTCATTATCATTGTGGTCGTCCCTTGTGTTGTGGTCAGTTCTGGACTGATTTCATTATCATTGTGGTCGTCCCTTGTGTCGACTGGAAACACAAATCATGTTGCCAGCATCTGTTGCCTACTTTATTCCGCATGAACTAAGTTGCGAGCATCCGTTGCCTTTTCAAAGGTTTTGTGACTACACCTGTCCACTTCCTTGCCACTGAGTTTTTTTGAGGTTGTTGAGAAGAATAAGATATCTCCGTATTTCAGCTGCGGCGCGTGCATAGCATTCCACCATGTCCATAAAGTCATCCCATATGTTACTCCACTAAAAAAGAATAGCTTACCTCAGCCATCATAGGATTCGATCTTTGTGATATTTGCAAAAGGAGAGTGGGAGGTGCAGCTGTAGGCAAAACATACCAACAACAGCGATGGCACTCTTATTCAGAGTCGTATTTTGTTCCATTCCTTCATCCACCACATGCATAGATGGAATCAGGCCATAGGTCGCGGGGGCACCTACTCCACGTGCGGTTGGTACCCATCACTTATCGGTTGACTCTTCCTCCTACCCAAGTGCAGCTTTGCAGAATTCAGAAGCTTTGCCTTCTTACGCTTCAGCCCAAAAAGATGATACATCTTCCAGAATACGCACCAATAGTGGTCGGCCAACTGTTTTAGGTTACAGGCCGTCTTACATAAGCAAGTTCAAATCAACACGCCTACGATGCAGATGAGAAGTATTTCCATCACTATGTCACGAGACTTCAAATCAGAGTGGTACAAGCCTCCAGTGACCGCGGTTTCTGCAGCTAGCCGTGAAAGTGGGCATCTTAACCTGTATCCTTCCAGCCCTTCTTCCAATCACAGCAGGTGAGGCTGCAGTTTACAGATGCGAGTGTGGGCACCTCGGTGTTGGACATCCTGGATGGAACCCGTATTACGTAACGGCTCTGGGGAGGGGTGCTATGGCGCAGAGCGCCCCGAGCCACGGCCATTACGTTGCGTAACAACGTCGCCGAGGCCGAGGCCGAAAACCTCGACTGCAGGGCGAGCTTAATTTCTCTCTCCGAAGTGAATTTGTGAAGTGAAACCCCGTCTTTTGGCAAACTGGGTCATCGTGGTCGGGGTTTGGGGAGTGTGGCGTGATGGCGGTCGCGGGGCCGCAATTTCCAATGGCGAGCGTCCCGTGGGAGTCGGGCTGGCGGGAGTGGGCCTTCCGTGAGGCAGCGTGCGGTAGCGTTCTTGCTGGAGCTCGCTGCCGAGAGCGCAATGGCAGGAGCGCGCTGCCGGGATCGGATGGAGGAAGAGAAGATTCCATGTGACTTGTTGCTCGGATGCTGGATTGTCGCTTTGCGGGAGGCCCCTTGGCATACATGCACTGTGCCTGAAATCGGCCTTCGCTGGCTGCAAATTGAGAGTCCCGGCGGCTCGTGTGGCGGCGTAGTGGCTATGCACAAGAGGGTGTCGGGGAAGGTTGTGGCCACGGCGTCCGAGCCTGTGCTGGAGAAGCCCGCTGCTGAGTCGCCTGATCTTGTGCGTTTCCTTTAGGTTTTCTGGACTGGAATAGGTGTGTTGTGATGATGTTAGGATGGGAAGGTGATTGGCTGACTGTGTGGTGTGGTTTTGTAGCTGGTGACCAAGGAGGAGGGGCTGGCTCTGAGGATATGGTGTGGGAGGACGTTTGAGGCTGCGGCATGCATCTGCGTCCAGGACGTCGTCCAGGACCGAGAGCTGGTCAGAAATTTTGTTTGCTACCAAAATACGCGGCTGTGCTTCTCGTCGGGCCTCCTGTTCGACAATCTCAGACTAAGCAAGATTGCGAATGCGAATTACGGTGGACAAACTGATGTGTCATGGCGGGGCAACGGGCAACGGGAGGGCACACGGAACACGCGGCTGTGCTTCCCGTGTGCCTTTCCCTCGTTGCCTCGCCACGACACACCAGGTTGTCCAATTGCGCCGTCAATTATACCACGATTCGCATTCGCAATCTCGCAGCCTTGAAATTGGCGAGGAAGAGCCACGGCGAGAGGCGCAGGAGCGCATTACTGCAACAGACAAGATATTTGAGCAGTTGATGGACAAGATATCTGAGCAATTGACGGTCCTGGAAGACGTCCGCGAGGATGTCAAGCAAGGTTGGTGGAGACGTCTTCACCAACCTCTGTGAATTGCATCACAACGTTGTCGGTAAGAAGTCGGAGTGACAGCGGTAAGGGAAAAGCGAGCTGGACAAGATCTACCCGAAGGAGGATCCCCCATACCTGCTGTGTGTGGCGCTTGTGCTGTCCAAGGGCGGCGAGCACGATTCCAGCCAGGTGCGTGTGTTCTCTTTCGTTGAGCTCGCTTCGGGGCACATGCTAGCTAACTGTGTATGGATGTATGCGCTGGCAGGGGGATGGACGTACGCTGCAATGACAAGACTGGGACGCTGACGCTTAACAAGCTTACTGTGGATAACAACCTCATTGAGGTAGGGAGCTCATTCGCAGTAGCTGCTCACCAAGCGGAGCTTCTGCCGGAGATTCTTCTCAAGTCCTGGCATTGCAGGTGTTCGGGAAAGGGATCACCAGAGAGCAAGTGGTCTTGCTAGCAGCGAGAGCTTCATGAACAGAAAACCAGGACGCTATTGACGGTTCCATTGTTAACATGCTGGCTGATCCTAAGGAGGTAAGCTTCAAAGCGTGGTATAAACGTCCTCTCTCCTGCTTTGGATGCGAAGCCCGTATCTGAAGGCAACCTGTCTCTTTTGTGCAGGCACGAGCTGGCATTCAAGAGGTTCACTTTCTCCCTTAAATCCCACGGACAAGCGTGCTGCCATTACATCCATTGATTCTGAAGGGAAGTGGTGGAGAGCAAGCAAAGGAGCCCCAGAGCAGGTGCGTTCACAGCATTTGCAATTCGGTTGAGCTCGTTGGTCGAAGCGTGTCTCCCCTACCGCTGTTGATGGTGGTCACGTTCACGGTTGTTGATGCAGGTGTTGGAGCTGGCTGCCAACAAAAATGGAATTGCTTCCAAAGTCCACACTATTATTGATAATTTTGCCGAACGTGGTCTCCGCTCCCTCGGTGTGGCTATGCAGGTAAGATGCCAGCCTTGTCCTGCATGCTGTTCTCCATCTGTAGAAGCTGTATGGGTTTTCTGAGTTTGGCGCCGGTGCACGATGCAGGAAGTTCCTGTCAAGAGCAAGGAGAGTGCGGGTGGTCCATGACAATACTCTGGGCTGATGCCCTTCTTTGACCCGCCTTGTCACGACGGTGCTGAGACCATCAAGCGGGCTCTCAACGTTAACCTGGGTGTGAACGTGAAGATGATCACAGGTGAGCTTGCTGTCCATCATGATACGTGGCAACATATTCAAATCAGTTTCTGATTGTGATCTGAGCTGCTTCTCTTCTTCCCGTCAGGTGATCAGCTGGCTATTGCTAACATGTACCCATCTCATCACTGCTGGGGCAGCACAAGGATGTGTCACTGGCGGCGTTGCCTGTGGAGGAGCCCACCGAGAAGGCTGACGGCTTTGCAGGAGTTTTCCCAGGTACTTCACGTCACAGAACTCGTGCATCACCTGTCACATTGCTTAAAGAACGTCCCCCATCTGATAAAGTTGTTCTGTGCTTTGCAGAGCACAAGTACGAGATTGTGAAGAAGCTTCAGGATATGAAGCACATATGTGGCATGACTGGTGATGGTGTGAACGATGCCCCTGCTCTGAAGAAAGCAGACAATGGTATTGCTGTGGCAGATGCCACAGATGCTGCAAGCAGTGCTTCCGACATTGTGCTCACTGAGCCTGGACTCAGTGTGATCAGTAGTGCCGCTGTGCTCACAAGCAAGGCCATCTTCCAAAGGATGAAAAATCACACGGTAAGGAGAATCTACCTGCTGGGATTCAGATAGGCGAAAAGCATCTGTTGCTGATTCTCTTATTCCTGGGGTTTTGTAGATCTACGCCGTTTCCATCACCATCCGTATAGTGGTAAGAGCATGCTTCTCATTCATTGGAGGGCCCATGAAAACTTACAGGAAAGAAGTCGGTGTCGTGAATGAGGTAGAAGAAGATCACAGTGATTGATAGGCATGTAAGTTCCCAAGACAATCCCACTGGCGAAGATCTGAGTTTCCAGCTATTCGGGGTGGGAGACGGCTTGACACGGTCCTTTAGAGTACAGAACGCCTTGAGAATGAAGCACGTTAGAGGCCGGAAGATCATGGAGCCGTCTGCGGTGTATCTGCAAGTGAGCATTGTCAGCCAGGCCCTCGAAGGCGTCACCAGGTCCCGAGCCCTTTCCTATTTTGAGAGGCCTGGCACTCTGCTTCTCACCGCGTTCGCACTCGCTCAACTGGTAAGCTGTCATACCCATGCCCCCTTGGTTCTTGTGCCTGTTTGCATCTCTCAAGCATTTGTTACCAATGACATATCACCTCCTTCCTATGGTGCCGCAGATCGCCACAGTCCTGCTTAAATGTGCTGATACAAGAAGGAACCATCTGACTCTGGCTATCCCGGAGGCTGCGAACTGCTCTCACTTGTCGGTGTCTAAAATCTAATTTATAATATTTAAATTCTAAATGTTTCTTGAATATGTGTAAATCGACACACGACGAGAAATATATAGGTGTCATTATGTAGGGGACCGGCAATTCCTGGGGCTCACCGGCCCCGGGTTTCGTTTCATGTGTACTGTGTATGGGGACCGGGACTGGCAATAAAAACCGCTTCAAAATGTGGACACGTGAAGGTGTTCGTAGTTAGTTAAAATCTCGGTAAAGAGGGAGACATGTACGCCAAGAGTGGTATCTCGAAGACGATAAGGGAAGGGATTTGTAACGCTGTGGTGACTGCTCTAATTCTCACAGGGCAGGCTGCATGCACCTCGTGAGGTATGCAAGTTTAGTTAGACTAAGTACATGGTCTGCTTGCCATGCTTGTGGCAGGCAGCGCAATTACGCCTGCGTCCAATTTTCGTCGAGAGTCTCCTTTGCGTCATGTCTACTCCCCCCAACTTCTCCCCACCCCGATCACGACGGGCTCCTGTGTCCATCAGTCCGGACCAGATTGCCCGTATGGAACATCAGCGAGTCATTGCATTGCAGCGCCGAGCGGCTTTGGAAAACGCGCGTTCGTCCCCAGGGGGCTCGGACCAGCCAGCAACAGCTGCAGGAGCTGACGCCGAAGTTAGGGCTGCCAACCATCTCCCTCCGCGCAGGGTGCACCACACAGGGGTGTTCTCTGACAACCAGCTGCTTCCTCCTGCTGCCTCAGGTGAAGGCTATTCCTTTTCACAGGTCATTTCTAGATGGAAGCGAAAGCAGCTTCAACAGTTCAGCCCTCCCACGGGCCTTACTCCCGAGGGACTGCATGATCTCACAGAGCATCTGTTGGGAATGTTTACCGAGATGTGGTATGTCACGGGTATCGAAGTGGAGACTCTGACTAGTATGATTCTGGATGAGCTGAAAAAGCCCTGATCATGATGCTGAAAGGGCGAACACGATATATCCCGTTCAGCAGTTTGCTAGCTGTTCTTCCTGCCATTTGGTTCTGAACGCAATGGCAGAGCAATCGGCTTCGGGCAACAGCAGTGCCTGTATCTGACGTCTATCTCCCGAGGGGGCGGGAGAACTGAGCTGCGAAAGGGAGGGGAGACAGGCACATTTTGGTTGTAAGAGGCACACTTTGGTTGTAAGAGGCACATTTTGGTTGAGAGGGGGACGTTAGAAGTCCAAAATGCTTTATCTCAGTTTACTCAACTCCAACAATGTCTAGAGTATACTTGCACATTCCTAAGTCATGTCCAACACTACATTGTTGGCCTATTCCTACAAACAGTTGTGCTGTGTTGATGTCCCTGCATGAAAGCTTGTCAAACACGAGCTACAACCGAAAAAACTCAGCAGCATGCGGACATCCCCCTAACCCTACTGAGGATCCCTTTTCTGCTTGTCCCTCGACTCCTAAACTGTGCTCTACACTCTTGCCAACCCTCAAAAGGTGAACGGATGCCGCAATCTGCCAACACGAAATGTGACAATACAGCCGGGTCCAAGAGACAATAAGTCCGTGATGCTACTGGGATTGAGTGTTAAGAAACATAATCCTGATGCATCTGCTCCAATAGCAGCCAGCTCAAAAATAGGACAGATCTGCCCACTTGTTTCTGGCACAAATTTACCTGTGCAGTACGGGCAAGAAATATCTCTGCTCCCACGGTATATGGGCGTCAAAGTGGCTTCGCAGACCACCAATGGATCTCAGGGATCATAGATGATGGGAAGCTCGTCTCTGAGAGACCTCTCGCAAGCTTGTAATGCTTGCCGGACCTTAGTTGCTGTTGCTGGAGGAATATTCAATTGCAACAGCCGCTGGCAGAAAGACGCTGTTGCATGATGCGGCAACCTCTGATTGTCGGACCATGTCATCCTTCCGCCTCAGTTCAATCCTCATAGCAAGGACATATTCCTTTGCTAATGGAACCAGTTCTTTCACCTCATCCACTTCTTTCCTGCTGTCCACGCCGAGAAGGGGAACAGTGTGCTTAATGATGAGAAACTGTCTCAAGGCCTCCGGTGAACCCACAGATCCGTGCAGTGTTGTGGAGGGCACTTCTCTTTGATGAGATCATCAAAGATAGGTCGATTCGGCTCACTCAAGACGTGGCAAACCAGATATGCAGCGGGGACTGACCTGCGACAGTCACTCTCGGCTGGCTGTCCCAGCCGCTGGAGTGTGAGCTCTCAACTTCCCTCGGCAATCTAATTCCCACGGTAAGCAGGTTTATCGGATTCGGCCCTGATCACAAGCTGCCCAGCTCCACCCTCCGGCTGGATTTGACACCCTGGTTACCTGTGTCCTGGGTTAAGTTTGGTTTTTGGGTTTTGTGTGCACGCTCCTCCTGTTGAGGCATGCACGGGTGGGATGGATCCCCTACTTTCACCCAGTTGCATTTCTTAGTCTCCCCGGAGGACGTCTGAGACGTCAGACAAGCCTCCTTCACGAGCTGGCGCTCGTGCACAGATTTTTTTTTTTTTAATTTGGTATTTTGAAAATAAATCAAAACAACCCCGGGGAAGAAATCTTCAGCAAGGGTTCTGATTCCCCTATGTTACACATCGTATCATCCCAACAGGGAGAGACTATACTCAGATGCTCGTGCACAGGTGATGGACCCCATAGCTTCCTTGTCAGCCAATAAGCTGCATAGTGGGTTCCGAGGTGGATAAATCCTGGAGCATGCCCTGGGGGTGCGCCCAGGAGGGAGCCCTCGGAGGCGTTGCCGCATGTTCAGTCTTCCATCCAGTTTGGATTGTGCGGGCCTCCAGGTGATGGCAGTCCTACGACCTCTCGGAAGAGGTGCGGCACAGAGTCCGGGATAACGTCCCAGGCCCCGCCGAAACGCAGGAGCTGCAGGCGAGCGCTAGCGAGCCCTGTTTAGTCCGGGTACCCAGATTATAATTGCTATTTTCTTTCTTTCAAGTAGATATGTGAAGTAAAACGTTACCTATTTCAAAGCGGGTCATCGTGATCGGGGTTTGGGAGTGTGTCCTAATGGTGGTCGGCGGGCCGGGAGTTCCAATGGCGAGCGTCCCGTGGGAGTCGGGCTAGCGGGAGTGGGTCTTCCGTGAGAGCGGCGCTTGCAGCAGCGTGCTTGGTGGAGCTCGCTGCCGAGAGCGCAATGGCGGCAGCGCTCTTAGCCTTCTGCTCCTCGTGATGTCAGCTGAATTTTTGGGAAGCACCACACTCCTGTCACTACTGAGGTCATCCCGGAAAGAGCGGGGCCTGGGCAGCTTATCGCTCAGCGTCCGCATCGTACTGCTCGTGCGCTTCCCTTCTGCTCTTCTCCAGGTTCACTTGGTAGATGAGGGCACAGTTAGTGCACACAATCGCGCAGCGATCCGCACCTGGATATGTCGAGGCATGAGCTATCACCTGTCCATCCACAGAGGCTGTGAAACGGAGAACACAGTATTAGAAGCAGTTTGCTGCAGCAACAGTGAATTGCTGGGAACGATACCTGACAGACAGCTGATTGAAAGCATTACAGGCTGGATACGTATGAAGGCCATGGCCAGGTAAGGTCTTTGGTGAGTGTGCCTGGAACTCGAGATACTTGGTATTTCTTCTCGGGAAAAGGAAAACAGGTCTTATGTGAGTGTGGTGTCGAATTCGGGACACATAGTATCTCTTTTCAGGAAAAAGGAAAAGTCATCACGGAGGGCTTTAAAGTCCACCAAAAAGGGAATAAAAGGTTATATTGGTGCACATGTCTGCTATATGTTTTAATATGTGTTAACTTGTGTTAACTTGTAATATGCTTTCATATGCTTGATTGAGAATTGAACTTGGAATCTTTCATTTACTCAATGATGGTCTAACCAACAACAATAACAACAACGATATTTATATCCACTAAGGTCGAAAGGACCATCGTACATAAAAAGTACAGCTGAAAAGTGGGAAAATAAGGCGTACATATAGAAAAAATACAGCTAAAAAGTGGAAAAATAAGGCGTACACATACATATCTATGTACATCTCAACAAGAGAAAAAATACAGCTGAAAAGTGGGAAAATAAGGCGTACACATACATATCTATGTACATGTCAACAAGAGAGACAGCTGAAAAGTGGGAAAATAAGGCGTACATATAGAAAAAGTACAGCTGAAAAGTTGGAAAATAAGGCGTACACATACATATCTATGTACATGTCAACAAGAGAGACAGCTGAAAAGTGGGAAAATAAGGCGTACATATAGAAAAAGTACAGCTGAAAAGTGGGAAAATAAGGCGTACACATACATACTGTATGTATGTATGTACGTCTCAACAAGACAGACAACAACAGTGAAGAGAACGTAATGCAAGCAAGAAGACAATCGCAATAATGATCAATCAATAAGGCGTACACACATAAGTATGAACTAGAGAGACAACTGAAGAGAAAGTAATGCAAGCAAGAAGACAATCGCAATAGTGATCAATCAATGAGGCGTGCACACATTAGTATGAACTAGAGAGACAATAGTACTGAAAAGTAATGCAGGCAGCAGTGTCAGAAAAAGGTCAAGGACGAGGGTTCAAAATAAATAACTCAATTGCCATGAAAAAAGGCCACTTGACCCAAGGCGGAAGCAACCTTAGAAGCAGGTAATTTTTCTTACGAAAAAAGGCCACTTGACCGAAGGCGGAAGCAAACTTAAAAGCACGTAAATTTTCTTACGAAAAAAGGCCGCTTGACCCAAGGCGGAAGCAACCTTAAAAGCGGGTAATTTTTCTTACGAAAAAAGTCCACATGACCCAAGGTGGAAGCAACCTTAAAAGCAAGTAATTTTTCTTTCCTAATTTGTCATTGCAATTGGGTAAGATCCTCGTTGATGTACAAGCTTATTTCCTGCAAAATAGTCCTCGCTTTCAAAACCTTAAGCCGGTTGTCCAAGGAACGACCTTAAGCCGGTCGTCCAAGGAACGAAAAGATGAGAGCAACCATTTGACGGTAGAACTGACCATGAAAAGAAGAAGAATAATTTTATTTAAGTCCACTAAGGATGAAATTTCCATCATGATGATAGGACGAATATGTAGGAATGATTAACCGCTAATCTAATGTGGCCTAAAGACAAGTGGTGTGAAGCATAGTCAAATCTATGGCAGATTAAAAAGTTGAATATACTTTGTTCTAAATTGCCACATTTGTTATAGGGTCAGAAACGGACCACGTACTCATGGACACATCAAAACTACAATTTTGATTGTATTGAGAATGGAGTACTATATAAGCTGGCCATCCATGTATCGTCTTTCATGCAGATGATGCAGGTTTTGTCAAAATGCGAGGCAAGATCCCGCAAAAAGGTTTCTTTGATGGTTTCTCCCGACTCGGACAAGTATGGTGAGGTTTGTCGTCAAAATTGAAAATCAATTTACAACAACTGTAAGGCAGACAAGGCAACAAATTTTGTTTATGGTAATGGTAGCTAAGGTCTGAATGTTGTGCATGGTTTGACCTTGTTGATCAATTCATGTCGTGTCACAGGGCACATGTGGTATGTGAGGCTCATGTTAATTCACACCTAGCTGCTGAGTTAGTGGACAAGACACTAGAGTCCAATGTTCATACCTCATAGATGAAATATATAATTTTAGTGTAGGAGAGGGAAGTAGAAAGGGCAAGGGAGGAGATGATAGAACAAGTGGGGAGAGGGGGCTGAGGTGGCAGTTTTATCTCCATAAGACAAGGGAGGGGGCAAGGGTGATGTGGCAGTTGAAAGACCTAATTTCTAGAGTACATGCATTTTAAAACTTAATTTTGCATAATTTCAAGGGGCCATGCTCATGTGCACACCGGCCGTTCTGTTGACCGTTGTTCAACGACGCCAAGAATATCTTGTTAGGCCTCAAGCATGACATGTCCATGGTGGCACTCACCGGCCGGTGCATAGTGCCACCATGGCACTGCAGCCATCGCCCAATGTAAAATGGCCCTAAAGTTGCTTGGCTACCTTGTATCTCATTGACATGTCCATGGTGGCACTCACCGGCCGGTGCATAGTGCCACCATGGCACTGCAACCATCGCCCAGTGTAAAATGGCCATAAAGTTGCTTGGCTACCTTGTATCTCAATGACCAGTGCCACATTAGACTTCGTCCTGGAACTTTGAAGACCCGGCATCTGCAGCACATTGGAACCTACATGAGGCGGTGAACTTTAAAGCATATCAACATGGTGGCGGTCAGTTTTTAAGGTCTCTGGGCATGCCACGCGAATGTGACACAGCCTACACCCAGGTTTTAAGGTAAGGGGTGGCCATACATGTGAACCCACCCTTACAGGAGTTGGAGAGGCAGGTGTGGCCAGGTAAAGGTTGGGGGCTCTGTCGCCACCTAAGGTTGGGGGCTCTGTCGCCACCTAAGGTTGGGGGCTCTGTCGTCACCTATTCTTCACCTGGCCCTCCCTCTTCTCCACTGGTGTTGCTGCTTCCTAGCAGCTCAGAATTTTGTGGGCCCAAAGCTTTCCAGTCCAGTTCGAGATAATCCTCTTGATAAATAGGTACCCAATGCCGATGGAGCCAATGGTCGACATGGTTGCACAACGTGTGCAAATTACGATTACACATGGGTAAGAAGAAGTGCCCATGTCCTGTTTCAGCATAGGGGACTTCCTCACGGGTTCTGACACGGGCCCAAAAAGCTCTCAGGATGAGCCCACCTGTTTTGTCCTCGCCGTGTCTCCAGTTTGACACCTTTCTTCCACCAACAGTTTTCCAGTGTGCCTCCTGCTTAATGATTCTAATCCCACATTATGCACAGGCTAAGCACAGTTCATGTAGCATTACAAAGTAAGTGCTAGATGCTTAACATTAATGTAAAATAATAATTTTATAAATTAATTACAATATAAAAGTAGGTCCAAAGTTTTGATCCAAGACCCTTGGATATTTAGGGGTTAATGTTTTGCATTCAAGCTTCCCACAACTATTCGTCCAATCTTCCTCACAAATGAAAAATGGCATGCTAAAAAAATGAGAAAGAAAAATAGAGTTAGAAATGAAAAATGACACGCTAAAAAACTGAGAAAGAAAACTGCGTGATAGAAAAATTGTATACCTCCCTCACCAAAGACAAATGCAAAATTGTATGCTAAAAATTGCGCGATAGGGAGAACTCAAAACTTCCTCTACCAATGAAAAATCGCACGCTCAAAATTTTGAGAGAGAAAACTGCGCGATTGGAAATTCGCACACCATCTTCAAAAATGGAAAATCGCACGCTGAAAGGAAAATCGCACGTCACCCTTACCAATCAAAAATCGCACGGTCAAATTTGAGCAACTGCATGATAGGAAAACCGTAGGAAAATTGCACGCTAAAAATTTGAGAAGGATTAGCGCTCATGTCCCGGAAGGCAGCATAGAAGCGTCCCGCTTTTAAGCCTACGCATATTGACCTGGCCTTCCCACCTTGCTAGCCAGCATTTAGTGGAAACGCGAGCCTAATTAATTTTCTTCGGGTATTGACAGTGAGCTTGTGATTTTGCGAGACTCTAAATCACCATGCGCCTTGGCAATCTCCGAGATCGAAGAAGTCTGATTCAGACGGACTTCTAACACTTCAAAGGACAGCAGCGCAAACAAGTCTTCTGCGGTAGCCAAAACTCAGGATGACCCTGGTAGAAGTGTAGTCCATTAAGGACGGCCTGGTCAGGAACAACGACCTGGCTGCCGTACTCCTTGAGCAGCCGTAACAACGACATGGTTACAGCCATCTTCAACAGCTTGTGTCGACACCACGCCAATGACCTTAGCGTCCGACGCCGAACCCACTGGCAGAGCAAAGACCCCACCCTTTCAGCTGCGGCATGCACCAGGCTCCACTTTAGAGCACCTCCTGACTACATACCGTGTCGTCATGCCCTTGAGCAGCAATTCCTACGGTGGTAGCATTAAGGTTGGAAGGCACATGGACAACCCTGTCCGCTGCAGCAAGGCTTTCCTCGGCATACCTTCCATTGATCCCTGCATAGGCTACCAGATCCCCACGGCCAACCTGACGGCCTGTGGTCAGGTTCCTTCCCACAAATACTTGCTTCTCTGCAACAAGCCCACATCCGCTATCTTCACATCTCAATTACCTCACCGCAAACTCAACAACACACCTGGCAAGTGAGGATCAATCTAGCAGTCCTCAAAACGCAGTTACATCTCCAGACACATGCTTAGGCACGTCTGGGGTGATCCATGTACCAACGAGGTTCCTCATAGCAAAGAGACTTCCACCTGCCTTCAGTCAGCACGAACATATGGCCCCATGCTGTGGTGGCTCGTCGGTTGCATCTTGAAAGCATGCATTCACACTTAAGATTTGATGTACGCTCAAAAAATAACAACTAGTTGTCTGCAGACTAGCTAGATGTACAGTGAAGAAAGAACGTTCACATTGATACAAGTGTTCACTATTAAGAGACTGACGCATAGATCTACGGCCCGGACGACGGATTCCAGAGATGATTTGAGCTCAATACAGAACAGTATTCCTGCCATGAACAACTTCCCGTTAGAATGAACAAAAACGCATGTAGTTTCTGGTATTCATCAAAAACGTTTTCTCACTCACACAGAGGAACCAGCTTCCACTTCTGATTTTCCTGTTTGTCCCACTTGTAAAGAATGACCCTGTTGTGTTCCTTCACACCTCCGTGCTCTTTATCCACATGATCTGCATCCAGGTTTAACTTTGTGTTGTCCGCTGGCCTGATAGTCCTGTACCCGTCCCCGAGATCATCACTCAGATTTCTCATTCGCACACATTTGAGTCTCAGATGGATCCGCGTGGAAGGAAACAAACCACATCCGTGTGATCCTTGTGCTCCTTTTCAACAGTGGTGTGCCGAAGCACAAGGTGGGACGCCTTGTTGACCCGAATCGTCCCTGAGCCTTTCTTCGGGCGAATCATCCTTGTACCATTGCTGTCCACCAGACGCGCGGGAATCCGCCTTGAGGTAGATCTTCACCAGCTCCCCTTCGATCGCGTTCAGAGCAGAAGGGCGGGGATAGTGTGCGGCACGGTGTGGCTCTGCAAAGTGAGGGGGCCCGGGATGAGGATGCGGCAGCTGGTGTGGCGCGTCATGAGGATGATAGCCGCCTCCCATGTTGCAAGACCTGTCAAACAGCCGGCTTCAAGTGCCCGTCAGTTGCAACATACCAGGAGAAGAAACCAGTCCGACACACCTACCAGCTTCTGTGTCAGACAAAGAAAACGATTTCAAGCGGAGACACCTTCAGCCCAGGCGATCTACAGATGATGTAGGAGACGCTTATGAGCCTGCAGGGCAACTACTTCCCAACTTCCCTTGCAGTCACCGCACGCTATGTTTATTACTACTGCCTTGCTCAGTGCGACATCAAGAACACGACAAGTGGCGTCACCCAGTTTCAAGTTTCCTACGTGGCCCCGACAGTTCCGCTGCTTAACTGAAGTGCGCATTGGCTTCGATAACGGTTTCCCTCTTGTTAGTGCCTGTGCTTTTCAGATAACGGTCTGTGTCTTGTTAGTGAGGAGGCTTGTGCCTTTGCGTAGGTGGGACCGACCGAGACGCTGCCTCAGACGAGGGGAAGACACGGAGAGAGGTACAGACACACTGGACGTCAAAATTCTCAGGGCAGCACAGCCTTCCTGGTCGAGTTGTTACATCGATTCACAACAACCGAGACATCAAAATAGAACACATGACACTCTACAGCACCTCATGATCCAGGTGACTCTAGAATGCTGAGGAGTTCTATCCTGCAACATACTTTGACCTACCACACCGAATGTTTTTTTTGAGTTACTGTTCTTGCTATCCACTTGCCGAGAAGAGAGAATATTTAGTGATGCACAAACATGAAGACACTTGTGTCATCAGATAGGTCTATAATTAGTAATATATGTCTCAACAGAAACACACCAAGGAAATCGCAGCATGCAGCATCGTTGAGGAAGCAAGTAGCTATGGTGTAGCATGCTACAATTTCCTCATTGTGCGATGGTGCCACATACCCTACTCCTGCTGTACCATCCGCGTTGATGTGTACTGCTAATGCCTCAACTTGCTGCACCTTGTGATCTTGCCGCCGAAGGTGCACACTGACAGGAGGACTACTCCTCAAGTCAAAAAAGACCAATTCATGTACATGAAAGCCACACATTGTGTGCTCTCATCATCGTCTAGGACCTTCCAAGCAACAGCCCTGTCATATGTTGCAGGGCGGCCCATGCTTGAAAGGCGCACACCACCTGGGAGACATGCATACCCCTGCACACGAACGGGAAACGTCCACTATTATCATTCATTTGTCACAATTCCAGAACCTGATCGAGAGGATTCTCATGCTCATTACCTGCTGCATAACCTGGTTGAAGTCAGAGTAAAGTGTCTTTCGACCATTTTCATCCAATGTCTTCTCCCAAGATAAATCCTGCAGACCACCTGATGTGATCTCCAACATTTCGAGGCCTGACCGATTTGCAAATGAAAACTCCGGCAGGGTCTGCAATTGTGCCACACATATAGTCAGTTCCTGCCAGCAGATACCCCACCTTTCAAGAAAGAGACTCAAAGCACACACCGATGACAGTACCTTCCAGGCACAACAGATGATTGCATCTGCATGATGCCAAAAAGCTTTAAACAGAGCATCAGTGCTCACTGTCTCTGTCCTCACAAGATCTATGCCAAGGTTCAGTCTGCACCCAATAACTCGTTAGATAGACAATCCTAACAGTCAAAACATATCCACTGACATGTGAAGTCAGAGCAACCTGTAGCTTTGAAGAATGCGACGAGCTAGCAACATGGCCTCCGGCGTCCCAGGTGCATGCCTAGGTGTCATCTGCGAGCCCACTCGTGCCGGTGCAAGAGCCATAGCAACTCTCTGCACAGAAGCCACGACTGTACGCACATACTGTCTGGCCATGGCTGCTACTGCATCACGGGTGTGCATCTCATAGGAGAACTGGAAAGCAATAGTCAGAACTGATCTAAGGTGACAGCTGGATGCTCCACTGTCACCCACAAGGCGGCTGGTTTCTGACCCTCCTTCAAGAGTGGATGCTAAATCCAATGTACGAGATAGACCATAGCCATCCTACAACACATACAAACATACGTCAAATCTGATACTGTCTGTCATCCTCCAACCAATAACAGCATCCAGCCAAGCACAAACACTTCCCTGGCATACAAAGCTTACTATGGCCACTTACAATTAGACCAGTATCTAGAGGTATCACGCGGAACCCGGATGGAAGAAGAGGAACGTCGTCAGAAACCGCTGCATCGACTGGGGCAAAGACGAGCTGGGCACATGCCCCAACTGCATTTTCATCGATTCCACTGCAGAGCTGAAGAAAGAAGAAAAAGCGGGTTGGGTTACCAAGTCATGAAGACAACTAGATGCAGCTCATGAAAACTAGTCAATCCAGCTTACCTGGAGCAAAAATGTTTCCCTAGGCAGAACAGCCCCATCCTGAGCTGGACCATGCGCCTCCAGCTTCACAACCTCCAAAAACTGCAGGGTATAGGCTTAGACATGTGCAACTTGCAAACTGTGGACACGAATCACCACTGAATCGTCAGGCAAGCGTCAAGAATCTCACCTCTTCCTGCTCAACTGCATGAGCCAGGGGCAAAGGAACCTGCCCACTACAAAGGCTACCACGACCTGAAGCACCATATGTGCTTGTTTTCAATGCTGCAGCAGCATCAGCATCAATGTCGCAATCAGCCCATTCAGACCGATGCTCTCGGAGAAATCGAATCAAGAGGGCTGGAGGGACATTCTGCAATTCACACAAGAACTACCAGATCAATCCAATGTTCAGCTGGTTCCGATGACACCCACCACTGCCTAAATGGATGTGAAGAATAAAAGCTTAGCCACCTTCCTCATTACCTGCAACAGCATGGATGCTTTGGCACACAGTATGCCCCCACCAAGAGAGCAAAGTCTGTCCGTGGAGGTAGCCTGGGCTCCAAGGTGCTTTGAATGTGGGCTGGAGTTGAACGCAACACTGACATCATCCATCCCATCTGTCACTATGGCATTCCATCCATCATCTGAGAATCCATTCACTGCTTCATTGAAGCCCCTGAATCAAATGTAGATAGGAAGGTCAGGAAACAATCCAAACATAGAACATGACAAAGACTCAAAAGACAAAGAAGCGCAGAGATAGAAACAATACCGAGCTATACGTTGGCTCAAGGCACGCAAAACGGCAGGCTGCTGTCCACTTCCGAGAGGAGCATCAGATGCAGATTCAATCGCCAATCGGCGAAGATGACGGAGTGCCTGTGAGCAGGAGGATGAGTTAAGAATAGACATATGCTGCCAAGGGTGGGACATAGATGAAGTGAAAGTCAAGGATCTGAGGAGCTACAACACTCACCCCAATAGTAGTTTTCTGGGCAAGAACAGCCGAAGACTCATAGAGAGGACGCAGAACCTCAGGCACACTCCAGGACTGCAACACAGAAGGAGACATGAGAAATTCAGTACTGGAGACTAGCAGAAGTGGAATGGGCAGAATACACCCACTAGTCAGGCACTGCACAAACCTCCAAATCTGCATGATCCACAATGTGTATGATACTCCCTCCACCTTCACAGGGTCGGATCAAATATCCACTCGGCAACATTTCTGCCCTGACAAAATACTGAACAGGTGGCATAGTTGGCCCTCCATGAGCTCCACTCAGGGAGCGCTCACATATCTGAATTCACAACCAAGCAACCAGCTTGCTCTCAATGTTTGTAGAGAAAGTGCACACGGCAGAGGGAGGACAGGCTGGACAGGGGCAAGGCACCGAAACATACCACCAGGTTGCCATCCTCCAAGAAGGTTGTGTACCGGAGAGTACAAAAATCACGAGGTGGAGCAAGTGTGGTTGGTGCATACATCTGCAGAGAAGCCTGTCAGCAACAGCATCTGGAAACTAAAGAAGGAAGAGGACTCAGAACGCTTTTCAGAAACAGATATAGCCTCACGCGCCTTCAGGATGCTGAGAGACGTGAGTAAAGTTGGTTGTTTTATTAACTACCTGAGTGTAGATAAGCTCCACAGTCCCACCATTCCCAGTAGGAAATGCACCCAGTACATCTAAGCGTCGACAATCCCTCAACCAAGAGGGACGATCTTTTAGTATCTCCGCGACCTGTTCCACAAGGGGAAAAGTTGCTGTGTCAATTCTGCACACAAGGTGAGCAATATGTTTGCCAAGACTCACGAGGATGATGATTGTGTGTCATACCTTCGTGGGTTCAAGTCCCACGAGGCCGCAAGCTCTTGCAGCTATACCCGCACCTCCATGCGAGATGGCTACAATTCCAATAGAATCCGGACCAGGCTGCATTACCACAAAGGTACTTGAAGATCAGCATGAGTATCTGGAGCAACAGACTCAAGACCAACAGAAGCAGGTTCTTTGAAACCCACCTTCATCCCAGGCATCTGGATCCAATCCACTGCCGTTCCGGTGGCCTTAGCAAGAAATTCGGTGAGAGTCTCCTCAGCGATGGACAAAAGTCTGTAGAGGCCACAGATCAGAGAGGAGCTAACAGTAGAGTTAGGAAGAGTCATCCTGCTAGCAACCGTTCAACCTACCCAGCAGGGCTTGCATCACGAGGGGGATGCTGGGGGGTTGGATGCTGCTGCAAACCCCCCGTAACCGCCGATTCTGAGCTTGTATCTGTGGTCGTCATGGCCAACTGCACATACCAGGCAACGTCAACGACATTCTGAATTGGGGTGGTGCCACTGAAGAAGGGGAAGCAGCTGCAGTAGCAAGCACACAGATTTCCGAGCCCTTCGAAGAGAAAACCTGATTACAAAATGAAAACAACTTTGCACACCCTCTCCTGGGCATAGAAGTGGAAGAAACTACAGCAGACCTGCTCCTGAGATCGGCGGGAGGGTTTCCCATTGCACTCAGATTTAACAATCTGCTGCTGCTGCTGACGCAAATACTGGTTTTCAATGGCCAGCTGGGAAGTGTGCTTCGAGAGGCGTTCGTTCTCCTCCATTAACAGCTTGTTGAGAGCTGTGAGCTTGGCATTGACGCTAAGCAGTCGGGTGGCTTCCTTGCGCTGCTTTTCGCGGCATCTGCATGAGCCACCAGCAGGAAAGCACCTGTTAGTAAAAAACACTGTAGGCCACGACTTGGACACTCCAAGCAGATGACACCGTGGAATGCATGTGAGGGCCACAATGGTGCGGTCGTGCATCTCTTGAAGAAGTTGCAGTCATTTGTGGCCAGGCAGGGTAGGCAAGCTAGAATGAATATTCCCATGAGAAGACCACAATAAGCATCCAGAAGAAAGGACACACAGCAGAGGTTTGCCATGTTGCAGAAACAGTAAAGAGCGAGAGAGCGGCCACAATACACAGCAGCAGCCGCAGCAGCACAAAGTTTTGAGGGCTCTAGACCTGGTCTAAGAAAAAAGAGCGTGTGAAGGCCACCGATGGCAGCGTCACACATGTCAGAATCCCCTGCAGCTGATGCATGTTCATCCCTGCGTGGCACCGCAAAACTTGACGACAGCGAAACAGGTGCGGTTCTTGACATGAATCAAAGGCAAAGGGTAGTCGGCAGTCGGTGTGGCTGGGTGCAGCCAGGAGCCTGCAAACGATCGCTAGGCGCGTGGCTGGGTGCGGCAACGAGAGAGAGGGAGAGGGCCCAATTGCTAACGCTAGCATGCAGTGCAAGCGCGCCACTTTCCCCTGCCCTCCCCCAATTTGGACAAGCGCGGTTGACTGCACTTACCGGCGATTTTGAAACCAGACTTTAATCTGCTTGGGCTCAATGTTGCCAAGGATGGGACAGTCCTTGATAAGCTGCTGGCGGCGGATGGAGCTGGGTTTGGGACACTCGTTGTACACACGCTCCAGCGCTTCAACCTGTTCATTGGTGTAACGCACATACTTGCCGGTGGAATCCATTCCGCTGTTGGCCCTGTAATCCTTGGGAGGTCTGCTCACAGCCATTCTTGCTGCAGTATATCCGCCGCGATTCCCAGGCTGCGTGCTGCCAGTGCGAGTGCCAGTGCCAGTCCGGGAGCCGGTGCCTGCATATCCGTGCCAAGGTGCATCATCCCTTCGCTGCCGCTATCCAGCTACAAGGTGGAGCAGCTGGAGCTGCAGCTGCAAGTGCATGCTTGAGCGGGCGCGGCAGTCTCCGTCTCCGTCCCCGTCCCCGCAGCCAGCATGTCGCCTAGGTCAATAAGAGGCGCAGGAGGAGGTGGCAGCAATGCACGGCGCGAGAATGAACAAATTGGTGACACGAGTCGGGGCGGCCAAGATTGTGCGTTTCAACAGGGGCCCGAGTCCCCTAGCAGGCACGCATGAGGCCCTGCGGCGGTGCGACTAGCCATACGAGAGCTCCATGCTGCTGCCCGAGTCTGCCAATCCAGGTCCCCGGTCAGAAGCAGCAACAGGCGAAATTGTTCGTCCGGACAGCAGCAGCAGCAGCAGCAGCATCGAACAACAAATCCGAGAGCAGCTTCTAGCTCCCGGCAGCCGGGCCGGCACCGGCCCGGGCCAAGGCTGGATCAGTCCCGCTAGGTGCTGCTGATTCCTACCAGAGGCAGAGCACACCAAACAGGCAGCAAACGAAGGCAACAACAAGCCAAGCGCGTGCAAAGCCAGCAGCTACGGCTACAGCCACCAGTGCACTGCCCCTTCCACTCCAGAGACGGCAAAAGAAATGAAGCAAAGTCCAGCAGCAGCCCGACTCGACCCGACCCGACCCGACCCCCGGCCACGCAAAGCAACAGAGTGCAAGGCGAGCGAAGACGGGCGCAGTGCACACAATGCAGCAGCAATTAGAGCAGAGCAGCGAGGCGCGCGACGGTAGCACGGGGAGCTGGAGGTCCAAGGAGACGCAGATGCGGGGTTGGCAGCGGGAGGCGATGGAGATGGGAGCACGGAACGGCTCGCGTTTCTTACCTGGGCCCGGCGGCATCGGCAGTGAGGCGAGCAGCAGCGAGGAGGAGGAGCAGGCGGGCGAGCCAGGGGCGAAGGAGGCACAGGCGAAGGAAGGAAGGCGAGGGCGCTGGCCGAAGGCAGGCCAGGGGAGAGGAGAGGTGAAGAGCAGAGAGGAGGAGGAGGAGGAAGGAGAGGAGAGGAGAGGAGAAAGGAGAAGCCCGGGGGGAAGGAGGGAGAGAGGATTGGCATGATTTTGCGTTAAAAGATTAAAAAGCGTGCGTGCAGGGAGGTTAACAGCGGCATAACCGGCGTTAAGGAGGCAGTAATGGCGTGGGCGCGCGTTAGGAGTCGGACATTGGGACCCGAGGGATAAATGAGAGTCGGGGGCATATACGGTCCGGACTGCGGACGCCGGACTCCGGACGGGGTGTCGTTGGCTCTTAAACCAGGATGCTAAGTTATGCTCTGTTATTAGACCAGATGCATGTAAAGCGGCTGCTTTGTTCTGTGCTGGGGCCCGGGGGCCCGGGGGCCCGGGCCGGGCCGGGTGGGATAGATCCGATTCCCTGTCCGCTGCTGCCGTATGCTGTGTATGCATATGGCATCGCTATTACGCGGATGTAAGTGCAGGGGTCCAGTAAATGTAAACGAGACGCCTTTCGCTTTTGTTGGCTGGGTTAGGGCCGTGCATGGGGCTGCGCGCGCACTGTGCACACGCAAGAGGCAGCAGACCAGAGAAGAGACTGCTCTGTGACAGACAGCGCAGAGAAGAGACGAGAAGAGAAGAGAAGAGAAGAGAGGCGAGGCAGTAAATGAGGGCGGCCTCAATTCCGGGCTCAAGGCTGTTGTGCGCAGCCAATGGGGAAAAAGGCGGGGCGCCCGACCACGGCCCGCGGGCGGGATACAGCGGAACCCAAAATGGAAGCAGCGGCAGCAGAGCCGAGGCGGAATTCGGGCAACAGCGGCGGCCCCTTTTTAAAGCTGCTGGCTCGCTCGCTCGCACTGTGACGAATCTGTTGTGTGCCAGGCTTCGCTTTGGGGCCCGCTGCAGAGTGCAGACCTGCTGCTTTTTTTTCGTTTTTTGGCCTTTCTTCCGTCCTTTTCCAGCCGGGGCCCGGCTGCCCGGTGCCCGGTGCCGGGTGCCGAGTTGAACGGAAAGAAACTGGTGACTGGGATGTGTGTATCGCGGGAGTAGCAACAGCCGGGACCGTAAAGCCAAGAAAGGCGGAGGCTCTTGTCGTGCAATGCTGGCTGGCCTCCTTTGCATAGGTACTCGACTTGTGTGCATGAGGACATGTATGCACATGCATGGCATGCATGGCTCATTGGCATACATCCCTAGCTTGGCATGCATCCATGCCTTGACTGCATTCAATGTGTTAGATAGGAAGCCCTAGAAAAAGAGGCGAGACGTGTCGTCATGTGGCGAGACGCGACCACAGACGCCGCCGACACCAGTTCCAGCTCCAGCTCCTCCTCCCCCTCCTTGGCTTGCGGTTTGCGTTAGCGTGCCGTCGGGAGTCGGGAGTCGGGAGTCGGGAGTCGGGAGTCGGGCGTCGGGAGTCGGGAGTCAGGAGTCAGGAGTCAGGAGTCGGGGTCAGGAGTCAGGGTCAGAGTCGGGAGTCAGGAGTCGGGAGTCCGGAGTCAGGAGTCAGGAGTCAGGCGTCAGGAGTCGGGAGTCGAGCGTCGGGCGTTGTTTGATGCGGTGTTTTGTGTTTTGTTTTTTTGTCCTTGTGCTGCCTCCACTCGATTGCTTACATGAGGCGAGGGATGGGGGCGGGCGATGAGCAGTTGCCGTGGCCTGCAAATCGGGGTGGGGCTAGGGGCCTGTTGGAATGATTGGGACCATCATGTGGCCACCCTCCCTTGTTTAAGCCCGTTTTAATCGCGCCACACGCTCGGACAGTAATCCCCAATGCGCCTACCCGGTTTTTCGCATTTCCCACATTTTCCTAATTGCGGGGCCCGGGCCCGGAACGGCTGCGGCGGCCAGGGCCCGGGCACCAGGAGTCGGGAGACTCGGGAATCGGGAGGCGACTGGAGTCGGGTCCAGTCCAGTGTCCAGTCTGGGCGAGCTGCGTGTGTGGAGAAAGAGAGAGAGAGAAGGACGGCCAATATGAATATGTATGCATGTACATATATCCCCTGGGCTACATGTAGGTGGTGCTGCAGGCTCCAGGCTCCAGGCTCCAGGCTCTAGGCTCCAGGCTCTAGGCTGCAGGCTAGGCTGCAGGCTAGGCTGCGGCGGAGGCCTTCCTTCTTCCTTTGTCACAGCCTTTCACAAGGCCTGTACGGGAGTCGGGCTCCACAGGCCGCGCGGCCTACCCGTGCCGTGCCGTGCCGTGCCCTGCGCTGGCTCTGGTCCTCTGGCCCTGGCCCTGGCCCTGGCCCCGGGCCCCGGGTCCCGGCCCAGCTTGCCGTGCCGTGCCGTGGCGTGCCAAGGCCGTGCCATGCCCTGCCGTGCCGTGCCGTGCCATTCTGTGCCGTTACGACGGGCGTGGTGCCCTCGGTATGCCCAGCATTTCACACACGCTGGAGTCAGGTGGAACTTGGAACTTGGAAGCGAGCTGCAAGTCCATCCAAAAAATGTATGCACCCGCCTTCATAAGCAAGAGAGGGAGTCGGGAGTCGCGAGTCGGGACAGGGCGCGAGATTCGAGCTGCAGATTTTCTCACGATCCGCACCACTGTCTCACACAGACACAACAGCGCAGAACAGAGCAGAGCACTAGTGGCCGGTGGGCTGGAGGCAAACCGTTGTCCACCAATTTGTGCGAGCAGGAACCGCTGCCCATTCCACGCTCGCGCCTGTGAAATATTTCCCGGGAAAGGGGCAGGGGAAGGGGCAGGCATTATTGGGAAGGCCAAATGACTTTAAGCTATGATCGGAGTGGCCCTTTTGGGGCCTTGATTTTAGGATATTGCAGCCATTGGCACGCGAGGCCGAGGCGGGCCCCGTTATCGCGCCACCAACAGCGGCAACGGCAACGGCAACGGCAGCGGCCACCAGCTCCGTGGCAACGGGGCTACCCCCCGTTTCCGTTCCCCTTCCCTTCCCCTTTCCGTGCTAGCCACACCAACACCGAACGTTCCGTCCCGGGGACAGCCACGCCACGCCACGCCACCGTCCCACGCGCTGCTTCCCCCTCTCCTCTCCTCTCCTCCCCTCTCCTCCCGCCGTGGCCCAAGCCGGGGCCTGGCAGTGGGCAGTCGGCAGTCGGCAGTGGACAGTGGACAGTGGACAGTGGGCAGTGGGCAGTGGGCAGTGGGCAGGGGGCACGCCCTTCTATGCCCTGACCGACTCTTCCGTCTTCTCTTCAGGTTCCTTCCTTCTTCCCACTCCTTCTAGAATTCACTCCCCTGCCACCTGCGCCCCCTGGCCCCTGCAGACCAGGTAAAAAACAGGCCCCTGCTTTGCCGGCATCCGATTCCGAGTTCCCCAGCCCAGCCCAGCCCCAGCCCAGCCCAGCCCCAGCCCCAGCCCCAGCCCAAGCCCAAGCCCAAGCCCAAGCCCAGCCCCAGCCCAGCCCCAGCCCGGCCCCAGCCATGGCCACGGCATTTGCATGGCATATTTGGGGAAGCGCTGCTTGCGCTTCCCTCACACCATGTGACCACTTCATCACTGTTGTTTGCGTCTTTTGGAAAACCGTTTCTTGGCCTTGGCTTGTTGCTGTGCCCACCGACCCACCCACCGCACCGCCCTTGCCACTTCGCTCTTCCCATTTCGACCGTTAGCAACACCGCTACCTCTGCCCATCCCATTCCATTCCATCCCGCTTTCACAAGCACCCCTTGCATCATCAGCCTCCTTCCTATCATTCCTAACCTTATCCCAACTCGTTCAGGCCAGGCCAGGCCGCATGAGCATCATCAAGATGTGATCACGGTGTGTGCAATGCATCATGTTTGCCTGCCCCAATTCCAATCATCATAAATGCCCAATATCTTCTTGGAAGCTCACATATTAGGTATTACATCATGCCGTCGCCCCAATGCTGATATTAACCAACTATCCGGGGACGGAGTCGGGAGTCGGGGGTCGGGAGTCAGGTCGGGGTCAGGGGTCAGGAGTCAGGGGTCAGGGGTCAGGAGTCCAGGTCAGGGGTCAGGAGTCAGGAGTCAGGAGTCAGGAGTCAGGGGTCAGGAGTCAGGAGTCAGGAGTCAGGAGTCAGGAGTCGGGAGTCGGGAGTCGGGGGTCGGGACAAGGGCACATTTTCGGGTTATCATTTTTTGACTTTTGCTACTGTCCAAATTCATGACGGAAGCAGCAGCAGCACTACCACAGCCTCCCTTGGCCTTGGCCCCTGCGCGCAGGCCGCAGCAGCAAGTACACAAAAGGGCAACCCACTCCATGCTCGAAACGTATCCAGTGGATAAATTGCATCTACTCCCATGAATACTACTCCACCTAATCTCCCCTCACCGCACCCCTCATTAAATAGGGGTACTCAGTCCAGCGGGTAAAACAAGGCATGTCAGCGGGCAAATCTCCTGTCCAACAGCAACATCTCCATAATACATTTTCTATTCTGCATGCCATTGCTCAGGCCCCCGGATCCCCAGACTGCAGTGCACCACCGCCACTGCTTCTTGCTTCTTTGGCTTGCAGACACAGTGGCAGAACGTACCTCCCCTCCTCCGCCTCCTGTAACAACGGCAGATTGCATTCATTCACATTTTCTTTCGCATACGTCTGACACTGTATGCTCACGACATTAATTAAGCACGGAAGGTGGCTAATTTGTATTCGTAATTGGCACGGGAAGGAAGGCCCAGGCCCCAGGCGGGGGGAGCAAGTGGAGGCAAAGCAATAAATGCTGCCTTGCGCTACCCAAGATCTAGGACCTGCAGGCTGCCGCGCATTCAATGCTACTCCAGCTCATCGCGCAAGGCAGGGGCCGAGCCTGGAGGGGGCGGGGGGCCCCACGCCCCTCTGCTTAATTGCATACTGCGGAATTAGCAGCCTCAGGTTCAGCAGCGCGGGCTTCCGGTGGGTGATGTTGCACATTCGGGATAAGGTGGAGCCCAGAGTGGAGCAAAGCGACAGGCGGGGCCAGGCCAGGCCCCGCACCATCAATGTCCGATTCCCTTCGCTTTTTCCAGTTGTGCCCAACACAGCTCTCAAAAGCCCATGTGACGGTCTGCAGAGCCAGCCCAGCCCAGCCCCGCCCCGCCAGGAACTTGCTTCTCCTCTCCTCTCCTCTCCTCTGCTAATAAGCACCATGCGGCTGCCTGCCGGATGCCAGCAGCCAACAGTCTCGTCGGACAGTCCCAAACATTACAAAGTGATGATGACAACATCCTCGACCTCGATGCCAGTGGTGGAGTGTACAGATTAACTCATGGAAGAAGCGAAGCTGGCAATGGAAGCAGAAGCTCCCAGTCCCAGTCCCAGTCCCAGTCCCAGTCCAAGTCCAAGTCCGAAACATCATATAACTTTCAAGGGGCAACCTGCCCTTTTTCTTTTTCTATTTTCTATTGTATTGCACCGTGCAACGTATGCCTCCGATTCTGAGGCCTGTCAGTTTTGAGGCTTCGGTGCTTCCATGCGCAACGGCAGCAGCAGCAGCAGCCGCAAGCGTCCATCCGGACTCCGGCCCGAAACGGGCGCGGCCGGCTGCCGGCTGCTGGCTGCTGGCTGCTGGCTCCTGGCTGCTGGCTGCGGGCTGCTGGCTGCGGGCTGCTGGCTGCGGGCTGCTGGCTGCGGGCTGCTGGCTGCGGGGCTGCTGTCTGTGACATGCTGGCGAGGGAGGCGATGGAACCGGGGGCCCGGCCCACATCCGCAATCGAATGGGAGATGCATGTGAATACGAGGGTACAGCGCATGTGACTCCCAAGGTGGGCCCGATTCCCACTGCACTGAGCCTGTGCCGACCGGATACCACCGACACTGGCGTCCGCTGCTTTCCCGCCTCCACACACATACATATATACGCACAGGCGTCCGCTCGGGAACCCAACCGCGCCTGCGCCTGGGCCTGAGCCTTGGCCTGCCACCACACCTGCCCCCGCTAATGCGGGATTTCGTCTTGCACCATATCAGCTCGCCCCTCGAGGACTGCCCAGCCCTCTCGCCGCCTCGACTTCGCCGACAGACCTCCATCGCACTCGATTTGTCTTGCTTACTTGCTACCCTTCTCATTCCAGTTTCCCTCCCTTCAGCGCTATGTATGTACGTGCATTCCACCATCTGGTATACTACACAGCTCTTACATTTGTACCACGTATGGAGCAATCCGTGTCCATGTTCCACTTGGACAATATTTCCGGAACTGGAACTCGAATCCTACGACTTCCAAAAAACATATGATAACATAAAAGAATTACGAAATTGATTTAAGAGAGTGAGTGAGTATCTTATAGGAAAGTGGCTCTTGTCGCATAGCATTTTATGGCCCTCAATGGAACCCAAGTGTAGTACCATGGCTCTTGTAAGGTTCTTCGTTGCCCTTCAAATTTTTTTGTATTTGCTTCAAAACATGCCACCTCATCCTTACTGCTTAAAACACACATTGGAGAATGCAAATTGTGCACCTTAGAAAGGGCTTAGAGTGGTACAATGTTCGAAGGGTTGTGAGAACATTCTAAGCGGATGTTCTAAGCCTATGAGAACATTGTGTCATTCTTGTCAACTCTAAAAATCTATCTTTTAACTTAGTTCCTTCAAATATGTGATCCCCTAATTCTCCATGATCTCCAAATTGATTTGACTACTTTCATAAAATTGAATTGATCTCTGAATTCTCCAAGTACGGTCTACCCTCGATCTATGTTTCTTCAATACAGGTTATTCCCACATTATATGTTACTCACCCTCCTACTTGTATTACATACACATACATACTTTTCTTTCAATAACTTAGTCATAGTCTATACTTTATACCTCTCTTTTCTCAATTGTACATAAAGGGCTTTTCTAAATTTCTTCTTCTTCTTATCTGGGTTTGGGTAATTTTAGAACTTTATACCTCTCCTTTCTCAAGTATAAAGAAAAGCGGAGAAGGCTTTTGGCACTCTCCGCAGTAGTTCCCTCAAGAAATTTCGGATATTTGCTTTGTAGTCATGTTGTTACTAGTTTTGCATGTCTGTGTATGATGCATTTATCATCATAATATTTCATGTTCTAAATAGCATCATGATATTCCATATTCTATTGTCATTTGGACTACCCATTACCCTGGCCTATCAAGTTTTGTATACATTACTCATGTTGAGCCGCCTTTTGTATCAATGTCGAGACACTCGACACGTTTTGTATACATTCAACATGTTGAGACAAGTTGTTACCTGGATTGCCCATTACGGGCTGGCCTATTCAGGTAAACATGTTGAGACGGATTGTCATTTGAAATGCCCATTACATGCTGACTTACCACGTTTTGTACAATAATGAGATAGGTTGTCATTTGGACTGCCCATTGCCTTGGCTTATCACGTTTTGCATACATTAAGCATGTGGAGAGAGGTTGTCATTTGGACTACCCATTACCTTGGCCTAAATCACATTTTGTATGCATTTATCATGTTGAGCCTAATTGCCCATTACCCTAGCCTATCACATTTTGTATCCATTACCCTGTCTTATCAGTTTCGTATATATTAAACATGCGGAGACGGGTTGTCATTTGAACTGCCCATTACCCTAGCCTATCATGTTTTGTATACATTAAGCATGTTGAGTCTAATTGCCCATTATCCTAGCCTATCACGTTTTGTATACATTAAGCATGTTGAGCCTAATTGCCCATTACCCTAGCCTCTCACGTTTTGTATACATCAAACATGTTAGGCCTAATTGCCCATTACCCTAGCCTATGATATCTTGAGTGTCTTAGTTTGTGCAGCCAATTTGCTGATCATTGGTCTTGATGTGGGGAATTAGGGGGAATTCTGTAGCCTGGCCTTGCAGAGGAATGAAACCAAGGGTAGAAATTGTAGACCCTCTGGACTTTGTTTATTAGTTGTTAGTTATGGATATATCGTAGAAACTTCTTACTTTTCATTAATTCTTACCTATCCAGTTCTTTGGTATTTCATAGACTAAAATATTTTCTACCTCTTCTTTCTTAAGTATGTATAAAACGCTTCTTCGATATTTCATGAAATAAAATAGTTTCTACATCTCCTTTCTTAAGTATATATCAAACGAACTTCTTACCTATTTGGTTATATCAAACGAACTTCTTACCTATTTGGTTGTATCAAACGAACTTCTTACCTATCTGGTCGTTTGGAGTAAAGGTGAAAGGTTTTGCCACTAGGAACAGCCGACCGGTGAAGTAGCTCGCGCGAGGAAGGCGTCGAACCTGCGGCTTGCTGTTTAGGAAACAGATGCTCTATCCACCGAGCTACACGCGCGTACAAAGTCATTTTTTTATCTAAATTTAAATTTACAAAACCTTATCATGGGTAAATCTTTGAGTGCGGAAGTACCTCGGACTTTTAGTGGAAAGATTACAGGATGTGCCGTGATTACTTATGGCAGTAGGGAGCATGGCCGCACACATGGATAGATCGTTGGGCATCGAGTAAGTTATGTCATCCCAGCATCATAGAAATCATCGTCCCAGGAGCACGAGCTGTTTGTTTAGGCGGGACGGGAGTTCCTCATTACATAGACACACTCACACACACATGGACCGTGTCGTTGTGGAGTGTTGTGGAATCGCCCGATTGCCTGATTGCCTGATTGCCTGATTGCAAAGGTATTAACGGCCCGCATGCAGGCTGCAGTCCACCCAGGCGTCTCTCTCAATTCTTGCAAGCCGCCTGTCTGTGCGAGTAGAGACTGTACATGAGCAGGCAACAGGGCGGCCAATGAATGGCCGATCCCTATTCCGCTGCTAGAGCATAAACCTTGGCCAAGGTGGGGTTCCAAGTTCCAACCTCCGGGACCGGGGCCCGGCCAAGCTCCATCGAGCCCTGCCCTGTCCGGCCCGGGCCCAGCCGGTGCATCATCGCCCATCATCGCGTTCCGTTACGTAAGGCAAGGAGTGACATACAGACATGAGTTCATCGGAACTCCCCAGTTAAGCGTCCTTGGGACGCATCAGTACTCAGATGGCATGTCACTCGTCTCCCAGTTTTATGGCGCTCAGATGGGGTGCCATTCGTCTCCCAGTTTCATGGCCGTTGTGGGGCTACCTGTCTGTGTCTGTGCAGCGTGCGGCCAAGGGGTTAGACGTATCTATAAACTCTTGAATTATCGCTAAAAAAACCAAAAGCCGCGGCAGCCTGAAGCCTGCTGACCGCTAACGGCTGCGGCCAGTCCCAGCCCAGAGCACGCCTGTTTCATTAGCCAGCCCCCTTGGACTTGTTACGTAGGTACATTACTTGCGTCTCTCCCGTTCCCTCTCCAAGTCTCCAGTTTTTGTTTCACCTACCCTTCACCTACCTCTTCCCCCCATTGCATGCATTCGCATGCAGCCCCGCCTTACATGTGTGCATGATGGAGGCATTTGAAAAATGGTTAGATCTGTGGAGATGTTAAAATCCATGATGGGCGTTAGGGCATCATCAGGATCAGGCCGGCATGTTGGACGAGCGGTGCACGAGTTCGCCTTATTCTACAACCCCCTCCAGGCTTTCAGCCTTTCAGCCTTGAGCCTTGAGCCTTGAGCCTTGAGCCTTGAAGCCCAGCAAAGCAGCAGGTAGGTAAAGCGAGGCATTCCCGATGATAATGGCAATTAGGCGTTATGAGTGAAGGGTGAAAAAAGTCGTGGAGTCACGCGAAAACGCGCCACCCGGGACGGCGCCACATGAGAAGAACGTGAGAGGCCTGGCCGCGTAGGAGGCCGGCCGGGTAAGGTAGCAGCCGGTCGCTGCCGGTGGCCTGGCCGGCAACTGTCCCGACTGGAGGCTGGAAGAGAGTGGGCCGGGCCGGACCGGGTTGCGAGTGTCCCGACATGTGAAAAGAAATGATTTGTCCCCTCCCGGGAGGCTCTGGCGCATACACACAGAAGGCGTACATACTGACGGACTGAGCTGCTGTAGGCGATGTACGCGTACAGGCAAGCGTATGCAGAGGGTGGCGTCTGTTTCCGTTTCCGCCCAGGCTCTGTTGTGTTCCAGTTTCCGTATGTGCGCAGGTGGTGATGATAGGTGTCGGAAGATCCCACATCGCATCGATTCCATCCGCAGTCCGCGCGCCGCTGCCCGCTGCCCCTGCCCCTGCCCCTGCCCCTGCCCCTGCCCGCTGCCCGCTGCCCGCTGCCCGGTCGGCTGCAGTTTGGGCCGGTCACCACGACTGGCCGAGCCGGCCCGGGCCAGGTAATGGCGCTGCGGTGGGCCTTTGCCGTGCCGCGCCCATCATCATAGCCATGATCATCCTTTCCATGCGACTCGGCTCCCATCCCCATCACATCTCGTGACACTTCGCCTGCGGCCTGCCTGTCCCTTCTTCTTGTTGCGCACAAGGACCCCCGGGCTCCTCCGATTCCACCTCCGCCCCCTCACATTATCACGCAAATTTGTCAATCGCTCACAATCATGGAGCACTAAAAAGGCGCTGCCCATACACCCGCCTAAAAGCCTGAAAGCCTGAAGGCCTGAAAGCCTGAAAGCCTGAAAGCTGAAGCGTTACGCAAGCATCTACCTCAGCGTCGGTCATGCTTGGGATTGGGAAGGCAGCAGGGCGGCAAGGATTAACAGCCCAAAGCGCCCAGTGCAGGTACGGTACACAAGCCCCGGGCCCAGCTTGAGCTGGCGCCGCTTGCTGTCAGCTTTCACGACACCAACCTTCTGCTACTTTTGACTCCCAACCCAAACCATATGTGACAACCCCAAGCCACTCAAGCGCAGGTCCTGTACCACGGACCACTCGCCACTTCGCCACTCCACGGAGCCAGCCATGGTAGTGTATGTGTAACTCGACAACTACCAGACAAACCCACCCAGATGATGCCCTGTTAACGTATCAGTGTCATCCGAAAGCCATCTCTCGGACCCTCTCTGGTATGAAATGGAGTGGCAGGGATGAATTAGTGTAACAAGCCACAAGCACGTGGCTGCTGCGACACCTAGCAATCACAGCCCTACTGCGTGACGAAGCACCCCGCCCTGGCTACACTCTCCCATGGGGGGCCATCTTCGTCCGTCCTTCCTTGTCTCTCAACCACCTCCCTCACTGTCATTCCCCAGATCAACAAAGAAATGACGTGCAACTAGTGTAAACGGCAGACCGCCATATCTACCTCGTCACCCAACTCGCCGAGTGTCAACTCTCCAGGCCGCAACGACAACAACAGATAACGAGAAAACATCTAACTTTATTCCCTCCTCCACCTGCAAAATATTACACAGCTACCGCCATCCCCTTCTTCACCATGCTGTCCAGCACATCATTCAGTGCTTGACAAATATTTACAATCTGCACCGGAATTACACACCCACGTTCAGTCACGAATGCAACACACATCATACGCCCAAACCAGAACGGACTGAACCACCGTACCTGTTGGTCCCACTGTTGCAGTTCTTCAATGTCGTTTTCAAAATGGATAACTCCCTCCACCTGAAATGCATCACCGATATCCATCAATATGCATCACTCAAGAGAGGTTGCGCACTCGAGTCCAGGGACTTGATCAGTGCGTCTCGCACGACCGTCGCTTGCAACTTACTTCTAGTCTCTCTATCACTATTTCAGGCATTTGCTTTCTCATTTTGAGATGAACCCTCACCTGATCGATGGAGCCTCTCATGCGATCCTCTGAAATCATGTTGGCAGCCATTTTTTCTGCCTGCACGAAGAAAACAAGCACTCAGTGTGTCTTGCTATGCAGATCGTAATATGCAAAGGTCATCAAGAAAGCACACATGTTCATGCTGCCCCTGACACAATTGCACTAGTACCTACCTTTTGAGGGTCGATTCCTAACAAGGCTCCCAACTCCTCGAAACTGCAAGTGCCATCAGGTAGGTCAAAGTCAAACCGGACCCATCGGCATCACAGCACTTCAGATAGTCACTAAACTCTCACCTAATGTTTGTGTACAGCTTGCTGGCACTCAGAAGATTGTGCTCGACCATAGCACGATCTAGCACAGTACTGTTATCTCCCAGTAGAGCTTTCTGGAAATCAGCATATTGGCCACTAAATTACTGCAACTGCCCAGGTCCAATCTGTTATGACTCGAATGAACACTAAACAAACTTGGATGCATGCATACCTGATGAGGCTTGAGATCAGCTGAGAATGCTTCCACTTCGGGTCTCCGTAAAATTCTTTCCAAAAACACCTGGTAATTGAAAGAACACGTTCAGTTCTCGGCTGTAGAAACCCCTATGCCATTTCACATCACACGAGCAACAACTCCTCTGCCACCCCACACCTTCTGTAAAATGGGATAAATCTTCAATTTGGAGCATCTCTCGTCCTGCAACAAAGAAGACATGCAGTTAAGGATGTGGTCTCCACAGATGGCCAGTGCCAAGTTAGCACCCCTCACGACCTTCCTAGCCTTTTGCAGACCATAGTGACAGCCAATTAACCTTGTATAGGGTTGCCAGCACTCGAGATCTCTGGGGTCCAGCAGCTGCTAGAATGGTGCACGTTACAGCAGCTGTAAGTGCTTGTTGTAGCTCATCTTCATCAACTTGCCTGAAAAACAAGGCAGAACTTCAGCATGTCCAGGTACTACACTCAACATCAGTGTCGCTGACAATGCAAAGCAACAGAAATCTAAATGAGTCACCAGATTAGCAGAAGGAGAGAACAACCTGCCACCTATTTCTCTTTTCTCCAGTTGTGAAAGCTCATAATATCGAAGAGCAGCTTCCAGGAACTTGCGTTTGGAATCCAGAATGCGTGCATAACAAACCTGGCATGAAAACCACAGTGAGATCCGAGGTGACACAGTTTGCAACCACTGCTCTTCATCTCGTAGATACCTTGAATTGAAGAGTAAGAGCTTCATCTTTACAATTGTTCACCAAAAATGATGCCTTCTTGATGAACACCTCTGCTTTCACGGCATCATCATCCTGTTGCACCATGCAGGAGATCAGAGATGAGGAGCTAGGGCATGGGCCACAGTCACTGATAATCACTACAGGACAACTTGCAGATTGCAACAGAACATACCTCAAGATACAACAGTGCAATCTTCACACACTTCTCAAGCTTGTAGGTGTCCTCAAGTATCCTGAAGATGAATAAAACAACATAAAAGCAAGGTAAAACACTGATACTGAACCTCAGAGACTGAAAAATGTCAAGTTTGACTCAAATTAGAGGAGCGCAACTTCCCACAAGAGAGTTACTTTAAACTAACCGAATCCCGGAATCAAGGTCAATCCCACTCAGCATCTCCGCAGCCTTGGACCATTGCTCCTCGTTTTCGTACAGATCAGCCAATCCTTCTCGAATGACAGACACCTGCAAGGTGTCAAAGGAGCGTAAATTCCAGTTCCAGCAACTCAACAAAGGAGCTGAAACCCAGTTGCAACATGTGACCTCTCATAGCACCACCTCATGCTTGTACAGTGCAACCCTTCTATTAGGTTTTTGGCTGTCACTAAACCTCCTAAAACACCCAGCTTTCTTGGTTACCCTTACCTACTAGCGATGCTTGATACTCACAGGACTAGTGACACAGCCCTTGCCTGAGTCACTATAATGACCTAAGAATAGTTTTTGACAGAAACCTGACCGGAAACGTCAGAGTGACCACCCCCACCAGCACGGCAGAAGTACCTGCTCCTCAAAAGAAATGACGCGAGGCTGCACTTGAGCCAATGCATACTGCGCTATCTCCTTGTGAGCCTCTGGCTCCAATTTGTTCAATTCCTGAGCAAATATTTGCAGCAACTGTCGAGAAGCTACCAAGGGAACCTCGTCCGTCACCACTGCAAATAAGCGAACAAGAATATTTGGACTGGTACCTCGTTCGTCTCTACCTTACAGAGAATAATTGGACCAGCAGCAATCAACACTCTTGCAGCTCCATGCAATCTGGAATCAATACAAGGTCACGGAAGCGGTTCTGAAGAGCGGAGAGAGATCATACTGTGGTCGATGAAGGCCTTGGCGTGCGCCACGTTATTCGTGGAGGTGATGGACGACAACAGCAGCTTGTACTGATCAATCTTGTGCTTCTGGTCACTGATGCTTGCTGCGCTGTGAAGCGCGGACTCGAATTCGGGAAACCCCATCCTCCACCTGTCGTCGCTCGTTGAGATCGAGCTGCTTGGTGTGGTACTGGGCAGAAGTGCTCGCGAAACTGAAAAAGTTGTTTACGACGTATGTTTCGAAAGTTTATGCACTTGAGGTCCTAAACGCGTAAAAGTGACGAAAGTTAGTGAGGTTATTTGCCTGCCTTAGTTCCGATGTTCACCTGCTACTGGTGAAGCTCTCGCAGTTGGGCTGGTGAGCGAGTGAGTGATGGTGACGAACACAGACGAGATCGCAATAGCAGATGAAGAGGGTGTAGCTCTGTAGATGCACAGTCATGTGGAGTTGTGACCTTGGCTTGTGGCGGAATAGGAGTTTCTTGATATGGTCTTAGCTCTCTTCACAAGAGAGTGGAGTTATTCGTCATCAAGTTCTCCTGCGGGAATTTTGTAAAACTCAGTTGGCCAGGTTCCAGGGAATGGAAGGCAGTAGTAGTGTGGCTGGGGAACTGAAGATGGCAACGCACAAACGTATACATGGAATTAGGTTATGAGAACACGAGGCGCAAAACGACTGTCTGCGATGATTTGCTGGGCTGGCCTGCATTTGTGACACATCTGTGACATTTGCGGGTGCGGGGAAGTCAGAAGGCTGGTTAGGCATGCTTTGCGATCGATTCCAGCAGCAATTGTGTGCTGGTGCGAGCTGTCTGTTGTGGAGCAGATTAGCGGTGGTTTGACTAGTTTCCGATGCCTCGGGTAGCGGACTCGGCGTGGCAGCACTTCGATGAGGTTGGGCGCTACACGGAGGGCAGCGGGGTGAAGAAGGTGATTTGCAAGTTCTGCCATCTGCGCTTCTCTGCCACTTTGCAGAGAGCTCGTAGCCACCTTCTCGGGGGAGGAGGCCACGGGGTGAGGCCCTGTCCTGATTGTCCTGACAAGGTGCGAGAGACGATCAAAGCTGAAGAGCTTGCGAGGAGCCATGATGATGCGAACAAGAAAGAAGCAAAGAAGACTTGCAGGAGAGGGCCGAGCTCGATTGTGGTGGTGCCCAAGGAGGAGAACGTTCCCATCATGCCTTTGCTAGCAGCTCCCAAGAAAACCAGCTTAATGGAGGTTTGGGCTCCGGAGAGAACATTTCAATATGTAAGCACACCGAAGCAGGAGGATTTGGACAGGAAAATTGCAAGGTGGTTCTACGCCAATGGCTTACCCTTCGATGCAGCCAGTTCCCCGTATTTTGCAGAAGTCCTGGCTGCAATGTCTGCTCTGGGGAACCCGAATTATAGGCCACCTAGCCCCAGCAAAATCCGGAAGGACTATCTACAGGATGAGATGGCAAGAATTGCGGTGGAGCAGAAAGCTGCTGCAGAGACTTGGGCTAGGTGGGGGTGTACTCTTGTAAGCTTTGGGTGGACAGATGTTGAGAAGAGTCCTTTGGTGAACGTGATGGTGAGCGGTTTGCATGGGACTACGTTTTGGAAAGCCATTGACACGTTGGGGGAGAACAAATCTGCCGAGTTTGTAGCTGAAAAACTCAAGAAGGTCATATACAAGCTGGGTCCCAGCCATGTCGTTCAGCTCATCACCGACTTTTCGCCGAGCTGCAAGCTTGCCGCTGCCGCCATTCATGAAGAGTTTCCTTCTATTTTCTGGACTCCATGCACTGCCCAGTGCTTAAATTTGCTGCTGGAGGATATTAGCAAGCTAGAATGGGTTCGGCAGATCCTTGGCCGGGCGCTGCAGATTGCCAAGTTCTTCTCAACTACTGGCTCTTTTCAATTAGATCTGTTTAGGAAATATTCTAAGCTGGAGTCTTTGCTACGGTGTGGGCATGTCGCAGAGTATGCCAAGGACTTCACGACACTGCAGATGCTGGCTGAAGTGAAGAATCCTCTCAGGCAAACTGTGGTCAGTGATGAGTGGGTGGCATGGCCAGAAGCCAGGTTAGGGCTGGGAAAGGACATCGAGCTGACATTATTAGGGACTGAGCTGTGGGAGCAGGTTGAGCTTATTTTGAAGATAAGCAACCCACTTTTGGAGTTGCTGCGGATGTTGGAGTCAGATCCTCAACACTGCATGATTGGGAAGATATACAGAAGCATGGATTCCGCAATTGACAGGATTGTGTCTTCTCTGCGACAAACACCTACTGTGAATGATTGGAAGACAGCAGAGATTAGAGATTTGTGCAAAGCTAGATGGAGTCAACTGCATGCGCCCCTGCATGCTGCAGCCTACTTTTTAGATCCAGAGTTTCAGGGTGTCATTGATCACGAAATGGAAGGTGGAGAACTCGCAACTGGTTGTTCAGAGGTGCTGGAGAAGATGATAAGCCCAGTGTTGAATAAGGAGGAGGAATTAAGGAAGCTCATGGAGCAGCTTAAGTACTATCATCAGAAAATGGGAAGTTTTGGGCTGGAAGAGGCCCAGTGGAATCGAACGAAGCTCACACCTCACAAGTGGTGGCAGGACTATGGGACAGGAACACCAGAGCTAACTGTACTTGCTCTGCGGATCTTGGGGCAGCCAACTATTGCCTCGCCTTTTGAGCGAAACTGGAAATCCTATGATTATATTTTGTCGAAGAAGAGAAGCAGGCCCAAAGACAACATAACCAAAGAGCTAGTTCTTGTTCACAGCAATCTGCGACTTCGGAGTAGGATGGAGTTAAATCACCAGCGAGCTGAGTACACTGCCTGGGACTCTACACCAGAGTGTAATACTCTCGGTTTCCCATTCGATGAAATGGAATCCAGACATCTGCAAGATAACTCGGCAGTACCTCTTGTAGGCTCCGGGGTCCAGCACTAGGAGGTTTGACTGTGACAGGGCTCCCCTTTGGATTCATTCACTGCCCCACGAATTGGAATGCACTACCCATATGTGCTTCCTCTACCGCCACAGGACATCAGCAATGGGGGGCGGAAGCCCTTAAGCTCGGTTTCCTTACAGAAAATCCATGCCGACAGGGAACGACATACGAGTGGCTCTCGTGGGCAATTCAACTTGTACATTTAGTAAATTCGCGCAGATCAGCTTCGACTGGAGTTGGTTTGTGCCTAAAAAATTGAACTCGCCTGCAGCTCTCGTGGGCACGACTTCCTCACCGCATCTGCTGCGTTGTCCACTTGGACTCCTGTAGGTGTTAGGGGGCCGATTTGTAGTTGTAAACTAGGAAGTTCATCTTCGAGGAGATTAAATTTATTGTCCGCACTGCTTGTGAAAGAAAGCACCTAAATGGGACATCGTGGGAAATTCCAGCAAGAGCATCATCAATATATCATTTGACATCCACGGGAAGGCATGACAGGACTCTTCCTAGATATTTGGTGTCCACCTAACAAACTACAATGATGATACTTACAATGGAAAGGACTACTAACTATTACTGCAGATGTGGAGGACAGGAGGAGTCCTTCACAATCTGAAGTTCTGAACTAAGTAGCTTTCTGTTCGACTTGCAATCACAAATTCCAATCCACGCAGCTAAACACAACTCTCGCCCTACAAGATCCACACTACTCGGACGCACATGGATAACTTTCGACAAATCTTCATAAGCTGTAGAGCTGAGCCCAGGCAGTGAGCCCAGGCAGTGAGCCCAGCCCAGTCTCACTTCACACAGGTTCTCTGCTTCTCCACCATATGAGTCGCTTGCATGGGCAACCAAAACTTTCGCCACTGGCAGGTTTTCTCATGCATCACCCATGATTTCTCTTCCAGACATGTTGTAGCACATCGGATGACAATGGGGTGCAAGAGCACCAGCAGGCAGTCACAGATTCTCATACTGATGGGCAGCATAGGAGGCTGCTTTGCTCAGCAGCAGCAGCAGCAGCAGCAAGATCTTCAACTAATCAAAGTGTTGCGAGTCAAAGAGCCACCCTCAGTTCGTGAAAGGCATTGGGCAACTGGATGGCAGAAGAGAACCACTAGACACTGTTGGCAACGGCCTCACGACTGGGTTGGTTGCACCTTCATTGTGTGGCGACCACTGTTTGTTGTGATCCGCCTGACACCATGCTCCCATTTTGGCCCCCATCCGGGTCACCCCCCGCAGTGAGTGGGTGAAAAGTAGAAGAATGATACATCTGGCTCTGATGGTGATTGAGATATCCACCTGCAGACAGACTCGATGTCATCCCAGCATGCCCACCGTTGGGGAGAATAGTATGGTATCCTCCACCTCCCATCTGAGCAAGAGCTTGGCTTGACAGAACAGCTGATTCCTGAGCTGAACTTGACAATCCCTGGCTTGAGGGGGAGGCCAGCGAGTCCCCACCAAGGTGGTGTCCATGAGAAGACTGTCCATCAGATGACCGATGATGGTCTCCATTTGCTTTCAATTCTTCCTTCGCCTTAGTGTTGAGAAAACGGCCACCACATCCCCTCGCTCTTCTCAAGGCATGTTGGTGCCTTGACTCGTGAAGATAAGGCTGAAGAGGCAACTGAAGCCTTTTAGCCACATGGGAGGGCAAATGCAAACCGTGAAATTCTAGAGACCAAACTTAAGAGACCCCACATTTACTTGGCAAAACTTTCCGCACGGGAGGATGTCTTACCTTACGAGCTTTGATTAGTTTGTTCTCAGATTCAGCCTTAGCCCGAGATTGCCGACGGCGAAGAATGCCATGATACTGCTTGGCATTGACATAGACAGGCTCTTCTTCCATCATCTCTGATGGCAGAGGCATCCGTGCTTGTTGTATTCCAAGCACGTGAGGATGAATCTGCAAACAAACAAGAGGGCAGGGATTGAGCTACAAAACTCTAAAGTATCAAACTTTCACCACACCAAGGCACAAGATACGTAACCACATTGCAGAGACAGAATGCCTCACCACAGCCTGAGCCCCATATGTTGCAACAATTCCTCCAAAATATGGGTCAGCATAAGGATAAGCAGCAGCAGCTCGAGCCTGCAACCCCACAAGTCCCATCAGGCTGACACATTCACGCCAGTACACTAAAACGTAAAAATCCAACCAAACCAGCAAGATGTGAGACTCAAGGAGGGAAAAGAGGAACCAATGTATAGGAAAACCAACAGTTGAACCAATGCATAGGAAAACCATACCATGCCCAGCTCCAGCTGCGTGTGTGGAATAAGGTACTCCCCAGGAGGCGGGAGGACGGCTGGGGGGGCCTGCTGAGGCTGACCCTGTTGATCCTCAGTTCCACTACTTTCATAACCTGAACATAACCACAGGCACGCACACCCAACCGACGGGCACATTTCAGTATCACGCACCATCCACCTTGGGACCACCTGCAATTCCTGACGTGAGCTCAACACCCCAAGCGAGCATTTGCTGCAGAGGGCCTGCATTTAGGTCCTCAGAAACGTAGCAGGAGACATGCAAGAAGAGCGTACCAGGCTGAGGAGGCATTGCGGGCAGCCTTGGCTGGCCAATAGGGTGGCCCTCCGCTGGAACCTGTCCAGGCTGACCCTCCGCCATGTGCATCATGTGAGGGAAGGGAGGCAGAACAGGGGGCCTCTCAGCAACGGCAACATTGCCCGGTTGCCCAAACAGCTGCTTGTCTACAGCAGCCTGTGACACCTGGGAAATGGGCGGCCCAACCCATGCTCCAGGCACCCCCCCTGACTCCGTGGCAGAGGGGTCCTGGCTTTCTCTGGCCTGCATCGTCGAAACTCGTGGAAACGCGACGTTCTTGCGGGCGTCACCTTCTCCTGAACATAAACTCGGAGCCTACAGATCTGAGCTCTCCCTAGCTACTGTTACACCAATGCCTGCGACTAACATGTGTATGTACAGAGGGCCACATTCCTACCCTTCCCCGCTCTCCTCCCAGCACCGGCGCCGGCGCCCAAGCAGGCCCGCAAGCAGGCTAAACCCTCCCACAATGTATCCCTCCTCGCCTTCGCCCGGCCTCCCCGTCACCGCACTAAACCAGCACCGAGACGCAGACTCCCGACAAGCAACCGGCACATACCAGCCCCCGCAGGAAATCTCCTCCCTGCTCCACTTCCTCCACTTCCTTGGTCCTGCTATCCGCGTCCACAAATTGCTCCCTACCGTCCTTACGTTGATGTCCGAGTAAATGCGTGGCAAACATCAGCTTCCCGCTGCGCATGACACAACCAATGCCGCCCGGGCTTCCCGACAACGCGCCCGCCCCTCACTCAAACCCGCCCACGAACGCCCCGCCCATGGCGTACAATCCAGCACCGCCAACCAACTCCCCTCCACCGTCGCCCCTTCAATGCATCCTCCACCTCCCTCCTCCTCCTCCTCCCCGGCTCCCGCACCAACCCCAATTTCTAGGCTCCAGCCCCGGGCAACCGCCCCAAAAATCTGGCCACCGATAGCGGAACCCACAACCTTCCCGCCAATGCCAGGCCCCGGGAGAATGCGCAATTCGCCTCCCCCGGAATTGGGCTGCTCGCAATTGGTGGCCCCCTCAACCCCCGCCCTCGGCAGCCACAAAAGCTCCCAATTCCTTCCCCTCACGCCCTCCCCGCCGGGTGGAAATGCAACTCCCGCACCCTGGGAATCGAAACCCCAACAATGAGCTGGGCAGGGCAATGGGAGGGCGCGCCGTCTCCTCCTCCTCCTCCTCCCGACCTCCTGCTCCCTCCTCCGGCCGTCACCCCTCTGGCAGAAATTCTCAAGGTCGGGCTCCCGGCCGCAATCCTTCCGCAAATTGGGCTGCTAATGCGCGCTGCCTCCGAGCTCGGGCGTGGCGGGGAGCGGGACGCGCTGCTGGCACGCTGCCTCTCTCTGTGCCCCGCCAATGCTCCTCACAAGGGCAGATGAGAGGCCGTCATCCTTCCTGCTGCCTTCCTTTCTCCCCTCCTGCGTGCCTCTGCCCTGCTGGCCCGTTTCACCCCCGCCCCCCAACCGGGGTGAAACCCAATCCCAACCCCAACCCCAACCCCAACCCGGGGTGAAGCCCAGCCTAACCTAACCTGACCTGACCCGGGGACCAACCCAGGCGTAACCCTGCCCTAATCACATAGCGGTGCGGCCAAATCGTAGGGCAGGGCTTTATCCTATCCGGCGGAAGCAAACGGCGAAGGCGCGTGCGCCGCGCTCCCCGGCTCCCCGGCGCCCCGGCGCAGGCGTCCTCGAAACGTGCCGCACCCGTTCCAAACGTGGCAGTGCGCCCCCGTTCGGCGGAACGGAACGGGGCGCGGCAGCGGGTGGGCTCGCCGCCAGACGCGGCGTCACGTGAAGTGACATCCTCACGCCCGAGACCCGCGCAGGCCCGCCCCCACTATCCCGCCACGTGGCGCGGCGGGGCCCGCCCCGCAACAGCTGGGCTCGTGACTCACCCCTGTTGACTTGCTAATTAATCAGGTTGCCCTAATCAGCCATTTCAGGCTGGCTAGCCATAGCTTCAAGCTGCATTGCCCGAATCTGGTCGTCAGGAGTCACGGCGGGCCCGCATGATAGCTTGTCATGCAGGCGCAGGCGTTTGATACAAAGATAGACAAAAAAGAAAATAAAGTGGAGGCCCTCGTGCTCCCATGGCCCACCACGGTCCCTCGCCCGCCCCTCGCACTTGCACATCATCATTTCATCACGAAACATGACTTGGTACACATCGTTCCTTCATTTTCTGTGCAATGTCATGTATTTCAAGGATGAAAATTTCATCCGATCCGATCCGTGGATTCTCAAAGCACTGGGGGGGGAGCGGGGTGTGTGATAATGCATGCGGCGCGGCCTTGGCCTTGGCCGAGGGCGCCGAGCAGGTTGCGTGGCTGGCAGGCCGGGAGGCCCACCTCACCTCATCACCTGCCGCTTCCTGCCTGCTTCCAGGCTTTCCCAAAGTCCGATGCCGCCCAACTAACCCCCACAGCCCAGGGCATACGGGGGGATTCAAACTGGGGGGGAGAGGAGAGGGCAGAGAGCAGAGACCGGAGACCAGATAGCAGAGAGCAGAGAGCAGATAGGGAAGGCGTGCACTGCAAGTGCCGACTGGTGAGCACATGTTGCCTTGTTTTGTTGTGCTGTTTCCAGGAAGGAAGGAAGGGAGGGCAGGGAGGGCAGGGAGGGCAGGGAGGGCAGGGGAGGCAGGGAGGAAGGGAGGAAGGGAGGAAGGAGAGGGAGGAGGGTGGGAAGGGTGGGAAGGGAGGAAGGAATGGAAGCGTGGAAGCAGGCCAGGTCAGGTTGTACTGTACGGACAGCACCCAGGTGGGCTGGGGCCCAGGGCCAGGGCCGCCTTCATCGGCGATGTAGGAATTAGGCTGCTTTTTTGGGCGGGGAGGAGGGAGATTAGTGAGCGAGCCGTACATGTGAAAGAGGCAGCGAATGAGGCGGCGTCGCGTGTGGGGAGGGCGGGGCCTACCGGAAAGGAATCCGCCCGCCTGCCGAGGCGCAGAAGCAGAGGGAGAGGGAGAGGGGGGGAGGCGGAGGCAGAGGCAGAGGCGCGGCCCACCACGCCCGCTGCAAACGCCAAGTTACCGAGAGAAAGAAAGAAAGAAAAGAAAGAAAGAAGGGAAAGGAAAATGGGCATTTACTTATTGCCGCGTGCCCCTGCCGACGCCTCGCGATGGCAGCCTGGACGGAGGCGGTAACTTATCTTGGGCTCCCTCCCAATTCTTGTCCACTTTGCACTGTGCAGCCCAGGTCTCGCCTCCACCTTTCTGGCCCAGGGTTTATCTATGTCGGGGATGGGGATGGGGATGTGGAAGGGGAAGCGGAGGCTCAATTTTGATGCTTCACATGCTTGCTTCTATTCCTTCCCAAGTTCAATAAAGGAGGGGACATGTATTTCCTGTCCTTGTATTTCTCAAAAAAACCCATGGCTTATATTTGTTTTGGAATACTTATATTTCATTTTATTAAATATAAAATTGGAAAATTTTGCTCTAAACTAAATTTTTGTTTAAATATATACCTGTGGGGGGGGAATCATAGAGGGAGGGATGGATGGCCTACCAAACAGCTGCTACTTGCTCAATGACGAACCATGTATACCAATACAATAAAAGACAAAGAAAACAGTGTTGGAAGCTTGATTGTCTTCCATATCCAAACGTTTTTTCTATGTGGGACTCTATTGGGACGCTTGAGCCACAGTTGTGCACGCAGATGCTTCACCTCCCTTTCCTTTTGCTCCACTACCTTCTCTAACTTCCTAGTGTGACATCTCGATTCTTGTAACCATATTTCTAACTTACACATCTTTTTTTTGATCTCTTCTTCTAGTTTTTGTTGCTTATGCAGTTGCGTTTCAACTTGTTGATTATGAAGCCTTAATTGACACGATTTTTCAAGGATTTCTTCACGCAGCCTTTGGAGCTCCTGCTCTTTTGTTGCTAAGTTGTTTTCCAACTTTTCATGCTCTCTAGCAGCTAACTTGTCTAAGATTTCACGAATCTCATTTTCTCTATTGGTTTTCGCCTGTGCAATGGTCTCATCTAGTTCAACTTCGAGCTCCTCTACTTCTCTTACAAGTGCTCTTTGAGTTTCAATCTTTTGTTTAATGACTTGTTGTAAATTCTTTAGTTGCTCTTCCATGGAGCAAATATGAGCTTGCTTATCCTCTAGCTCTAGCTTTTTTGTTTCAAGGTCTTCAAGCAAGTTTTTGCATTGTACATGTGCAGCACATGTTGATGTGGAGCATTCATGAGCCTCTGCTACTTTTAAACTTGCCCTTAAGATAAGTAATTCCTTTAGATATTGTCCTGCAACCAAAGAAGAACTTTGAGCCTGGGAGTTTTTCTCATCATACTTGACTCTTAGGTCTTCCAACTCTCTTTCCATGATTCTTGAATTCTTTTCCACAATTTGACGTTGGACAACCTCATTTGCAAGCAACATCTCTTGTTCAATAACCCGTGATCGAACTCTTTGCAATTCTGCAGCCATAGAGGCCACTTGCTCCATTAGACGTCGTAAATTTGCTTTTTTATCATAAAGATCTTTTAGGAACGTTTGAGGCTCAGCTAAGCAATTGGATTCTACTATAGACATCTTCACAAATGGATTGGTTTGATGTTAAGTATCACATTCATACACGATCGTAGGTTTCAACCAAGAATCTATTATAAGGTTGCATTTGTCACATCATATTTGTATGTCTTCTTGAAAATTATTAAAAATATATTTTTTTAGAAAATAACTAATTTTATTTAAAGATAAATATATAAAAATAACAACATAATAATATTAATTTTGATAGACTGGGTATCTCATACCTAATTAATTTTTTTAATATATAAAAAGTTATGAACAACTTTTCATGTTCACTGGAATACTAAAGAAGCTTTGGCATTTGCAATGTCTTGGGCGCCTGGGCCATATCTTGGGCACGCGAGACTTTCAAGGGGAGTTCTAAAGCGCGAGAGTCTATTCTCCTCAATGATAATGGTCATATAACTTGTAATAAACTTCATGTCAATTAAGAACGACTAGCATCAAGCAGTCTAATTCTACTAGAGAAAAATGTCCTATACATACAATCTTTGTTTCATAACGTTTTTTGTTCAATAAATAAAAATAAATTATTTTAATCTCATATTAAATCACTTAAAATATTATTTAGAATCTTAGTTGTGTAAAATTATTTCTAACTGATATAAGGGAAAATTAGATGATCTTATAATATTTTACATATCACAAAATATACGCTATTTCTATAAAATTAATTTTATGAGAAAAAATTAAATTAATATCCGTACATCATTACTAAAATCCAAAATTTGGTGTACAAGCTTTTAAATTATTATTTTTCTCAATCAAATCGTCTCTAATCACCTTGTGTCCTCCTAAACAAAGATCTTAAGGAATAAGGATGACATTTCCTCGCTATGGGTCTATTTTCTCACATACTTTCAAAAAACCTAAGTTGGTGCTAAAAAGTTGTAGTCGAGATATAATGGATCCCAAACAGTTGACATAGCCATGGCAACTGGAAGAGCTAAAATAGCACACATTGTGCCACCAACAAGTATTTCCATGCAACTCCACATGCGTGTCCAATTCTTTTTCTGGAGAAAAAAAAAAGCTGAGTATGAACAATATTTATATTTCCATCTCGTTCCTTTCCCTTTTTTGTGGATGGTAACGCCATTGAAAGTATTCCAACGATCCATGTGCGAAGATCTTTTTGAAAATCTTTTTGTCAATGAAGAAAATTCGGTAATACGGTTGTCTATATCCTTATGATCAGATGTAGCATGTAAGTTTGTTCTCGATGATTCCACTATCTCATTGCTTCCATTTTCTTGATCATGTAAATTACTTCCAGATGATGAATAGTCTATCTCGGCTCCATGATCTTGATGAATTGCTTTAGATCCTTTACTATTACAATGTAAATTCACCACACTACTTTCAGGCTCCTCGTGCTCAAATGTTGCATCCGAAGCAATTGGATTATCATGAACACTCCAGCCGTTTTCACTTGAAGTCTGTAAGTCAATTTCTTCTACATCATGTCTTACTTCATCCGAGGGAATGATATGATCAAGCACACTTGGTTGTGATTCGACATGTTGTGCTTCCTTACTAATTGCCACAGAAGTAGAATCAAATTTTGATGGTAAAGAATGTTGATCTGTGTTTCGGTTCTACATGGAAAAAAAAACAACATTTTCAAATTCTGAGAAGAAAGAGAGATTTCATTCTTGAATTATTAAGCTATGGAGCTAGAGATAAAATTGAATGTACCTTGGCAATACAAAAATCATTGTCATGTGTTGTGGATTTGTCTCTTAAGCAACCATCAAACAAATTCCTGCTTGTGGGATCTGTAAGAAAAAAAGATTCTTTCTCCATCAAACTCATGCTACACATAGTAGTTTGGTCTAAGTTAACTAATTTGGATGAACACTTCTCTCCTATCCTTTCCTTTTGTATCATGCTATCCAAACTCCTTCGATCATCAAAATCTTCAATCGAGGTGAATTCAGCCCGTTCATTACCATTATCACCACCATCCTCATCACACTCCGATGCATCACCATCAAATATTGGTAGTATCGTATTATCAAAAAGACTTAATAACCCATTTGTTTTCTCTAAAGTGGCTGCACTTTCCTCCCTTTCCGCTTCTAAACTTCGCCTCATATTTGTAGGACTGTTTGCACATGATGTATCAGGAAGTAAAGTGTGTTTTTTCAATTTGGAAAATAAGTCTCTTTTATTTCGTTGCTCCTTTCTTTGCATCTTTTGAGAAGTTTGGATAAATTGCTCATCTAGTTCAGAAGTGTTGACCAGCATGCCATCCTTATCCAACTTACCTTCCTCAGCTAAGCTCACCGAAGAAGTCCATTTGGATGGCTCATATCTGGCTGAAAACCGAGAGTTCCTCCTTTGTTTTGCACTTGATTCGGATGGCGTGGATGAGGAAGGAGAGGGGGAGAAGGAAACTGCTTGAGATTCTTGAGATAAGTGAGATTCTTTTTGTGCTTGAAACATTGCGCCTTCCGTTTTACTGCAAGTGGAAAGGCTGCAAGTAGTGCTATTCCACATGTTTGTGGGTCTCTTGTAGTAATCCAAATCCATGAATGCCGACGGTCCGGGAATAGGTTGCTCTCCCCTAGTACTCCTTCGCGAATTTTCTTCCGAAACCAGAAATTTAGCTGTTTGCAAAGTGTCCGCTACAGCCGACCGGACGTGGGGTATCCTGTCATGACGAAAGCCCTCCAACACCTGCATAGTATAACTCACTTCAGCTGCCAAGGTCATAGTGTCTAGCTTGGCGAGAACGGCCTGGATCAAACGAGCGGCAGACACACGATGATGCCATGTGCCATTCCCAATAGATGCGCGCAAAGCTTGACATGCAGATCGGAGTAGGGCAAGCCCATAGGCACCCAACACATCTCCATTTTTCAACGCTAGGGCACGAGCAAGCTGCATATGTCCAACCGTCCTCGTTGCCTTATCTCCCAAAGCTATGGTGCACCTCAAGCATGTCTCTTGGATCAAGTCCATGGATGCAAACTTCCATCTCTCCGACTCTACGAGTGCCTGGAGACAAATTGCAGCCCCCGCCGCTAGAGGCTCAAACGTGCCCGCTAACACCTCCAACAAGGGCTCACAAACATCATTCACAAGAGCATGAGCTTGCGCGGGAGGACTCAGCGGGTCAATTGTATGTTGCACAATAGCTACCACCACATGCGCACATGCCTGGTGCAATTGCAACGAGCTCCCGCTCGCCGAGAGGAACCTTACGATGGTGGACAACATACGAGGCACATGCTGGATGATGAACTTGCCATGTATCCGCGCAACATCCTCGAAGAGGGAGATGGCATAACAGCGGGTGGTACCTTCGTCTCGACACTCCGAAACTTGGGCCAGGAATCGTGGCATAGAGCCGGCATCTAACTGGCCCACAAACGACTTGAGGGAATGCATTGCCAGACGCCTAGAGTCTCCATCCTCGCTGAGTTTGGCTAGATCCTGCTTCACGAGGGGGCTCATGTACCTCCCCATGGCCGCTCCGCGACACCCGATCGCGAGAAGGTCGCCTGCAGGCTTCACATCACATGCCCATGACGCTCACGCTCACACGCATCCACTCTCTACCGCTCTTAGGGTTATTGCAGCATGAGCCGGGCGCGTGCATGGAGGTGGTGGGACGAGAGAGTGAAAGGCGGCTCGGTTTGAATCTTAGCACCAGCAGGAGCTCCCGGGAGCCGGGCCAACCTAACCTAACCTAACCTAACCTGTCCTGTCCTGCCCTAACCTAACCGCCTCCGCTCCGGCCGCTACCGGCTGCAGCCGGCGGCGGCCACCGGGCCGGCCGGTGGGGCCGAACGCGCTTAGCGTGATCCGCAACACGACAAAACGGGCCAGTGGGGGGACGCCAGCGCAGCGGTGCGGATGGCATCATCGATGGACGAGAGCGTCCGCGCCAGCACCACCGCCACGCCTCCCTGACAGGCCCCGGCCCCGCCGCAGTGGTGGTAGGTGACCGACCACGCAGGTCGGGAAACCGCCTGATGCCAGTTCTCCCGGTGGCTCCCGTCATCGGGGCGCGGGCCGCGGTTGCAGGACGTGCGGGCCTCATCAGCGGTTCAGCAGGTTGTCCATACGTCCGTTTCCAGGCGCGACAAGTTGCGCACGCCAACCATGGTTGGCCAGCGTGACAGGGTTCGTGTTCGCCTAACCTCGGGTCGGGAACGTCCGGCCCAGCGCGCTTGGCGCGGCGCGACGAGCGCATCGGCGCCCGGATTGCGTGTGGGCCCGCGTCTGAGTCACCGCCCTATCCCATTTCCGCGCCCTAATTGCGGGCCCAATTAAGTTCCCGCCTCCAGGCTCCAGGCTGCAGGCCGCAGGTTCCAACCCAACCACTAACCGGAAACGGGGCGGGCCGCGTCCTCCCAGATCCCGTTCCGCCCCGCCATTGGGGCCTCAGATCGACGCACACAAGGCCCGGCGTGCTTTCCAAATCTGCGTCTGCTGGGCTGCCAGGCCCATTGGCCGGCTGCACTGTTATGAGACTCATCTCCATCCGCCAGGGCCATACAAAATTCATGTCATTGTCGTCATTGCAATCATGTGCTCCCATGGCTCTCACAGGTACAGTCCAAGCGTGTAGAGGCAAAGCACAAGGCAGAGGCTCAGGGCGTTTGTCATGGGACTCCATCCAGGCCCCAGATGAGTGCTCCGGTTTCTGATTGGGCAAACAAAACAGTGCCTTTGTACATACATTCCAGCACAGCTTATTACAACAGAAGCAGGAGCAGGAACAGGAGCTGGAGCTGGAGCTGCAGCTGGAGCAGGTCCGTTCTAGTCAAATCAGGTATGGACTATCCAACACGCCGTAGCCAGCCACGACTCCTCCCTCGGAAGAGGAGGACACTTTGGTTCGCACCAGGTGACCTGTTTGCCGGTTCAGAAGGACTCTCTCTCCTTGTCTGCGCGTCACAACAGCCCACTGTTAATGCTCCAGTAATCAGGCAGCATGGTGCCCCGAGGGTCATGGACAACGCTTACCGGAGGTATGCACCGTATATCCCCACTTCCGACACCGTCTCGTACATGTTCCATGTACCTTGTCGTACCAAGTACGTCATGTGCACAGGGGGAGAAATTCTTTGCTGAAGGATGTATGCTGCCAATCCGCTGCCGCCAGCCGCTTTGAGCTCCAGTAGCTTCGTCCTCACATCCTCGCCGTATAGGTTGTTTCCTGCCAGACATCAGGTTAAAATGTGGGAAAACTTGCAAGGCTCAAAGTCGAGTCGTAATTCAAAAAACAGCAAGGGAGCGCACCTCCTCCCTCTCGCTGAGGCTTCAGAACAAGTTTGTCTGGATCAGAGATTGCTTGCTCAATAATTGCCTCGGAGCCTTCTTCTTCCAGACCCCAGAGGCCAGCGAAACATCTCCGTAGTTTCCTCGCATCAGAACTTGGCAAAAATCTGAACGGGACCGTAACCATGAAATGATATCAGTTCATACGTCAGAAGGTGATGCACGTCCCCATGGCAGCGCGCAGAACTATACCTCTTACCTTTCAACAACACCAGGCTTTGCTAACTCCTGCTGGACCTTCTTGGTTCCAGCTAGATGATAAGCGATGGAGGGGCACTTGATGGCTCTTGATCTTTCCAGCAGCAACCTAGCAACCCATTCCTGCACTCAAGACATACTGTACGTCTCAACCCAAATGCTGCGATGCGGCTGACAATGTCACCTTTCCTGATCAAAACTGAGAGGACGACACTTGGGCAAAAAGAAGACATCTAGCGAGCAGGAATGAACGCCCAGATAGTCACCGATTCAGACGGGTAGTCAGTGGGAGTGTATCCAGCTCTAAAATAAACCACAGACACAGCTTGCTCCTCACTGCAAGCACGCCCACAGTGGTGTTAGGGTTTCACAGGTGTATGGAGACTTGCGTACTGGAAACGGACCTGAAGAATCATACATGAGCAGAGTGCCATCATCGTCGATCGTCCCATGCTCATATATCTCCGCTAGGGTCCTCCGGATGGATCGCACTCCATATGTTCTTATCTGTCAAGGTGTAACCTCTATGGGGCTGGTCATCTTGAATATGCGCACCCTCACCCAAACTTCAGGGCCCATCTCGAGAGTAACAGAAACAACTTAAGGACATTCAAAGCTCAAAGAAAAGAGGATATGAGTCATATAGCCGGAAAGCCAGCCAATGTTGATCATACATGTTCTTTTCGTCCGGCTGCACAACGAAAAGCACCGCTGCACTGACAGTGGAACTTCGGTGTCAGTAAACTGTAAAACGTCCAGGCTGGCCCTTAATGCAAGCATCCATCAAGAAAATATCCTTATGAGTGAAAGGCAAGCACCTCTTGTGGCCATATGCATCCCAAGCTAACGCCAATGCTTCTGCATATCCACGATCGGCCTTGTTATCAGGAACCTTACTGCATTCCAAGATGCTGCGGTCTCCAAGCTGGCCAACCAGGTATCTGAGATCAAGTATCACAAGTGAGAAGACAGGGATTTGGAGGTGCTCATCCAAATAGATCAGTCAGGGAGGTTGGTCACTACTTGTGCAGAGAACTGATGAGAGGAGCAAGACCAGCAAACGAGGAAGATATGGTATTGATCTCCACTTGCAGAAGTAGTCCAGTTGGCATGTCAAGCATATAATCTGAACGGTTCAACCCCAAAACAGCCTCCTGGAACCACGTACGTGCCGTAGAAGAATCAGGGAGGGCATCCGACTCGTCCCATAAGCATCCCAAGCAGAGAGCATGAACCACAAAACACATACCGGCTTCAACCCCTCACTTATTACATTGGCATGGATGTCGAGTAGTCTGTCCGTGAAGGGATCAGCCAATCGTGTTCTGCAACATTGAATCCTCCAACACATTGTCAACAAGGTGGCTGTTTAAACTTCGAATGCCATGAATGCTCACGGCTGGAAGAAGGGCAACAAACCTGGCATGTACTTGTTCCAAGAACTCTCCGTCGGCGGCCACCCTATCCACAAGGGTGTTGAAAAGAGGTGCCAGCTCCACAGCCTCGAGGAAAGCATCTTTCGTTATAGGAGCAGGCAGTAGCGACAATGGTGCATGTCCAAGGCCAACACCTGGAATCTTGCCAGAATTCTGCCTTCCAAGAACAGTCCCAAAAATGCAGCATTAGACACCCAACAATTCGACGTCCCACAAATTCCACACATAAACTCATACACAACCATTCCAATACCTCCACATTCTTGTCTCCCACCAGAAGCCCGTGCAGTGAAGCCCACACCAAGGCATCTTCCACAAGACTAGCAGCAACCTCCGGAGGAACCAATCCTGACGACTCCAGATTCACATCCGCGGCGACAGGCGGGCCACCATGCCCTTCAGAGCCGGAGGCAGGCGTGCGGGGAGCTGCGTCAGCTGCGGCCTCCATTGCCTTCCCTAGAGCTCCGCTTCTCAAATGCAAGTTCCGCCCAAAACGCCGGGGAACAAAGTCCTGAACCAAATGCACTCCGTTCCAGGCATCTACCTCCACATCTCCGGCTTGGAGCGGCACAAGACCTCGCCTCAGTCTGCAAGATCGGCTGCTGAGAGCCGGAAGAGCATAGGACAGAGCAGGGCTGGCGATTCCGGGTGCTGCGTCCAGTCTCATGACTCGACTCGACTGGACTTCCACCTCTGAACTCCTGGACTCCACCCAACCCAGCTCGACTCGTGCTTGCCGGCCAGTCACATGCGATAATCACGGCATTTGAGCACAGAGATCAGCTCGCACTTGCCTTTGCTGGACCACTCAGTGGCTCCACGGAAGGCTTGCCACATGTAGGAATCTGCAGTGCATCGGACAAAGTGTTCCGGACCGGAGTCGAAGTTGCTCAAGGGACACATCTAACAGGTCAGTTGGGTGTTTCCGGTTTACATACTATTACAAACAACTGATGAAAGACGCTTCCCCTTACGATGGAGCAGCTTTGTTTATGCTGGTTTGTTGAAAGATCGAGCTGTGCGTATGCGGCAAAGCCATAAAGCTCATGGGCTTTCAGCCTTGCATGCCTCCTTGCCCTTGGCGATAACTTGGGGGCTGTAGCCACCTCAAAGTCTTCAGTACTCTTGGAACTTAGTTCCCCATCTCCTGACATTCGTGGTCTGTTTCCAGCTTGCATCTCAGGGAAAAATCACACTCTTGACGACCCTGACGATAGAACCTGCATCGACAACAATTAACTCTTACGTTGCGAGGGGCTGATGGCCGACCCGGTGTTAGGCAGTCTCTGTCGAAGATCCTTGAGGGGGGCGGCGTAGGGCGCCGGTACAGGCAAAGAGAACATCCATGCTTGTTGGGAATTCCATGGTCTTGTTTTAATAGTGCTCAGTACCATGGAGGAAGAGGTCTTTCCGTTGCTACCAGAAGTGGGGATTTCCTGGATGGATCAACGACTGGATACATCCTGTCTCCCATGGTCTCTTCATCTTGGTGGCGTGCCTGGGCTTGCTGGGAGGTCCTGCTTGACGAGGCCACTGGAAACGCTGGCTCCAGGGTAGGAATGGATTTTCCGTCGGCGGCGGTCTTATGGTGCCGACTTGGATAAATTTGGCGGTCCGATGAGGTTTATGTGGGTCCTTTTGCAGAGATGTGTCAAGCGGGCAGCCCTGGCAATGGGCAAGCAGCGTGCATGTGATGTTGACTCTGGCTGCTATGCCAACATGTCCGTGAGCTTTCGGTCCATGTCTGATGCAGTTCAGGGGAAAGGTAGATTACGTCAAGGAAACGTTCAGTCATGGTCCACGTTGATATCAAGGTACGTCAAGGACGGGAAGCTGCGGGAGAGCATCACAAGTTAGAAGCAGATGGTGGACCAGGGTGAGAAGCCAGACAAATACACTTTTCTGAGCTTACTCAAAGCCTGTGGCAGCTTGGCAGACCTGAGACTTGCAAGATGGATGCACAAAGAAGTTGCGAAGTACAAATGGGATTCAGATTTGTTTGTGGGGAATTCCGTGGTTGCGATGTATGCAAAATGTGGGAGTATGGCTGATGCTCACCATGTGTTTGATACGTTGTGTCACCGCAATGTGGTGTCGTGGAATGCTCTGATTGCAGGTTACGCTAATCAGGAAGAAGGGCAACAAACCTGGCATGTACTTGTTCCAAGAACTCTCCGTCGGCGGCCACCCTATCCACAAGGGTGTTGAAAAGAGGTGCCAGCTCCACAGCCTCGAGGAAAGCATCTTTCGTTATAGGAGCAGGCAGTAGCGACAATGGTGCATGTCCAAGGCCAACACCTGGAATCTTGCCAGAATTCTGCCTTCCAAGAACAGTCCCAAAATGCAGCATTAGACACCCAACAATTCGACGTCCCACAAATTCCACACATAAACTCATACACAACCATTCCAATACCTCCACATTCTTGTCTCCCACCAGAAGCCCGTGCAGTGAAGCCCACACCAAGGCATCTTCCACAAGACTAGCAGCAACCTCCGGAGGAACCAATCCTGACGACTCCAGATTCACATCCGCGGCGACAGGCGGGCCACCATGCCCTTCAGAGCCGGAGGCAGGCGTGCGGGGAGCTGCGTCAGCTGCGGCCTCCATTGCCTTCCCTAGAGCTCCGCTTCTCAAATGCAAGTTCCGCCCAAAACGCCGGGGAACAAAGTCCTGAACCAAATGCACTCCGTTCCAGGCATCTACCGGTCGATAATTATGGGCAATACTCGTCTACATGTATGCCAACTGTGGAAATCTGGTGGAAGCGGTGACTGTTTTGAGACCTTGTCTCATCGTGATGCAGTGTCATGGACAATATTGATGGCGATGTATGCTCAGCAAGGTCAAGGCGAGAAGGCTCTGCAGTATGCCCGAATGCAAGATGAAGGTGTGAGACCACAATCTCGTACTTTTGTTAGTGCGTTGAAAGCTTGTAGTAACCTTGCGGCTTCTGAAGAGGCTATGAAGGTGAATGGAAAACTTGTAAAAGCGCAGTGCCTAAAAAGGGAAGAGCATAGGACAGAGCAGGGCTGGCGATTCCGGGTGCTGCGTCCAGTCTCATGACTCGACTCGACTGGACTTCCACCTCTGAACTCCTGGACTCCACCCAACCCAGCTCGACTCGTGCTTGCCGGCCAGTCACATGCGATAATCACGGCATTTGAGCACAGAGATCAGCTCGCACTTGCCTTTGCTGGACCACTCAGTGGCTCCACGGAAGGCTTGCCACATGTAGGAATCTGCAGTGCATCGGACAAAGTGTTCCGGACCGGAGTCGAAGTTGCTCAAGGGACACATCTAACAGGTCAGTTGGGTGTTTCCGGTTTACATACTATTACAAACAACTGATGAAAGACGCTTCCCCTTACGATGGAGCAGCTTTGTTTATGCTGGTTTGTTGAAAGATCGAGCTGTGCGTATGCGGCAAAGCCATAAAGCTCATGGGCTTTCAGCCTTGCATGCCTCCTTGCCCTTGGCGATAACTTGGGGGCTGTAGCCACCTCAAAGTCTTCAGTACTCTTGGAACTTAGTTCCCCATCTCCTGACATTCGTGGTCTGTTTCCAGCTTGCATCTCAGGGAAAAATCACACTCTTGACGACCCTGACGATAGAACCTGCATCGACAACAATTAACTCTTACGTTGCGAGGGGCTGATGGCCGACCCGGTGTTAGGCAGTCTCTGTCGAAGATCCTTGAGGGGGGCGGCGTAGGGCGCCGGTACAGGCAAAGAGAACATCCATGCTTGTTGGGAATTCCATGGTCTTGTTTTAATAGTGCTCAGTACCATGGAGGAAGAGGTCTTTCCGTTGCTACCAGAAGTGGGGATTTCCTGGATGGATCAACGACTGGATACATCCTGTCTCCATGGTCTCTTCATCTTGGTGGCGTGCCTGGGCTTGCTGGGAGGTCCTGCTTGACGAGGCCACTGGAAACGCTGGCTCCAGGGTAGGAATGGATTTTCCGTCGGCGGCGGTCTTATGGTGCCGACTTGGATAAATTTGGCGGTCCGATGAGGTTTATGTGGGTCCTTTTGCAGAGATGTGTCAAGCGGGCAGCCCTGGCAATGGGCAAGCAGCGTGCATGTGATGTTGACTCTGGCTGCTATGCCAACTGTGGAAATCTGGTGGAAGCGGTGACTGTTTTGAGACCTTGTCTCATCGTGATGCAGTGTCATGGACAATATTGATGGCGATGTATGCTCAGCAAGGTCAAGGCGAGAAGGCTCTGCAGTTGTATGCCCGAATGCAAGATGAAGGTGTGAGACCACAATCTCGTACTTTTGTTAGTGCGTTGAAAGCTTGTAGTAACCTTGCGGCTTCTGAAGAGGCTATGAAGGTGAATGGAAAACTTGTAAAAGCGCAGTGCCTAAAAAGGGAAGAGCATCCATGCCGATTTCCTTCGGACTGGCTCTGAAATAGATATCTATGTTGGCACCACTCTAGTCGACATGTATGCAATGTGTGGGAGCATGGTGGATGCACAAAGGTTTTTGATTCCATGCCTCGACATGACGTGTTGTCATGGACTGCACTGATTCGTGGATATGCTCAGCAACAGCAGGGAGGAGTCATTGCTGTGCAACTATTTGCCGACATGGTCAAAGAAGGTGTGAAACCCAATGCCCGGACATTTCTTTGTGTGCTCAAAGCCTTGGGAAGCATGGCATCCATGGGCACGGCTTCTCAGCTAACAGGACAGTCCCGAAAATTAGAGTGTCTGCAGGAAGGCAGGCAAATCCATGCCAAACTAGTGGAGGCGGGGCTTGGAGTCGATGTTTTTCTGTGCAACACTCTTATTGACATGTATGCTAACTGTGGCAGCATGGAGGAGGCTAAACACGTCTTTGATGCCATGCCAAACATGATGTTGTGTCATGGAATGCAATGATGACAGGATACGCACAATGTGAAGAAGGTGCAAAGTCGATGCAGATATATTTTCAGATGAAGAAGGAAGGCTTGAAACCAAACGAGGCGACCTTTCTGTGCGCTCTGAAGGCCTGCAGCTTGACGGGAACCCTGGAAAGCTGCTCACAGATCCATCAAGACATCACAGAATCGGACTCCATTGGAGCAGTGATTTGGCCACCACCCTTGTCCACGCCTATGGGAAGTGCGGGGACATGGCACGTGCTCGCACAGTGTTCAACACCGCTGCGGATCAGAATGTTGCTCTATGGAACGCCCTGATAACAGGATACGCCGCGCAAGGAGAGTGCCAACAGTGCTTCCAATCCCTGCATGACATGCAGGCGGGACTGCATCCAAACGGAGCCACGTTCGCTCCCATCCTTGCTGCATGCAGCCACGCAGGCCTGGTGGAGGAAGAGGTCTTTCCGTTGCTACCAGAAGTGGGGATTTCCTGGATGGATCAACGACTGGATACATCCTGTCTCCCATGGTCTCTTCATCTTGGTGGCGTGCCTGGGCTTGCTGGGAGGTCCTGCTTGACGAGGCCACTGGAAACGCTGGCTCCAGGGTAGGAATGGATTTTCCGTCGGCGGCGGTCTTATGGTGCCGACTTGGATAAATTTGGCGGTCCGATGAGGTTTATGTGGGTCCTTTTGCAGAGATGTGTCAAGCGGGCAGCCCTGGCAATGGGCAAGCAGCGTGCATGTGATGTTGACTCTGGCTGCTATGCCAACATGTCCGTGAGCTTTCGGTCCATGTCTGATGCAGTTCAGGGGAAAGGTAGATTACGTCAAGGAAACGTTCAGTCATGGTCCACGTTGATATCAAGGTACGTCAAGGACGGGAAGCTGCGGGAGAGCATCACAAGTTACAAGCAGATGGTGGACCAGGGTGAGAAGCCAGACAAATACACTTTTCTGAGCTTACTCAAAGCCTGTGGCAGCTTGGCAGACCTGAGACTTGCAAGATGGATGCACAAAGAAGTTGCGAAGTACAAATGGGATTCAGATTTGTTTGTGGGGAATTCCGTGGTTGCGATGTATGCAAAATGTGGGAGTATGGCTGATGCTCACCATGTGTTTGATACGTTGTGTCACCGCAATGTGGTGTCGTGGAATGCTCTGATTGCAGGTTACGCTAATCAGGAAGAAGGGAAGAAGGCGCTGGAGCTCTACTCCCATATGCAACAGGAAGGGGTGAGAGCAAGCATTCGGACGTTTGTCTCAGTGCTGCAAGCTTGTGGCAGCTTAGCAGCTACACAGCATGGCATTGGGGGGGATGTGAATGTGGTGAAAGGAGAGTGCTTAAAACTGGGGACAGAAATTCATAATGAAGTTGTAAGGAGGCATCTACCGGTCGATAATTATGTGGGCAATACTCTCGTCTACATGTATGCCAACTGTGGAAATCTGGTGGAAGCGGTGACTGTTTTTGAGACCTTGTCTCATCGTGATGCAGTGTCATGGACAATATTGATGGCGATGTATGCTCAGCAAGGTCAAGGCGAGAAGGCTCTGCAGTTGTATGCCCGAATGCAAGATGAAGGTGTGAGACCACAATCTCGTACTTTTGTTAGTGCGTTGAAAGCTTGTAGTAACCTTGCGGCTTCTGAAGAGGCTATGAAGGTGAATGGAAAACTTGTAAAAGCGCAGTGCCTAAAAAAGGGGAAGAGCATCCATGCCGATTTCCTTCGGACTGGCTCTGAAATAGATATCTATGTTGGCACCACTCTAGTCGACATGTATGCAATGTGTGGGAGCATGGTGGATGCACAAAAGGTTTTTGATTCCATGCCTCGACATGACGTGTTGTCATGGACTGCACTGATTCGTGGATATGCTCAGCAACAGCAGGGAGGAGTCATTGCTGTGCAACTATTTGCCGACATGGTCAAAGAAGGTGTGAAACCCAATGCCCGGACATTTCTTTGTGTGCTCAAAGCCTTGGGAAGCATGGCATCCATGGGCACGGCTTCTCAGCTAACAGGACAGTCCTGAAAATTAGAGTGTCTGCAGGAAGGCACTAATATTGGGATATGCGCAGCAAATGGATGGCTCTAGGGGCTTGGAACTGTATGCAGAGATGCAGGCAGAGGGTGTGAGACCAGACGGCTGGACGTTTGTGAGTGTGCTCAAAGCATGTGGTAGCCTTTCAGACATGGAGACAGCCACGGGCAGAAAGTTGTTGAAATCAAAGTCTTTGCAGAAAGTTTGAAACTCGAGTGCCTGCGAAAGGGAAGAGCATCCATGCCGATTTCCTTCGGACTGGCTCTGAAATAGATATCTATGTTGGCACCACTCTAGTCGACATGTATGCAATGTGTGGGAGCATGGTGGATGCACAAAGGTTTTTGATTCCATGCCTCGACATGACGTGTTGTCATGGACTGCACTGATTCGTGGATATGCTCAGCAACAGCAGGGAGGAGTCATTGCTGTGCAACTATTTGCCGACATGGTCAAAGAAGGTGTGAAACCCAATGCCCGGACATTTCTTTGTGTGCTCAAAGCCTTGGGAAGCATGGCATCCATGGCACGGCTTCTCAGCTAACAGGACAGTCCCGAAAATTAGAGTGTCTGCAGGAAGGCAGGCAAATCCATGCCAAACTAGTGGAGGCGGGGCTTGGAGTCGATGTTTTTCTGTGCAACACTCTTATTGACATGTATGCTAACTGTGGCAGCATGGAGGAGGCTAAACACGTCTTTGATGCCATGCCCAAACATGATGTTGTGTCATGGACAACAATGATTGGAGGCTATGCCCAGCAGGGACAAGGCGAGACGGCCCTGCGGTTCTTTGCCAAAATGGGGAGGAAGGCCGCAACCACTTCCAGTCCATGACGCAGGATCACGGCATTACTCCAACCATCGAGCACTACGGCAGCATGGTCGACCTCTTTGCCCGCGCCGGGCTCTTCGATGACGCCGAAGCCCTGCTCTCCACCATGCCCTTACAGCCCGACCTCCCGATGTGGTCATCCCTCCTCGCCGCTTGTCGCATGTTCGGCAACATCCCTCTCGCCCGACGCGCATTCCAACGTGCGGTTAGCCTTGCTCCCTCCTCCAGCTCCCCGTATATCCTAATGTCCCAGATTTACGCCCAGGCCGACATGCGGGAAGAAGCCGACAAGGTGGAACGCCTCAGGCAGCGCGCCGGCGCCTGGAAGGAGCCCGGGACGAGCTGGTTGGAGAACGCCGGTTCTATGCATGTGTTTGTCGTCGACGATCGCCGGCATCCCGATTCCGGCGACCTGCGCGCCGTGCTATGCAGACTTACAAAGGAAACGTCACGCATAGCTCTGAAAGCCGCCGCACGAAACGTTTCGTGAAGTTCTGACGATTGAAAACGTGGATGAGTGATAAAGCGCCTGTAGTATTTCCGCTCGAAAGGATTGTTCCGGTTTTTTTTCGGGTTTCACGACTGGCTGCGGTTTGTATAATATCTCCCTGCCGTGCACACTGTACGTCCCTGGCACGACAACTAGAAATCGGAAGGATGGAAGCCTGAAAAGGATAATGCGGCGATGGTAGGCTGCGAGCCGCCTTGCTGGCGTGGTGCATTTTTGCCACCCAAAGAAGGCTCATCCACTTCAGGCGGCGGGTGAATCGTGACGTGGTGCGTAAATATCTCATCCTGTGGGATGTTATTTGTTTATATTGTGCCAGATTCCGAGCCCGCCCTGCAAGGTCGGCCACATTTTCAATGATTGACTGGTCTCGGATGTTCTATGTAGCAAAGGTGGAGGAGGAGGACGAGGAGATGGATGGGCCCCATGGCCGATAGTAACGAGCTCACGATCGGGCTTACCAGAGGCTGCCCACAACCTGCGCCTTCTCCTGTAGCACGCTCTGCCATATCGAGATGTGGTTTCATGGACAACAATGATTGGAGGCTATGCCCAGCAGGGACAAGGCGAGACGGCCCTGCGGTTCTTTGCCAAAATGGGGGAGGAAGGTGTACAACCAAATAGTCGTACTTTTGTCAGCCTGCTCAAAGCATGTGGGAGCCTGGCAGACTTTGAGCAAGCCGCCCTTGTAGATGGCCTGTTTGTGAAGCTGGGCTCCCTGCGAATGTTGAAGGCGATTCATGAGCAAGTCATAACAAGCGGCTTTGAATCTGACATCTTTGTTGGTACTAGTCTTGTTGGCATGTATGTGAACTGTGGATCCATGGTGGATGCAGTTCGCATGTTCGGCAACATCCCTCTCGCCCGACGCGCATTCCAACGTGCGGTTAGCCTTGCTCCCTCCTCCAGCTCCCCGTATATCCTAATGTCCCAGATTTACGCCCAGGCCGACATGCGGGAAGAAGCCGACAAGGTGGAACGCCTCAGGCAGCGCGCCGGCGCCTGGAAGGAGCCAGGACGAGCTGGTTGGAGAACGCCGGTTCTATGCATGTGTTTGTCGTCGACGATCGCCGGCATCCCGATTCCGGCGACCTGCGCGTGCTATGCAGACTTACAAAGGAAACGTCACGCATAGCTCTGAAAGCCGCCGCACGAAACGTTTCGTGAAGTTCTGACGATTGAAAACGTGGATGAGTGATAAAGCGCCTGTAGTATTTCCGCTCGAAAGGATTGTTCCGGTTTTTTCGGGTTTCACGACTGGCTGCGGTTTGTATAATATCTCCTGCCGTGCACACTGTACGTCCCTGGCACGACAACTAGAAATCGGAAGGATGGAAGCCTGAAAAGGATAATGCGGCGATGGTAGGCTGCGAGCCGCCTTGCTGGCGGCGTGGTGCATTTTGCCACCCAAAGAAGGCTCATCCACTTCAGGCGGCGGGTGAATCGTGACGTGCGTAAATATCTCATCCTGTGGGATGTTATTTGTTTATATTGTGCCAGATTCCGAGCCCGCCCTGCAAGGTCGGCCACATTTTCAATGATTGACTGGTCTCGGATGTTCTATGTAGCAAAGGTGGAGGAGGAGGACGAGGAGATGGATGGGCCCCATGGCCGATAGTAACGAGCTCACGATCGGGCTTACCAGAGGCTGCCCACAACCTGGCCTGCGCCTTCTCCTGTAGCACGCTCTGCCATATCGAGATGTGGTTTCATGGACAGCAATGATTTCTGGGTATGGGCAGCAGGGACAAGCTGAGACGGCCTTGAAACTCTTTTCTCGCATGAAGGAGTCAGGAGTGACACCAGACAGATGGACTTTCATGACCGTGCTAAAAGTGTGTGGAAGTGAGGCAACGAAGGAGCAAGCTATGGCTGTGGATGGGCAATCAGTCAAAGTGGTGTGCCTGAGCAAGGGCAAGATGATTCACGCTGAAGTCCTGAAGAGAAGTCACGGATTGGATACGTTGGTTGGCAGCGCTCTTGTTACGATGTATGTCAATTGTGGGAGCATGTCAGATGCTCGGCTTGTGTTTGAATCTTTGCCTGAACATAATGTGGTTTCATGGAATGCGATGTTAGCTGGATATGCTCAACAAGAGCAGGGTCTTAATACTCTGACCCTATTCAACCAGATGCTAGAGGCCGATGTCAGGCCTGATAAGTGGAGCTTCGTCAGTACTTTAAGCGCATGTAGCAGCCTGGCTGCCACGGAACAAGCTACTATTGTCAAGGGGAAAAGTTTGAAACTCGAGTGCCTGCGAAAGGGAAGGTGGGTTCACTCTGAAGCTGTCAACAGGGGCTTCGAGAGGGATATGTTTGTGGGCACAGCTCTGATTGACATGTACGCAAAATGTGGGAGCATGAGAGATGCGCAGCATGTGTTTGACGGATTGCCGCACCGTGATGTGGTCTCCTGGAATGCACTAATATTGGGATATGCGCAGCAAATGGATGGCTCTAGGGGCTTGGAACTGTATGCAGAGATGCAGGCAGAGGGTGTGAGACCAGACGGCTGGACGTTTGTGAGTGTGCTCAAAGCATGTGGTAGCCTTTCAGACATGGAGACAGCCACGGGCAGAAAGTTGTTGAAATCAAAGTCTTTGCAGAAAGTGAAGGAGATACATGCTGAGGCCGTCAGAAGAGGACTTGGAAGTGACATCCATGTGGCCAACACTCTGATCGACACATACGCTTGTTGCGGAGAAATGGCAGATGCGGAGCATGTCTTCGGGTCACTGGCCCGACGTGACGTGGTCTCATGGAATGCAATGATGACAGGATACGCACAATGTGAAGAAGGTGCAAAGTCGATGCAGATATATTTTCAGATGAAGAAGGAAGGCTTGAAACCAAACGAGGCGACCTTTCTGTGCGCTCTGAAGGCCTGCAGCTTGACGGGAACCCTGGAAAGCTGCTCACAGATCCATCAAGACATCACAGAATCGGGACTCCATTGGAGCAGTGATTTGGCCACCACCCTTGTCCACGCCTATGGGAAGTGCGGGGACATGGCACGTGCTCGCACAGTGTTCAACACCGCTGCGGATCAGAATGTTGCTCTATGGAACGCCCTGATAACAGGATACGCCGCGCAAGGAGAGTGCCAACAGTGCTTCCAATCCCTGCATGACATGAGGCAGGCGGGACTGCATCCAAACGGAGCCACGTTCGCTCCCATCCTTGCTGCATGCAGCCACGCAGGCCTGGTGGAGGAAGGCCGCAACCACTTCCAGTCCATGACGCAGGATCACGGCATTACTCCAACCATCGAGCACTACGGCAGCATGGTCGACCTCTTTGCCCGCGCCGGGCTCTTCGATGACGCCGAAGCCCTGCTCTCCACCATGCCCTTACAGCCCGACCTCCCGATGTGGTCATCCCTCCTCGCCGCTTGTCGCATGTTCGGCAACATCCCTCTCGCCCGACGCGCATTCCAACGTGCGGTTAGCCTTGCTCCCTCCTCCAGCTCCCCGTATATCCTAATGTCCCAGATTTACGCCCAGGCCGACATGCGGGAAGAAGCCGACAAGGTGGAACGCCTCAGGCAGCGCGCCGGCGCCTGGAAGGAGCCAGGACGAGCTGGTTGGAGAACGCCGGTTCTATGCATGTGTTTGTCGTCGACGATCGCCGGCATCCCGATTCCGGCGACCTGCGCGCGCCGCTATGCAGACTTACAAAGGAAACGTCACGCATAGCTCTGAAAGCCGCCGCACGAAACGTTTCGTGAAGTTCTGACGATTGAAAACGTGGATGAGTGATAAAGCGCCTGTAGTATTTCCGCTCGAAAGGATTGTTCCGGTTTTTTTTCGGGTTTCACGACTGGCTGCGGTTTGTATAATATCTCCCTGCCGTGCACACTGTACGTCCCTGGCACGACAACTAGAAATCGGAAGGATGGAAGCCTGAAAAGGATAATGCGGCGATGGTAGGCTGCGAGCCGCCTTGCTGGCGGCGTGGTGCATTTTTTGCCACCCAAAGAAGGCTCATCCACTTCAGGCGGCGGGTGAATCGTGACGTGGTGCGTAAATATCTCATCCTGTGGGATGTTATTTGTTTTATATTGTGCCAGATTCCGAGCCCGCCCTGCAAGGTCGGCCACATTTTCAATGATTGACTGGTCTCGGATGTTCTATGTAGCAAAGGTGGAGGAGGAGGACGAGGAGATGGATGGGCCCCATGGCCGATAGTAACGAGCTCACGATCGGGCTTACCAGAGGCTGCCCACAACCTGGCCTGCGCCTTCTCCTGTAGCACGCTCTGCCCTGCTGCCGTTAAACTCGCACCTCCGGGGCTGGGGAGTCGCCTGCAGCTGCCGCCGTCCAGTCCAGCAGCTGCCGCCATCCCACCCAGCAGCAGCTGCCGCAGCCGAGCCATGGCGCTCAGGCAATGCTGCAGTGGGTGCAGCACTTCGCTCTTTAGTAAGCGCAGCTTGGCAGGAGGCACGGGCGGCCGGGGCAGGTAATGCTATACAATGTGGTGGGTTGTGGTGCGTATGCGTGCTTGTTGTTTCTGTTTCGGTGTTGGGTGTTGTTGTAGCGGTGGATTTAGGAATGGGTGGTGCGGGAGGTGTGCATTTGGGTCGGGAGCTGATCCTGGTGGGACGGTGGGTGTTTAGATTTGGGAGCTTATCGGATGGCCGGACCCAGTCCTGGGTGAACGTCGAGTGAGCGAGTGTTGTGGGAGTGTGAGTGGGTGTACATTTCATGAAAACCAAAAAAAAGGAGTCCTTGGATGGATGCGGAATTTCCTTCCAGTAGGTGAAGCATTGGGAGATTGTGGTGAGGAAGGGAGGTGATGGCAAGCGGGGCGTCGTTTTTGGGGGAGGCTTCGTTTCCGACTGCTTCTGTTACAGGGGGGGCCACTGTTCATGGACCCTTGCCTACTCGGTCGGGGAGTAGCAGGGGGCGGCGGGGGGGAAGGATTCACTCCGGGCCTCGTGCTGCGCACGAAACGCAGGAGCAGGCGTGGGGCACAGCTGTGCAGAGGGTTGCGCTCCCGGGGTCTGGAAGGGGAGGTGCATGCGTGGGAGGAGGGGTGTATGTGAGGCCGGGGCCGGGGGCTGGAGTGGCCACCGCTCTGCACCAGAACGAGCATTTGCAAGGAGGGCTCAGTGCTGAGTTTTGTGGGCGGAGGTCGACCAGGCTTGTGTCCAAGTTTCACCATGGCCGCCAAAAGCTGTATCTGGGGAAGCATTCGACCGAAGCTGATGCGGCTTTGCAGGAGGTTTTCAGCCTGCCGTCTTCAGCTGGGACAGGGCCCTTGCTTAACAGGTGGTCTCACAAGCTTGTTGGGCTGGAGGACTTTCCTTACATGTTGCGGGAGCTTGGGAATAAAGGGGAGTGGGAGAAGGCGCTCAAGAGTTTCGACTGGATGGTGTCGCAGCAGAGTATCAGGGGTGAGTGGAGTAAGTTGGCTAGCATTATGATCTCCACTCTTGGGAGGTTGGGGAAGGTGGATCTGGCTCAGAAGGTGTTTGATAAGGCTGTGGCAGCGGGATTCGGGAAGAATGTGTATGCCTTTTCTGCGCTTGTGAGTGCGTACGGTCGGAGTGGGAGGTGTAGGGAAGCTTTGGATGTGTTTCAGGCCATGAAGAAGGCTGGGTGTCCTCCAAATTTGATCACCTATAACTCAATTATTGATGCCTGTGGGAAGGGTGGTGTGGATCTGAACAAGGCCCTTGAGATCTTTGATGAGATGCAGAGGGAGGGTGTTGAACCTGATCGCATCACCTTCAATTCTTTGATTGCTGTTTGCAGCCGAGGCAGTCTCTGGGAGGAGTCGCAAAGAGTCTTCGCCGAGATGCAACGACGAGGGATTGAACAAGACATTTTCACTTACAATACGTTGGTAGATGCTGTTTGCAAGGGTGGCCAGATGGACATCGCAGCCTCCATAGTAGCAACCATGCGGCAGAAGGGTATTATGCCGAATGTCGTTACCTACAGTACTATGATAGATGGGTATGGGAAAATTGGGTGTTTTGACGAGGCTATAAGGGTGTATCATGAGATGAAAGATGCTGGGATACGCCCTGATCGTGTTTCATACAATACTCTGCTTGACATCTACGCCAAGTTGGGCATGTTTGAGGAAGCTCTCACTATTTGCAAAGAGATGGAGAGAGCAGGCTGGAAAACTGACGTTGTAACTTATAATGCCCTCATTGATGCGTACGGGAAGCAGGGCAAGTATAGGGAGGCAGCCAGTCTCTTTAGCAGAATGAAGGACGAAGGCCTCGTCCCGAATGTGCTGACATATTCAGCTTTGATTTATGCATTCTCTAAAGGAGGCCTTCACCAAGAGGCCAGGCAGGTGTTCGAAGAATTCAGAGATGCAGGGTTGAAGCCAGATGTTGTACTCTATAGTGCCTTGATAGACGCTTTCTGTAAAAGCGGGTTAGTGGAGGAAGCAGTGCAGTTGCTTGAGGAGATGATGGCCGAGGGTATACAGCCCAATATTGTGACGTACAATTCCTTGATCGATGCGTATGGGCGAAGGGGCCAGGTAAGTGATTGCTTTGAGCATATTGGCTGACGTGGAATTAGGATGTGGTACAAGTGAGCCTCCTGCTCGTCATTTTAGCACTTCCCTGAAGTTCCAGTTAGCAGTCACTAGCTTTGTCAGAGATTCACGAAATACCAGACAAGCATTCCTGTGACCAATGAGTCCATGCCTTTGGGACGTGCAGGTTGATTATGCATTGAGCACAATGGAGAGGATGAAAGGTGTTGGCATTGTTCCAGATTGTCGGACGTACAATTCAGTCATTTACGCATTTGGCAATGAATGTCGTGGTGAGCAACCTCTTCAAACACCCGAGCAGGTGCGGGCTAGGAGTATAGAATTTGATATCCCACCGGTTCCAAGACCATTGGATGCACAAGGTGGCCAAGGGGATATCCTGGCAGCTGTTCGAGTTTTCCATGAGATGCAAGAGCTGGGCGTGAAGCCAAATGTAGTGACTTTTTCAGCTATTCTCAATGCGTGCAGGTGAGTTCACACTATCCTTTTGTTATGTGTTGGGTGCAACACGTTAGCTGCAAAGTCATCTGACCTGTGACAAATCGCTTCTCCACTCCCTGTCTCTGCAGCCGGTGTGCATCATTTGAGGAGGCATCCCTCTTGCTTGAAGAAATGCGCCTCTTTGACAGCCGTGTCTATGGAGTAGCCCATGGCTTGTTGATGGGAATGCGGGAGCAGGTTTGGCAAGAGGCTGAGGCCTTGTTTGATCAGATGTTCTTCATGGATCTCGCTACTGCCGGGGCGTTCTACAACGCCCTAACAGATGTGCTGTGGCATTTTGGTCAGGTATGTGGCTCGGTCTTTGCAACTTTGTATATTTCGTTACTGCAACTGACCTTTCTTCTAGAGATCCTTATGTTCCCCTGTGTCATGCAGAGAGAGGGAGCCCAAAAAGTAGTGGTAGCAGCTAAACGACGTCAAGTGTGGGCCAATGCATGGTGGAGGTCCGAGCAGCAATTTTGTCTAGATTTGCATCTGATGTCTGTGGGAGCAGCTCAAGCCATGCTCCATGTTTGGCTCCTGCACATCCGAGGTCTGTTGTATGAGGGGCATGAGCTACCGAGACTGTTGAGGTACGTGTTGACACCTCTTAATTGTTCGGCTTGTCGAAGTTGATTTCCAACCGACATGGTGGTAGATTGACGTTCATGACATCTGGCATGGCAGCATTCTGACAGGGTGGGGTAAGCACAGCAAAGTAGCGGGTGACAGCTCGGTGAAGCGAGCTGTTGAGGCTCATCTGGTAGACATCGGAGCGCCATTCCATGTCGCCAGACACAACGAAGGCAGACTAGTATCCGCAGGCCATGTAGTGGGAGCCTGGCTTCGCGAAGGTCGGACTGATCAATTTTTGCGCCTGCGAGACCAGGTCTGCAGAGTCAACAATAGGAGGGATTCCATGACCGATCCTCGGCTACTATTGGCTACCGGGTGAACGACGAGGCGACGACGAGTCAGCACGCCTTTCTCTAATCTTCCCCCTCGAAGCTGTGTATATATATATAATATCTCACCTTTAAATTTTGTATGTGACACCTGGGAAGCTGTGTGCCACAAATTCTACTTATTTTCTGCTCCGGGTACCTCTACTCTTCATGTGTACATGTGGATGGGTAAATTTTGCAGTCTCTACCAGGTGTACATTCGGTGAGAACTAATCTTCTTGACTGAGGAAGAAAGATGTCAAGGATTTGGTTGGTTTGGTTCCCATGGGAAGCCTTCTCTGCTGTACCCTTTCATAGATAAGAGAGCTGAAGAAAGATACCAAGGATATGGTTGGTTTGGTTCCATGGGAGGCCTTCTCTACTACACTCTTTCATAGATAGGAGAGCTGATGAAAGATATCAAGGATATGGTTGGTTTGGTTCCCATGGGAGACCTCCCCTACTAGACCCTTAGAGCTGAAGTCCCGAGAACGCTTAATCTACTCGTGCTGCGTAGTTCAACTCACACTGTGAATGTCTGTGTATTTCTTTCACACACGGGTTGCACTTGAGACCTTTGAGTGTCCGCGAATGTGGTGGGAAACATGTCAGATTTTACAACACCAAAAACAGACATGTCCCCGCATTAGGTGGCAGCATGTCAGATTTTTCAATACAAAAACAGACATCTGTAGGCACATCCAAGAGCACAAAGATTCTACAATATGCCTCTCTACCACGGCGTCTACCTATGGTTCTGTTGAATTAGAGGCGCTCACGCTGAGCTTCCTCTCCACGACCTCGGCCAATGCGAGGTCCCGTGGACTCCTATCCACCAGCCGTTCTGTCACTGACCGCCTCACTGAGACCAGGCAATGTACAGCGTATTCTCCGAATATCCAAGCTTCTGGCCGGCAGCATTGGCAGCAGGCCAATTTTGAAGACTGCTCAAATAGTTTGGCCTACCGCTTCATAGTTATGGAGCTGTTATTTTTCGTTTGAAAATTTGTTGCGGCCACTATGAAAGTCTTCTGTTCCAAACTTGGTGAGCAAGTGCTTTGTGTTGTGCTGTTGAGCAAGCAAGTGCTTTGTGTTGTGCTGTTTTGGCGATGATGTTTCGCCTCACAACAACTCACATTGTGAGGCGACCACACCGAGCATAGATGCTCTTCTCCGGGCACATAGCTGTAGAGTTCGTGCGAGACATTGAAAAATATGACCGAAAGGAATGAGGGCCCACATTTTTCCATAACACGAGAGAGTAGAGCAAGACATAGTAGCAATTGTGAAATTGAGAACAGGTCCCAGATTTTTCCTGATCGCTAAAGACCGGTAATTGCAACAAAAAAAGCCCTTCGGCGTTCTGGGGTGAAGTGCAAGGTCGGTAGTAATCACTGCCCTAACGTCAGTCAGTCTCTGATAATTTCCCCCAATTATTTCACCGCGAAATCTCGTGAATAATTCCCAATTCGCAGAGCATCGCATACCGCTGTCCGCAGCGTCCCACCAAAATGTGATTCCTGTCTTATCCTCCTATGAAAATCCCGGAAATAGAGTGACCGTTCTACGGTGATTATCACGGTCTATGTGTAAGCCCTTTTTGTCAAATCGCAAAAAAATGTTGATTTTCGTTCTATTTAAATTAGACAGGACATGTAAGAATCTCACCCCCCGTAACAGCCTGTTCATTACAACTCTTCGTCCCACCCTTCTAAGCTTTCTTTACTCGCATGTTTTCATTAGAAGCCTTACCTGTGAGCTTGCCCTCTGATGAAATATCACCATATGGATATGAGTCAAGAGGCCCATCAGGAATATTTGCGGGAGGCTTCTCAGCTGCAGCTCCAAGCAAATTAATATCCCCAACATTAAAGCCCATTGCACCCAAACCATTTAGCTGCGACTTTGAACCGATGGTCGGAACGTGGCTCCATGCTGCGTGGAGGCAATCTGTTTCGCAACTACCGAATCGCTCTTTCACCTCAGGTCCTGTGGCATCAACACCAGTAGTAACTTTGTCAAGGTCCACCTTATAAATGGAATTGGCCTCTTCAACTCCCAAGGAAACCTTCGTGGATGAGTTAGATCCATTAGCACCATTCTCACCGGACTCAGCTTTCACTTTCAGAAGCTCCTTACCCTCATCAGCAATTGTTGCAACTACTTCAAATAAGAGCAAGGGCCTGTTACTCTCACTCTGTGCCAGATCACGGAAGGGCGAGTGTTGAGACTCGATGTTGATCGCAAGTCACTGGACAGATAGGATTGGAGTAGCAAGACGTGCATGATGGTGGCTGATCACCCTCAGGAGATCCAGTATTATCACCTCCTCCAAATGTCACGTGATGATATAAGAGACTGCAAGGGAGAAGCTAGAGTCTCTCACAGCGAGGAGATTTTAGGACAGGCTTCCATTGAGTTTCCACCTTCACCTGAAGATACTCCTCAGTGTGGTGTCTTCACAAAGCAGGACACCAAAATCTGTCATCAAATGAGGCTCAGGAGGACCTGTGGTAGCTTACAGAGATAAAGAAAACAATGGCAATAAGAGGAACATGTGAAGATTTAAAGGCCACCAACCAGAAGTCCCTGATTTTTCGGATCAATGGCATCAAAAAACACTCTGCGATGCAGTCTGTGCTGCTCAACACTGGGGTTTTTGGCCAAGACTTTGCACATATTAGCTACGATATGCTGCACATCACAGGAACCAGACATGGATAATCAGAGACCATTGCAAATCTTCACAGCTAGTTTCCATGCTTCAATGAGCAATTCCCTCAGGACTTTGAGCTACAGCATGGCAAACACTGACCTTTATTTTCTTGACATCCAAATGGCTGATGCCAAAATGACTTTGAATTCGCCATTGGCTTTTTTGAGTCAAATTGCGAAAAACACTAACAGTGTACTTGTAATTCAAGACGTGCACGGCCTCCCGATCAACTCCCCTGATAACAGTGGGAGACCACAATCCAACATGCTGCAAGAAACAGACAAGTTAGGATGTATGCATCTGCCTCCCCACCCCAAGAGTATAAAGTAAAGCAATTGCATTCAGACACCCAGAGAAGAGATAAGAAACAATATTGATGTACCAGTACAACACAACTAGTGACACCCTCAATACAAGACATGGCACACACCTCTACGGTACCAGAAACGTCAGAGAAAATTTGTAAAAATCTGCATCCTTTAACACCAGAAGTTAGAACACCAGTCCATCTCTGCTAATCATGCCAGTTCCTGCCTCTGGAGATCGATTACTGCTACTCCACATCCCCTTTCAAGAAGGGGAACTGGAACCCACAATCAACTTACACAATTCAAGAGAGAAAATTACCTCTCGACCATGAAGTGTCAGCATGACAATTCCAAATCCACCAGCAATGATCCACTTCTGAGTGGAAAATCCGAGCAGCTCCATGAACACGCAAATAGCTGAACCCAAACTGACGTATAAACTGTGTTCCCTATGAACTGCACTCCAACCTGTAAAAGAAATCAGAGGGACACAAGTCGGTAAGGCTTGACACTTTTGAGCCCACGAATTGCCAAGTAAAAGAAGGATAAAATGGCCAGACTAATCAAATGGGATGCACGAACATTTCTAGTTTCTTGGCACCCTTGACGCTTGTGGACCGTAAGCTCTCCCCCTTAGAAGGTAACGAGCTAGTTTTTTTGTTTTTTTGTTAGTGTGGAGTGAGAAATAACACGAGAAAAGGGAAATAAGACCGGAACGGGTAAGAAGGGGACGATCGCCCGTAAGGACAGGGGGACTCCGGACCTCACTCCGGACTAGACCGGGTGACTCCGGACCACACTCCGGAGCGGCCTGAGGGACTACGGACCGCACTCCGGAGTAGACCTGGGTGAGTCTGGACTCCACTCCGGAGTAAGTCGCGATAAGTACGCCAGGAAAGGTAACTTTGGGTCGGGGAGCGTATTTTGGCAAGGGGTGCCACGTGGACGGTGCTAAGAGGGGGATGTGCATGCACGGACCGTAGGCTGCGCGGCCGTTATGGGTGGTAACCACGCCCGTACATGCGCCGTAGTAAGGCTAGAGTACGCGGCGCCAAGCAAGTAAAAGATAAAGCTAGAGGCAATGCGTGACTCGATTGGCAGCGAAGGACGCCTCCCACGCCTTTGCCATTCTCGACGCTGGTGCCGAGAGAAGGCCATTCTCGACTAACTTCGGCTTTAGCCGCCGCCCAGCACCCTGCTCTTTGGCGCTATCTCTCTCGGCGTTCAAGCCCAATTACGAGCGGCCATCGCCTCCGAACCGAGCGCTCTTTACGGCGGAATTTGGCAGAAGTCTTGGCGCCCACCACCTCACAGCAGCACACCAACCAGCGCGAGGGTATGGGACCCAAGAAGGCGGCGGAGGCCTGGGAGCCGTGGCGCCTGGTGGAGAAGAACATTGTCACCAAGCGCCACCTGTGATGGACTCGTCAAGGCGGAGAGAGTGCAAGAATGGCACCTAGACATTTTCCAGCGGTGTGCACTGACAACAGGGCTCGTCCGGAGTACGCCCAAGATGTTGGCGGTGGCCAACAAACGGTCCGCCCAAAAGCTTGAGGAGGACCCAGGAGATGGACTGGAGGTCCCGAGGGCGGTCTACAACCGCGGAATGGGAGGAGATCGCTATGAGTCGAGCTCTTAAGGTGAAATCAAGATGGAGGCGGCAAGGGCGGTGTTTGAGGCCGGGACGCCGGGCCCCTCAAATGGGTGGCTAATGCTTGGACTACCGGACAGGGTGAGGGCGGTGGCAAGATCATCGTCCATTGGAACATGCTCACCAAGGTGGATCACCTTGGTGACAATTTGCTTGTATTCCTCCACGCCCTGCAGAGAGGGAAGAGGGTCGACTGGGGAAGGATCATCCTCGCCAGAGTTAATCAGGAGGCGAGGAAGTTGCGAAACGAGCGGCCGCCCCCATCAGCGCTGTCTCCGTTCATCATCCATGTGTGGGGGCACCTTAACCTCCTGAGGGAGCGAGAAGAGGAGCGAGCGCTCCGAAAGGGGTTGGTGACCCTTCCCGAGACGAAGGGTCGTCCTCCCAAGACCAGGCGGGTCCAGGACGAGGAGGATTGGGAGGGGATTCCGGACTCCATACGACTGGAACGGACCCCCTCGCCGCCCCGGGAAGTTTGGGAAGAAATTCCCGCTTCCCTTCTCTTAGTCTCCACCGGAGTACCCTACGCCGGAGGAGACTGCAGCAGGGAGGGAGCTGGTGGTCGCAGTACCAACAAGCGAACTTGATGGCCTCTAGAGCACCGAACCCTCACGGACCAGAGGTAAAGAAGAGGAAGACGGCCTCCACCACCATACCCAGGACTGGTTTTGGCCCCTTCCGCCTGCCGAATTGAGAGAGCGTAGGGAGGCAAGTGAGGAGGGCGGAGCGAGATGCGCCTGTGAGCGGGGACATCGGCAAAGAACCCCACCCCGAGCCTGCTTTGTCACCAAGAACCCTCACCACCTCCGGACCCCAAGAGAAGGCGGCGAGAAGGAGTTAGCAGCCAAGAGGGCTAAGGAGGTGGAAGCCCCATCAGAATACCTGTGACCCGAGGGTCCCGATTGGGTCCGAGTCCTAGTCCGCCTCCCGACTGGTTTGGCGGTTCCCACCCGACCGGTGCATTTCAGCCCTTGGCCGGACTTCACGGGATCTCCGCGGCCGTGGAAGAGACCAGGAGAGTCAAGCACCGTCAGTGGAGCTGGGGTCTCTGGAACCAGCAGAGAAGGCCCAGGAAGTGGAGGCCACCACAAGACGAATGGTGGAGCTTCAAGGCCAGGCGGAGGCGGCCCAAGTGGCCAAGAGAAAGGCGGAGACCCTGGCTAGAGTCGAGGAGGAGAAGCGCCGGGCGGCCGAATCTGAGGCCAGGTCCGCCCAACAAGACTGGGCTAGGGTGCTTCAGCTGTGTGAACAGCTGAAGAACGCGCAGGAGGCACAAGCAAAGGCAGAGGACCTTTGTAGGCGGAGGGGAGCGGCCCAGGAAGAGACAGAGGAGGCGAGAAGGCAGGCGAAGAGGGCCAAGGCCGAGATGCCTGGCAGAAACACTGTCTGGAGGCCCAAGTGAAGGGGGCGCTGGAGGCAGGGCCCCGCAAGACGGATAGGGACCACTATCATGGGATCTAACCGGTGGAGGAGGTGGTGGAGTAGCCGCTGCCAACCTCAAGGCCGAGCAAAGGGCGGAGCAGCACGGCAAGCCGTGAAAGAAGAGAAGGAGGCCAAGCACCCGGGAGATGGAAGATCTCCTGAAATGGCAGCACGGAGGAGCGCGCCAGAGCCGGAGGACCCATGAGACTCGAGCTACAGTGAAACGGTGGAGCTGGAATGGAATTCTCCAAGGAGAATCATGGACCACGAGCGAGATAGAGCGACTCCACTGCTGGAGGGTGGAGGAGAGTCGATGGTCGCGTGACATCGCCGAATTGGAGAAGGACTTGAGGAAGCCAGGCCGGAGCCGGATCACCGGAAAGGAGATGGTGGCCTCCGTGCAAGGATGAATGGTGGGAGAGAGCTCGAGAGAGGAGCAGAATTGCTGGTCCCATCACATGGAAGGGGAACGCCAGCGTCATGGCGAAAGTTGGCCGAGCTCCAAGAACAGGCGGAGGAGGAGAACGCAGAGTGCCAGCAGAGGCCGCAGGAAGTGGCGGAGGCAGCCTTGGCCGCCTCGAGAGACTCCAACGGTCCAACCGGGCGAGCCTTGGCCGAGATTTCGCCATGCAGCCCCCAAAGACGCCTAACCGCCGAGCACCTTTGGAGGAGGGAATACCGGGTGCTCCGGGCCCATGTGGAGGAGGCCATCAGGCAAATCGACTCGGACTTCGCCTACTACCATGCGGAGCTCCCTCATAATCGGAGGTCCTTTCTCACCCAAGCAGTTGAAGGACCACCGAAGGATCGGAGGAAGGGGCCAGACGGCAAGCCAGGGGATAGCGCCCGCCACCGGAACCCTGGGGGCGCTGTTCGGAGATGAGAGCAGCAATGGAGAAGGGGAGCACCGGACAGAGGGGCACGTGGTGGACACCACCAGACAAGAGGTAAGTCGCACCACAAGGGAAGAAGGGGAGGAGGCCCCGAGGGGCCGAGAAGTCAGGGGACCCAAGACGAGTGTGGGGTCCTGGATGAAGTGGACGAGAATGCTTCCGGGCGAGGGTTTTCGAGAACCACAGACCGACTCGAGGTCCCGATCGGACCGAGGCCGGACCACGAGGTCCTGGGACTCAACGAGACCGGACCACAGGTCCGGACTGAGAGACCGGACCTCGAGGTCCGGACCAATCGACCGACCTAAGGTCCGGACTCGGCAAGGCCGGACCCCGAGGTCCACGCAGAGGGGAAAGGGTGAGAGGAGATCCCGTCCGGCCTACCCAGGCTGAGCCTCTGGTGGACCCCGGGCAGAGGTGGACCCACCACAGTTAGAGAGGACTTGCACTGCGGTCATCAGTCAGGCCGCCTGTAGCTCAACCTACAGAGTCTCGGAAGGGGAGGAGCCAGCATCGATCATCCGATTAGGCGTGCAATCGCTGTGGCTAGGGATTGGGCCAGCGCTGTAGGAATCATGAGCACTCCACCCCACCGCCTGGAAAGGAGATGGTGGCCTCCGTGCAAGGATGAATGGTGGGAGAGAGCTCGAGAGAGGAGCAGAATTGCTGGTCCGGGAAGAAGGAAGGGGAACGCCTGGCCATGGCTGAAGTTGGCCGAGGCCCAAAGAACGGGCGGGAGGAGGAGAACGCAGAGTGCCAGCAGAGGCCGCAGGAAGTGGCGGAGGCAGCCTTGGCCGCCGAGAGACTCAGCTGACTCCAACTCGGTGCCTTATGTCAGACGGCCATGCAGCCCCCAAGACGCCTAACCGCCGAGCACCTTTGAGGAGGGAATACCGGTGCCCGGGCCCATGTGGAGGAGGCCATCAGCAACCGACTCCTGACCACTACCATGGAGCTCCTCAATCGGAGGTCCTTTCTCACCCCCGACAGATTGAAGGACCACCGGAAGGATCAGAGGAAGGGGGGCGAGACGAAGGCCCCGGGGATAGCGCCGCCACCGGAACCCTGGGGGCGCTGTTCGGAGATGAGAGCAGCAATGGAGAAGGGGAGCACCAGGACGAGAGGGATACGGTGGACACCACCAGACAAGAGGTAAGTCCGTCGCACCCCACAAGGGAAGAAGGGGAGGAGGCCCCCGAGGGGGTCAGAGAAGGAGAAGTCCAGGGGGACCCAAGACAGGCAGGGGGTCCGGTGGATGAAGACGGACCCCCGGAGAATGCTCTGGGCGAGGGTTTTCAGAACCGCGAGACCGACTCGAGGTCCGGACTGGACCGAGGCTGACTCGAGGTCCGGACCGGACCGAGACCGGACCGAGGTCCGGACTGACCGAGACCGGACCCTGAGGTCCGGACTCCGGAATCGAGACTGGACCCTAAGGTCCGGACTCCGGAAGCAAGGCCGGACCCCGAGGTCCAGACGCAGGAGGGGGAAAGGGTGAGAGGAGATCCCCGTCAGCCTACCCAGGCAGAGCAGCCTCCTGGTGGACCCGCAGAGCAGGGACCCACCAGCGAGTTAAGGGGGGGGAAGAGGAGGACTTGGTGGTCATCACGGCAGTCATCGTGCCGCCGCCTGTAGCTCAAATCTACAGTAGTCCCTGGAAGGGGAGGAGCCAGATCGCGATCATCCGACATGCGGCCGCAATCGCTGTGGCTAGGGATTGGGCCAGCCGCTGTGGCGAATCATGAGCACTCCCAGCCCCACCGCCGTAGACGCAGATAAGCTAGCTAAGGGGAATAGTGGGCTGGGGCTAGGGCACACTGAGTTGGACATCAGCTCAGAATAGGAGTGTAATAAAGACGCCGCCTTAGGGCGTAGTATAAGAGGGCAGGGGCTGCTCTAGTAAAGCATCTTTCTTTTGGGGTTGATGCCACATTCTCTTTGCAGACCCTTGTGTCCTTTGCTAACGCGAGTCTGAGTCAGAAAGGTGCAAGACAAATTTCCGAGATCGATCCAGTCCCGTGGCGGATTCTAACGTGTGGTGGTGTGCAGGGCGGACGACTGTGGACCTCCTTCCGGCGGAGGTCAATCTGAGGAACATCCAATAAGCTAAAAGGCGTACACAGCCTCACACAAACCTCGTGACATAATAATCACCCCATCCACAAAAGGATGGGTCCGGGATGCCGTCGAGTCTTGAAGTGGCATTTCTCCAAGCTCTCGCTTTTCTAAAGCAACAATCACACCGGGAGTAAGCTCATGAGGACTCACTCCAAAGAAAGCCTTAAAATGCGAAAGTGACATTAATTTCGGGCTGAGGACGACTTGAAGACCTGCAAAGTCACCTCACAGCGTCCAAGCCCCAAACCAAAAGGCAATCAAGCCCGAGGCGGGGACAATCGCACACAAAAGGTAATCAAGCCAAGAGAGCTGACAAGCTTGACAACCGCAGGATGTGCCTTTGAAATCAAGAGAGACCGCCAATTAGACAGACAAAGTGAGTATTCCAAAGAATTCCAAAACAAAGCGAGATAATAAAATCCGGCCTGCACTAACATCCTCCATATACATGGTCGCCCCGACTAGCCAGACTACACTCAAGCCCTCAATCGCCGTGAGATGCTCGCTTAACTTGTCCTTTCACTATAGGAAGGTATAACTCAAGGACGAGGACTCGAACAAGCGTAGATGCCATCGAGCCGCTTCCGGTTTGATTTTCCTTTCCACGGTAGCCGGGAGCACCTGGGGGTCTTGAAGCAAGGCGTCCGTGAATCAAGGCCACGCCAGCAGACGCAGCTCAAGACCAAACCCACCTCCCTCCTTCATGAGACCCGAAAATCCATCAGTAGCGGGTATTAATTACATGCCCGTGCCCCAACTAAACCGGAGGACCTGCATGCATCCTCGAAACCTCGGCAGCCTATTCTCCCGCACTCAACCCACACAAACTACACTCGGGGCCACAAGATGAGCCAATTAGGAAGCAACAATACCTCCGCCTCCGCAGCAGAGCGGCAACCTGAACGACAGATCCGCGGGCCGCCCAGCTGCGAGACTTGCATCATGCACTGCCCACCGCTATAGTGAACCGAAAGTGCCGCCATGACAGTTGTGCGATGTCATTGACGCCGGTGTAGTATAATCCGGTCGTTGTAGCAAGGTCCGCTCCTTGGAGAATGATAGGCTCCGTTTGGCACGTTTTCAACCGATTCTCACCTCAACGTAGTGACCGTCGGTCTCAAGCGCAGCGTCTAGCTTTCGACTAACTACTCTCACGCTCATCAACATGCCCGGTAATGGCCAAATGTTAAGGGACCTGCTCGGCCCTGCAGATCCTAATCAGTTCTCCTCAATTCTCTCTACACCATCACCCTTTGGGAAAGAGGGTGGGCTGTGGTGGTCGACCTCCTCCGCTGCCACGCCTCGCCCAAGGGCTCTACAGACGCCTCCCGAGTTCCTCCGTCACGTGGTTCGATCCGGCCCAACGCCACCAAGCCCTCTGGAAGAGTAGAGGTCTCGATCGTCACCGCACACACCACCACACGTTAGGGTCAGTCACGGGACCTCGTCAATCTCTAATAAGCAGTTCGCTGACTCGGACTCACGCTAGCAAAAGACGACAAGGGTCTACAAGGGCTTCAGATCCACCCCCAAGAAAAAGATGCTTTACTAGAGCAAAGCCTCGCCCTCTTATACTATGCAAGGCGGCGCCTTTTATTACCTCCTATTCTCGAGTCAGGCTGGCATTCATGGTGCCCCTAGTCAACCGCCTACTCTCCCCTACTTCTTGCCATCTCCATGGTAGGAGTGCTTGGTTCCGCCTCAAGACCGGTGGGAGGTCAACGGAGGAACATCCAATAAGCTAAAAGGCGACAGAACAGCCCTCAAGCACAAAACCTGCATATAACAATCACTCCCATCCACAAAAGGATGGGTCTGAAGTAGGATGCCGTCAGGTACTGAGTAAGGCTGTTCTCCAAGCTTTTCTGGCTTTTCTACAAAGCAAACAATCACACTGGAGTAAGCTCATGAGGACTCACTCCAAAGAAAGCCTTCAAAAATGCGAGCAGGACATTAATTTCCTGCTGCGTGAGGACGCACCTTGAAGACCTTTTTGCAAAGCTGCCTCACAAGCGGTCCAAGCCCCCAAACCAAAAAGGCAATCAAGCCCAGAGCGGGACAGTTTGGACAACTGCACACAAAAGGCAATCAAGCCAAGAGCTGGGACAGTTTGGACAACTGCAGGATGTGCCTTTGAAATCAAGAGAGACCTGCCCAGCATTAGACAAACAAGTGAGTATTCCAGTAACTCCAAAACAAAGCCAGAGATAATAAAAATCCGGCTGCGTCCAGACTAACATCCTCCACATACATGGTCGTCCTGACCTAGCCAGCACCACACTCAAGCCCTCAATCGTTGCCAGAGATGCCTGCTTAACTTGTCCTTTCACTATAGGAAGGTATAACTCCAAGGACGAGGACGGAACAAGCGTAGCATGCCATCGAGCCCCGGTTTGATTTTCCTTCCACCGAGCCGAGCACCAGGGTCTTGAAGCAAGGGCGTCCGCGAATCGCTATCAAAGCAGCACGCGTTCAAGACCAAACCCACCTCCCTCCTTCCGCAGACCCCGAAAATCCATCATAGGCGGCGAGGCAACTTACATGCACTTTAACTAAACTGGAGGGACCTGCAACAGAACTCAAACCCCGCGCTATTCCTCCCAGACTCAACGACACAAACTCCACGACTCGGGCCACAAGATGAGCCAATTAGGAAGCAACAATACCTCCAACAGAACAGAGCGCAACCCCGCAACGACCTAACGCGGCCGCCCACCGCAGACTCCTGCACATGCACCGCCCACCGCTATAGTGAACCGAGGCCGCCACGACAGCAGTGGATCGCGCCGACGGCCAACAGCGTATAATCCGTGTCGTTGTAGCAAGGGGTCCGCTCGTGAGAATGATAGGCTCCGCTTTGGCACGCTTTTCAACCGATTCTCACTCAACGTAGTGACCGCTCGTCTCTGCCTGCGCGTCCGCAGCTTTTACGACTAACTACTCTCACGCTCACCGAACATGCCCTTGTGGCTAAATGTTTAAGGACCTGCTCAGCGTCTGTATCCTATCGCTCGTCTAATGCTTCTCTCACCGCTCTTCTACACTCATCACCTTTGGGAAAGAGTGTGGCCGGTGGTCCGGACCTCCGCTGCTCCGCCGGCCTCCGTCGCTCTACACGCCTCCCGAGTTCCTCCGGCCACGTGTTCCGATCCGCTCCAACGCCGCCCGCCGCTCTGGAAGAGTAGAGGTCTCGATCGTCCACCGCACACACCACCACACGTTAGGGTCCGCCACCGTGACCTCGATCAATCTTTCACAGCAGCTCGCCTGCTGACTCAGACTCACGTTAGCAAAAGACGACAAGGGTCTACAAGGAAACGCTAGATCCACCCCAAGAAAAAGATGCTTTACTAGAGCAGGCCCTCTTATACTACGCCCAAGGGCGCGCCTTATTACATTCCTATTCGGTGGCCAGCCACAGCCCTAGTCAACCGCCTACCACCTCCCTCTTCCGCCTATTTCACATCGGGCTGGTAATGGAGTGCCCTTGGTTCCGCCAAAGATTAGACAAACAAGTGAGTATTCCAAAGAATTCCAAACAAAGCCGAGATAATAAAATCCGGCCTGCATTCTAACATCCTCCATATACATGGTCGCCCCGACCTAGCCAGACCACACTCAAGCCCTCAATCGCTGCGAGATGCTCGCTTAACTTGTCCTTTCACTATAGGAAGGTATAACTCCAAGGACGAGGACGGAACAAGCGTAGCATGCCATCGAGCCGCTCCTGGTTTGATTTTCCCTTTCCACCAGAGCTGGGAGCACCAGGGGTCTTGAAGCAAGGGCGTCCGCGAATCAAGCTATCCGAAAGCAAAGACGCGCTCAAGACCAAACCCACCTCCTCCTTCCGCAGACTCAAAATCCATCACGCAAAGGAGCGAGTGTATTAACTTACATGCACTCAACTAAACTGGAGGACCTCGCAACAGAATCTCAAACCCCGCGCCTATTCCTCCGCACTCAACGACACAACCCACGACTCGGCCACAAGATGAGCCACCAGGAAGCAACAATACCTCCAACAGAACAGAGCGCAACCCCGCAACGCATTTAATCTCGCGGCCGCCCACCGCAGACTTGCATTCATGCACCGCCCACCGCTATAGTGAACCGAGGCCGCCAGACAGTTAGCGACTCGCCGACGGCCAACAGCGTATAATCCGTGTCGTTGTAGCAAGGGGTCCGCCTCGCGGAGAATGATAGGCCCGCTTTGGCACGCTTTTCAACCGATTCTCACCTCAACGTAGTGACCGCTCGGCCTGCGCGTCCCATAGCTTTTAACTAACTACTTCACGCTCACCGAACATGCCCTTGTGGCTAAATGTTTAAGGACCTGCTCACAGTCTCAGATCCCACGTCCGTCCTAATCCGCTCTCTCACTGCTCTCTACACTCATCACCTTTGGGAAAGAGTGTGGGTCAGTGGTCCGGACCTCCTGCTCCGCCGCCCCCGCTCTACACGCCTCCCGAGTTCCTCCGGCCACGTGTTCGATCCGCTCCAACGCCCCCCGCCGAAGAGTAGAGGTCTCGATCGTCCACCGCACACACACCACTACACGCAGGGTCCGCCACCGACCTCGAATAATCTCTCAACAGGTCGCCAAGGACTCAGACTCACGTTAGCAAAAGACGACAAGGGTCTATATAAAACGCGCAGATCCACCCCAAGAAAGATGCTTTACTAGAGCAGCCGCCCTCTTATACTACGCCCAAGGGCAAGGCCTTTATTACATTCCTATTCTCGGAACAGGGTGGCCACCACAGCCCTAGTCAACCGCCTACCACCTCCCTCTTCCGCTCACATCGGGCGTGTGGGCCGGAGTGCCCTTTGTCCGCCAAAGATCGGTGGTCTAATCCCTGATAGTTATAGCCAAGATCCAATCGGATGATCGCGAGGCGGGCCCCTTCCTTCCCGAGACCTCGCTGTTGCTACCGCGCGGTCCGACAACCGCGGTAGAACACCACATCCTCCTCTCTGCCCCGAGTGGGTCCTCGCCTGGGACCACGTGTGATCGCCTCCGCCAAGTGTGGTGAGTCCCTCCTCCTCCGAGTCCGGACCTCGGGTCGGTCTCGACTGTGGGTCCGATCCTGGTCGGCTTTATTTCTCGGAGTCCTGACTCTCGGCCCCGGCCTGCTCGGGTCTTGACTGGGGTCCGACTATACCGGGTCCCACTCTGGTGTCGACTGCGACCTTGACTTCGACTGGGGTCCATCCCCACTCACCGACCCTCCTGCTCGGGTCTTGCTGGTCTTCTCCTCTTCCCTCGAGCCCCTCGTCCCTCTGAGGGTTGCGCACTTACCCTCGCGGCCTCGCAGTCGGCCTGCTCGCCTCCCGAGTTCCTCCGGCCACGTGTTCCGATCCGCTCCAACGCCACCACGCCTGAAGAGAGGTCTCGATCGTCCACCCACCGCACACACCACCACACGCGGGTCCGTCATCCGACCTCGACTCCTCTGGGTCAAGCTCGCCAAGGACTCAGACTCACGTTAGCAAAAGACGACAAGGGTCTATAAGGAAACGCCAGATCCACCCCAAGAAAAAGATGCTTTACTAGGCCCTCTTATACTACGCCTCATGGCGGCCTTATTACACTCCGCCATTCTGAAATGGTGGCCTACATGGTGCCCTAGTCAACCGCCTACTACCTCCCCTTCCGCTTATTTACATCCATGGTAATGGAGGCCCTTGGTTCCACAAGATCGGTGGTCTAATCCCTCAGATTGCAAGATCCAATCGATGATCCGCGAGGCGGCCCTTCCTTCCCTCGAGACCTCGCTGTTACATCACGGGTCCGACAACCGCGGTAACCACCACATCCTCCTCTCCTGCCCCGAGTGGGTCCCCGCCTGGGACCACCAGACTGCCTCGCCCAAGTGCTTGTGCAGAGTCTCCTCCTCGAGTCCGGACCTCGGGTCCGCCTCGACTGTGGTCCGATCCTGGTCGGCCTTTACTCGAGTCCGGACCTCTCTGGCCCCTCCGTCTCTGGTCTCGACCTCGGGTCCGACCTTATTACCGGGTCCCGACCTTAAGTCTCGGACTCATGGACCCTTGACTTCGACTGGGGTCCATCCCCACTCACCGGACCCTCCTGCCTCGGCTCCTTGCTGGTCTTCTCCTTCTTCCCCTTTCGAGCCCCTCGTCCTCCTCCCGAGGGTCAGTAATGAAGCCTCAGGCTTGCTGTGCTCGGCGCTCCGCCCTCCCCGAGCTTTCTCCACGCCGTCCCCTCGAACAACGTTACCAAGGCCCGGTGTGTATCCTCGGCCCTTCTTCTCCTCCTCCTTCCTCGACCTCCCGAGGTTCCACACTGTCGTGGTTGACGCAGGACCTCCAAGGCTTGAGGAGCTCGGGGCGGTAAAGCAAAGTCCCAGCCGACTTGTTGGATTGCCCTTCCATACGCGCCGAGCACCCGATACCTTTGCCAGGCTCCCAAGAAGAAGGTGGCCGCTTGCAGTCGCCTGCCTTCATCGACTCGCCAACTAGAGCCGGGCGGAATCCTGTGAGGCCACCAAGGAGGCTCACACTTCCTGTACCTCCGCCGTCTCCGCCATCTCCTCCGCTCGCACTCACCAACCATACCGCCATGGCGCTAACGCCCTCCGCCTTCTCTCAATCGGACTTTCTTCTCTGCCTGTGGCCTCGCCTCCATCCATCCTCAGCCTCAAGCTCCGCCATCTCTTCCTGTGCGGTCCGCACCCGCCTCGGTCCTTGCTTCATCCAGTCCTTTTGCCGACGCCTCGCCTCCTTGTTCCGCCGGCACTCCTCCGCCCAACAGCCGAGTCGCTTCTATCTCGCCAGATCACATTACGCCGAGCCCTGCTCATCACGTGTCTTGAGCCGCAAGGTCTCTGCGTCCTCTCCATCTCCGCCGCTGCCTCCATTCCATGCAATCGAGTCCCGAGATCCTCCATCTCCGGTTGGCTTCCTCTCCTCCTTCAGACGGGCGTCCTGTGCTCTACGCTTTTCGCTTTGTTGGCTGCATTGCTCGCTGCCTCTCCACGGCCTTATCTCGCCGAGCAAGTGGTCTCTGGCTTTTTAGCTGCTTTGGCCTCTCAGCCAGCCTCCCAGCCAGGTTGCTCCCGCCGAGCCTCCTGCCGTGTCTCTTGCCCTCTCACTGCCTTCTGCCTCCAACCCCCGCGCTGCCTCTCCGCCTGCAGAGGTCCTCCGCCTGTTTGGGCCTCCGCTACTGTCACTGCTCGCACACCAAGGATCTGGTCCGCCTTGAATCTGACCTGACCTCCTCCGCTTCCTGCCTCCTCGCCGATTCTTGCGAGGGACCGCTTCTTCGCGCTGGGCCGCCCACCCGCCTCCCGAGTAGCACCATACGCCTCCCTAGTGGCCTCCACATCCGGGTCTTCCGCCCATTCCGCAGACCTGCAGTACACTGGCCCATGACTTGGCCACACCCGCTGGTTTCCTCCACGGCCACTGGGAGACACCTGTGAAGTCCGTAAGTGGAGCATCTCCTGGTCCGTAAGGATCATGATATCAGCACTGGAGGGAGTCCGGACCGGCCTCTCGGACCCGACCCTGTGTCCTCGGGTACCTGGGTCCGTCCTTCCACCTCCTTGGCCGGCTTGGCCGCTTAACTCTTCCTTCTCGCTTTGGGCCTCGGGAGGCGGTGAGGGGGTCCTCGAGCTTGCTCGTTGCCCCTACCTCTGGGAGATGTGGACTGCCTGGGATGTTGCCGGCCTCCCCTCGCGCTTGGGCGGCATCCCGCCTGCCTTTCCGACGGCTTCTCCGCCTCCCGCCACTCCGTAGGTAGGGTAGAGGAACCGGCGCTGCCTTGACGCCACAGGGAGCTGCCTCGCCTTGACTACTCTCCGCTCGGAGGCCCGCCGGGGTGGTGGGGCCGGGCCGGTGCCACATCAAGGCCCTCCTCAGGCGCCTTCCGCACAGGAGCCCGCTGCCGAAACTAAAAGAAGGGAGGCGGAATATCTTCCCACGCCTCGGGTGGCTTAGGGGGTCTGCTCCAATCGTATTGAATCCGAATTCCTTCCTACTGCCATCCTCCCGGCCCGCTTGGCCTTAGGAGGCCGGTTGACCGCCGGGCGCCTTTCCTTCGCGCCCGCCGGCCGCCAGGTTTTCCCGAGCGCCTGTCCTCCTCTCCTCCTTCGTGAGGTTAAGGTGCTCCGTGTGAGAGCTTGACGAGGCGGCTTCACCAGAGCTTCCCGCCTGTTGATCCGGGCGAAGATGATCCGCCCGCCGCTCCTCTTCCCCGCTGCAGAGCGTGAGGAATACTAAAGGTTGTCACCAAGGTGTCCACCTTGGTAAGTATATTCCAATGGACAATGACTGGCCACCGCCTCACTCCCCGCCTGCCCAAAGAGGTCCGACATCAACTGCTGGACGACTGCTGCATCCATCTCGGCCTCATTAGCGCCGCCTTCGCCGCTTCCACCTTCCCTCACCTTGAGGGGTTCCGAACTACGCCCCCAATTTCAACCGGGCTAAAAATCCTCGTGACCTCCACGGTCCACCTCCGGGTCCTCCTCGTGCTCTTGAGCGGACCTCCTTGTTGGCGATCGCCAACATCTTCCGAGCTAATCTCGGACGAGAGTGACGCTGTCCAAAAGTCCAAACCGCCTCGAAAATGTCCAGTGCTACCTCCACCACTCCTCCGCTCCTGGTGGTCCAAAATGGGGTACCATGGACGAAGTGCGCCCAAGCGCCTGTGGCTCCCACACTTCCGGCCGCCTTCTGTCCTATTGCCACGCCTCCTCTTGCTCATTGCTTTGGAGGCTGGCTAAGCAATTTTGTCTTTGCCAAGGTTATCGCCTCCAACCACGAGGGTGAGCCGTGTGAAAAGTAGAGTGCTTACGCGCTTGAAAAGATACCAGAGAGCCGGTGTCCGAGTATGCAGCTGTAGAGATCACAAACCGTCAGCGAGGTCACTTTGGAAGAATGACTTCTTCGGCCCGCCTCATTGCATGACGCCGAGGCTGTAGCCGCTGAGAGGTGTCTCTTCACCGCCCATAACCGGGCCGTGAGGCTCCTCGCATGGCTTACTCTAGCCTCACGCGTGCACAGACCGCCTCCTTACGCCGCTGCAGACGAGCCTTACGTCATTGGTCACTGCACTCCGAGCATGAATTGGCTCACCTATAACTACCGCCACCCTTGGCCCACACAAGTACTCAACCACCATTCATCCCACTGGCGCTGCCTTCCATTAATTGCCAATTTCCTTCCTAGCCTTCCCCTTTCCCTCCCTTTCGGATGCAACCCCAAGAATGCAACCGGCCAGAAGACACGAAATGCTTTTGGATCCAGCTCCCAATTCCCCCAACCCACGCTATGAGCGGCGGCTCTAACACGCCTTAGCAGCACATTCTTCCACAGATTTGTCAACCTGAAGAACGATGATGAATCCGTAGTTATGGACGCCGCCGCTTAATGGTATATACCACCACCGTGGGAGACAACATTAGATACCCCTTTCATGAAATTTTCTACACACGTACTCCTGGCCAGGAGTCAAATTACTAATCTCAACTACGAAACGGACTAGAAGTTATGGAATGCACTCCTTTCGAGTCCGTTCGGGACTGGAAGAGTACCCCGATTACCTACCTCTCACCAAACCCCCAAGGCACAAAAGAGTTGAAACCACTCCACTGTGTCTCACCGCGGTCTCAAAGGAGCAGCTTGTCCACAATCCGGCCAAGTCGGGTGATATAAAACACGCAAGTGTGTCCTCCTCAACAGCATCTTAGCCAACTTCTCCGCAGGTTGGTTCATGCCATTTCTCCGTGAGAGGCCGTGTGGCTCAAGTCAGACCTTCTAATTACTGTCTTTGTCTCCTCTCCATCAGTGAGGCCATGCCAAAGATCCATCTAGCATAAATACTCCTTGATGACCTCCACAGGTAACTTCCTCTTCCATTGAGCACCAGCTTTGAAAATGAACTTCTCAAAGCGAAGTTTTGGAGCCCGGTGAGGGACATCCACCCCATTGCATTATCGGTATCAAATGTCGTTACGCCCTTCCGCCAGGTAGCGGGCAATGTCGATTAAACTCCACGCGGCTTTCTTCTTCTTCAACGCCTTCAATCCAATGTCGAAATCAAATGCGGAAGGCACTTCACGATTTATGAGCCGTGCGGTGCAGCGAGTCAGGGGTTTCGTTTCAAGCCTACTCCTCGGATCAACTTCTTAGGGCACCAGCTGCCCGCAAACCAGCGTGGAAGCTTGCCTACACAGTGAGGTGCACATCTTGTGAGCATTATCACGCCCTTCCCTGTTGTTGTGGTCTTGTATTCCTTCGGCTGCTACGTGAATTGCATATTTGGAGCAAGGGTGGGTACATGACAATAGACAGCTGCAACTTGCCATGATTTCGACAAGGATCTCGTGAGGCTTATGAGGGTGCATGCATGGTTTGAGTATCACTAACAAGAGTAATGTATCTAAACAAGGGCAACGTGTCACTTTTGTCACCTTTAGAAGAATTTGAAATATCTCACATGACAATAGTAATAGACTCCCTTTTTTTGAGTAGTCAAAAAAGTAGTATGTACACATGGACCAAGTTTCATTGTCATTGGATTTTTCATGAAGGAGATATAAAATGACAAACTTCGTAAATAGTTTCACTACAAGGATTTGAAAATGAGGACCTTCAAGTCGTGTTTTCACTATACAATGTGAAGCAAAGTTGTAGATAGTGTTGAGGGCTATAGAACTAGCAAAAGAAAATATGGAAAATGATTCCCTAGTAAAAATTAAAGCTGATTTACTTCTTGAGTAAATTTTGAGCTTAGGATAAAATAATTATGGAAAAAGAATATTTGATGATATTTAATGAAATATAAAATTGATGGAGTTTTAAATATATGGGAATGAATATGAAAAATGTCTACTCTGTAAAAATCCTAGTAGGAAAATTAATCGCGAGGTGAGAACTAACCTTCGTAGGTGAAAAACGGGCAAGAAAGTGGTCATTGACCGGGTGAGTGGTGATAAAGGGTTCTATTTTGCCACGGTTTGGCACTTGATTTTGAATCTAGCTTTAGTATGGGGTCACGGCCACAGTCATGTGAAGTGGGATGGGCCTTGACGCGTGGAAGCGCGCGCCGTGCGTTAGTTCAGTCTGAGTGCGTGCGATGCGGGTTGGGTATAGTTCAAGTGCGAAAGTGGGGTAAATGTGAAGAAGCGGTGCGGGTGCGGGTGCGGTGTGGGTGTGGTGCGGGTGCAGTGCATGTATCTGGATCTGCCTATACGGTGGTATTAGTTGTCACACCTTGAAGTGGAGCTTTATGTCTTATTCTTCTTGTGTAGTGTGCAGTTAGCGACCTTCCTTGGTCTTCGTAAGAACTAGTTATTTCAATGTAACCACCGAGCCTTGAGGCAAGCGGTACCGGTCATTTCGATGTGACGATGTGATGTTTGCTTGCCTCTCAAGGCTGTGTTGCTGCCACCAGCCCTATTAGCATTCCCGGACCAAGACTGGATTTGTTGGCGCCACACACCCACCTTAGGTTTCTCTATGCATGCACTGCTTCTTCATCCCATGTGCACGCCCCGGGCATGGGGACTTCAACATGCAAGGTTGTACCTTCCGCTCACTGCGGCTTGGGCGTTGGGCACAGCAAGCTCCCAATATTGAAAGCAACGAATGGGGCAGCTGGCACTAGCTTTCTGAGTTGGCTAGTTCCTGAAGTCGAGTCCGCACCTCCTAGGTGCTTGGCTTTAGGTTCCACGGTTTGACCATGGAAAGAAAGATGACTTCGGACACCTATTCGAATCGCCCTGGATTCATTTTTTGGTTTGAAGGTTCCGAGTTTGAATGAATATCATTCAATTCCTGTGTTTGTTGATCCCCACAATAGGTTTTCCATGTGCAAGTGAAGGTGGAGTGGTCGACGTTGCAGCAAAGATGTCGTGAGGAAGGCGATTCCACTTTCGACAATGAGGCTTTTGTTGGCTTTTGATGCCATTGTCATAGATTGTAAACCGATGATGCCCTTTCCTCGCACCATCTATTTCCAGATCAAGGAAATGACCATTATCGCCATTTTTGGTATTCAACACTAGGCATAGAACTATGTGTCCTCAAGTTTGTGGCAAGGTCTCCGGATGGCACTATTGAGGAAAAAGGTGCTGCATGAATATGGTGAGTCTATGTAGTTCGGTAGCTTGGTTACAATGGCCTTTTATGCCGTAATTGCACTGCAATGATTAAAATTGGTTAGAATTGCTCATTCTTCCCCGCCACTTGTGTTGGTTGAAGGGCTATGAGGTCTTGAAGACATGGAAGTCCCTTTGTTTTATGGGTTTGAGTTGACAAGTCACATGGTTGGGGTCTCTTGACACACAACCCGCTTTCGATCATCCATGTTCCTCCAAAGACAAAGACCAAAATTTGCACATCTTGCACAAGGCGTTCAGCAGAGACTACAACTACTGCAAAAACAAACATAGCTAAACCGCACATCGTACACAACAAAGCTACATTAACAACCTCTCGGGCACCAGACCGATAGTGGTCTTACGGATCACAAAAGTCTCTTCCCACTATTGGTAGGAGCGCCACCACACCATCTCTCCTCCATCTTTGCATTCGTGTCTTCAAAACTTCCGTAACATTTTCGCCAGGCAGCCTTCCTTGACCTTCCGGCAGTGATCAAGTCCCGCCGTTTGTTTTCTGCACCATGGTGCCCATGCCGCCATTGCGTCAACCGGTGGTGGCTGGAGTCCATGGGACTCAAGGCGTGAAGGCCACCGGATCATGAACCCTAACCCGCCCTTCCTCCTTGGCTACACCTCTGGTCTGGTGGCACCTCCTTCGCCCATTGCCGCCAGATGATGACCACCATGTGACCGTTGTTCCTTGTGAGTGTCTTGCATGAAAGAATGACGCATGAGAGATAATTAGTGTCAAGAAGAAAGGTGAGATGACTTTCAAAGTTTTTAGGGTTCATGGACCCACAACAATAATAGCTTAGTGAGTGTAGGGCATGGTTTTCCATAGTAACCTTGGGAACTCACACATGGCGCACCAATCCCCCTGCACAACGCCTCGTGAGAAGGCGGTATCTGGCGTTGAGGCAGAGGAAGACATGCTAAGATGCATCCGAGGCTAGGATCGTGGGGCGGTTGCTAGCAAGGAGGATTGCTGCAAGGGCGGTGTCGCAGGGGTGATCCGTCCACACACACCTACTAGAAGAAGTGCCAGTCTGGGGGACGGTCCGCAAATTGGGGCTTGATGCCGGTTCCCCTTCAAGACATGGAGGCGGAGGTTCCTCCGATCGAGGACCGTGGTTCGACTGGGTACACCGTGGGGAGGTCCGCTTGGGATTCCTTCGTGAACCCCACGTGGACATGCTCACTCGCTACCTGCAAGTGGTAGTGGCCATCCGCACTTCATCATGTAACGCGCTTCGTTGGCGAGCCCCGAGTCAGATGAAGCCCTTGCAAGCAAATCAACGTGTGGGAAAAGCCGGGCAAGTCAACTTTCTCGAGAGATTGGGCTCGTCTTCTTGGAGCGGACACAAAAATACACATCAGCTTGTAGAGCAGATATTATGGAACGTATGTTGACCTTGCCCATGCTGAAGGCATGCAAGCCGCCTTCCATTCCGGAGCCCAAAGAGATGAAGCTGATGTTGTTGTTGTTGAAGAACATGAAGGCCGCACATTCTCGCCTGAAGAATGCAAAGACACACAATTTGCGGGCAAGGAAAACGTTCTTCAACATAATTTTGTCCAGGGAAGTGCAGGACCTCGGTTTGCAATCTCTCCTTGGTCGTGCCATTGGTGTGGATAGGCATGTGATCCGTTCGACTTTGACCGATGATTCTCGAGTGCCGGATTCGTGTCGCCTATTTTTGGGGGCGGACGCTGTTGCTCGATGTGTTGCAGCGTGTGATGCCGTGAAGCAATTTTGGGAGCTCATGCCCTCAAACACCAAGGATGCCAAGCGCATTAGGATTGCCCCAAAGACGTTTGAGAAACACATTGTCCATTTCACGGACATGTCGCGACACAACCAATAGTCTCGCTTGCGTGTTGGGGTCTACTTTTCATGTTCGCGAACTGAGCCGTGGTTTGCAACGTGCAAGTGCTTTCCATAAATTGCGTGCCACATTGTTTGTTGCACTCTGGTACTTTTGTGTTCAACACTTCCATTGTTGGACAGTTGCCGTAAAGAGTCATTTTCATAGGCTTTCCCTGCATGCAACATTGCTTCCCAGATTGAGTACTCTGGGTGGAAGGTAGCGCGTGCAGCACTAGGAAAATCTCTGTCCCGCAAGTGTGTGCCCCGTTTTTGTTTGGTCAATTCTTTGTGGGAAACTGAGTATGGGTACCGCGATCCCGATTGCAAATGGTGGTTTGCCTAACTTACAAGTGGTGCGCGATTGTGGATCGAATGCATCTATCTCGGTACCATACTAGTGTGTTTCCGTGGACAAAGGGACGGTGGTTATCTGTGATTGGTGGGCAGCACGGATGATGGTGTGCCTTACATGAGGTTGGGGTTAACCTTAAGTGGATGGTGGTATGACTCCATGTGTATGGTGGTCTGACTCCATGTGTATGGTGGTGTGCCTCTTACCGTGACTGAGTGGATGGGTCCGCCTTCAAGTGGTTTGTGGTGTGGTCTTGGTGGATTGTGGTTTGCCACAGTGGTGCTGTGGCCTCATAATGGAGGGAGATGTGGGTCTTAGTGCATGGTGGTTAGCCTCACGTGGATGGTGGTGTACCTCATAGTGGCTCTAAGTGCATGGTGGCCTTCCTCATGAATAGAGGATTCTGTCTCTAAAGTGGGTGGCCTCCTCATATAGGGATTATGGTCGCCTTAGTGGAAGTCTCACTTACAAGTGCATGGTGCATGGAGTGCCTCTAAGGAAGGTGGTCCTCTAAGTGGACGGTGATGTGCCTCATAGTGGAGGTGGTGGTGCTGGGGGCCTCCTAGTGTGTGGTGATGGCCCTCATAGTGGAATTTGAACGGCTTGGCCATCGATTGCCTCATTAATGTGTTTTGGGTCTACATGGGTGGATGGCGAATTTTTCTTGATTCGTAGAACAAGATCCCGGCATCCGCATTGGACAACGTGCATTCGAGAAGCATATTATGTGAAAAGAGCTGGAGAGGAATATAAGGTCAGGGTATCACGTGGAAATGGATTTTCTAAAGGATGCGCTGAACAGTTTACGACATACCATTTCCAGAATACACCCTCGTGGAGGTTGCCCATGTGATCGCGGCATTTGCCGCCCCCGCAGTGCCTCAACCTCCGGGTGTTGTGCCCCATTATCGACCTATTCATCGCTGAGAGCATTAGGATCGCCTTTGTGAAAAGAGGCGGATTTAATGGCACACTTGGAATGCCTTTCGTGCAAATGTGAGCTTGTGGAGTGCGTATTGTTTTGTCCTGTGGAAACCAAAGATTGACGTCCTACCAAATGTTACCATCAATTGGAGGTGCTTCCAGTACCAAGTTGTCGGGAAGAAAAGGAGGTGGTGACAAGAAGAATTAAGTTGGTCTTCATGGAGACACACCAGCGACATGGTTCTACATGAAAGACAAGCTGCAGCTTTTATTTTGCACGACTTGCAAAGGTGGCGGGGCCGGAATTTCGACGCAATGTGGAATTGTTTCCCAAAGATGTTGTGTACTCGGACTTCTCACGAACTATGGTGTGCGTAACGAAATCCACCCATGCACCGTATAACGACCAAGTTACAATTTTGGTCCTTGTTTTCTTTGACATGAGGTAGATGTCCGAACCTGCCGTGTCCACAAGTATTATCACTTTTTGTTAGTGATGACATGCTACACGATACCCTTTTGTGCAAGATTGCTTGGGTCTCCATTGGCGTGGATGCGGTGAACTGGGTTTCCAAGGCCCTGAACACTGGTATGGTCGATGGTGCGTCCGCTTCAAGGCATGCCGACCATCTTATATGGCGAGGTATCCAAGCATAACAGGTGGGGATGCAACATGTTATGGTCTTATTTTGGTAGTGGCCATGGGAAGGGGGAACACGGCGGAGCCATTTGAAGCGCGCTTCGCGCAAGAGTCTCACCGAGCACCGCGAATGCGTACGCCGATGTTGTTGCATTCCTTCGCCCACACAATATCCGGAGGAGCGCGGTTATCCCGGTGCGGAGTACATCGACGCTCGCTTGGGCCCAATGATGTCAATCCGGGCAAAATGGGCATGTGATGCCATTCCAGGCTCCAAGAGTTGTCATAGCATTTATGGCTACGATCCGCTAACCCAACAAAACCGAGAATGCGCAACTGGCATGCTTTTGTGCCGCATGCATAGGCGAATCATGCGCGACCGTGAATCACCACATGCCGGTTTGGGAAGACATCGCACACGCCCACATTCGAGGTGCAATTAGTGTGCGCATAAGGCGACAACTCCTGCGAAACAACAATTTCAGGTGGAAGCTTTGCACCGATCAAGGGCGTAACAGCTGAAGACGAGTCCCAAGATGTCACCAACATTGCGGACATGCTTTGGAAGTGGGTGATAACTTCCTTGTGTTTGCAGGTTGATGAGGGTGCCACGTACTACCTCGTCCAATGCGTCCAAGGACCCCACCGCCTTCCTACAGCGACAATGTCCTTGGAGCGAGAGGTTTGTTCCAGGAGACATAGCAGCCGGGTCGACACGACAAGGAACTGGGAGGCGGTTACCAAGACACACGGACTGGGGCAGGAATGCATCCTCTCTCACGAGCAGTGGTGACATGCAAGTTTGACTTCATCATCACGCAAAGGGTGCGTAGTGGTGTCGTGCCACTTGACCTTGTCCACGCTTTCATGATTTGGTGAGAGACCATAATAGACATTTTGATGCGAGAGAAGGAATGAAAAAAGATCCTATGACTTTTGGGTGAGCGAGGTAGTGCCCTAATCGGCGTGCTTGTGCATGTTGCTTGTCGATTGAAAAGTCACGACCGAGATGACATTCCCATTCACCTTGTGTTTTGGTGTGCGCTTTCAAGCATTGGGACACCAAGGTACAATGCACAATACATTTAGGTTCCTAGTTCGCCACGCATATATGGATTGGTTGGTTTCATGTGCTATGCACCATTTGAAAGCACGGAAAGCCTTTCTATGCCACGCCACCCTAGTGGCCGATGTCGCAGGCATACCTTCCAACAATGCACACACTGCTACAAGCAGTGTTTGCAACCTAATCAGAACTCAAATAGCAAAACATCGCTGAAAATACTCTAGCTTGACTTCCTTGAGGTTTCTCGTCCATCTCGGTTTGGTGATCCAACCCCAGTTATCACGATCACCTTCTGCAGAACTCCACCTTAAAACACAAAATCTACAAGAACTCCATGCCTAATCACTTCACTCGCAGCCAAGAGATTGGCAGCCGCCTCGTGAAAGCACGTGTCAAAAACCATTCTTCCCACAAGTCCCTTCTCTGCGCCTTGTCTTGATCTCTCAAACCGGTTGGTCACCGCCAATAGGACCTTCAACATGTGAGTCACCAACCTCTTGCTAGTCAATGTCCCCCCATGCCTCCCAGGACTCGTGAGGTCATGAAGCTGTCCGGGACATGGGAAGATGAAGCGACAAGCGGTTGGATCTCGTCAAGAACGCGTGAGCGGATAGTCTTCACTGGATGTCTCGAGCAGACCCGTCCCGGTAGCATCCGTCGTCATCCTCCTGCACAGCTGCTACAACCCACTGCGATACCAGCCAGTCCACACTGTTGGTTGTAATGACAGCCAACGAAACCCCTTGATAGTCTATTAAAAACCCCACGTCTACTATTCACCACTCCAAGTCCGCTACTCTGCACCGACATGTACATGTGCAGGGTTGATACCACTTCTTGGAGCATTAAATCGCACACCACATACGATGACGACACGAGTTCGGGTTAAAGAAACCAAGTGTAGTTTGAACGCTTTGGGTCATCCATTATTCTTGGCATGAACCACCACTAAACCCAAACACCACTCTCCTCGATAACCTCCCTCCCCTCGCCGGATCCTACTCGCGTATTGAGTTTTAGCGAAGATCATGCCTTCCTAAGAATCGGCCCAACGGCATCACGAGTCCTCCGCATGCCATCATTATCGGGAACTTACAAGTCGCGATTGAAGTGGTGGATGGTTCACAACATGCCCCGCTGCATCACCTGTGATCATCCACCCCTGCACCGGCCGAGAGATATGAGGCTGCATAATCGGGAGTGGCGGAAGAGTGGCCTCATCGGGGCAGAGCACGTGGTAGGGCAAGAACACGGCTTGGAAGATTGGGGAAGAGAACCTTGATGGGCGAGGAATCAAAGGGCACCAAGGCAACTCCTCCCGGCTTCTCACGAATGTGGCGAAATGCGGGCATCATTGCGTAAAAAGCAAAGCACCCAGTACTATGTCCAGGTGTTGGCAGAGTGGCGAGAAACGATGAGAACAATCCGAGCGGAAGAAAGAGGCTGTGGACTTGCTTCTATCGTCATAGAGCCCGCCTCCTCATCATGTTCTGGAGTAACAGGTTGAGAGCTTTGTTCAAACTTGGCTTTGTGTTGTAGGAAGAGGCTGAGCATCCAGCCTTTACGTAATTGAGGAAGGTCCCATCGCCGATGTTTTTGTGTGTAAAGCGATACATGTTGTGCATTTGCATGATCTCTCGATCCCTAGACAATCTTCTTGACATGACGCTGTTGTTTTTTATCGTCATGGCATGGTTGGAATGCGGGTTTGGCACCTTTGCGTGTTCACTCATTTTGTGGTGTGACACCGCATTCCCCTGACCGTGTGTGTCGCAACAATCCGATGCGATTTGTGGATCTTTCAAGCAGTTGGAACCGGTGCATCGTGACAACAGTTTCAACCTTGTGAGTCTTACAAACAATGACAAAGAGTCATCATCACGCTAGATGGGTGGTTCTTCAAGAAGATGTCTCGGAGACAAAATGTGGCTACAACAATACGTGGTTTTGGAGTCCGGCCTCACCATAAAGTATGCTCCATTTAGGAAAGAACACAAAACCAACACACCAATCTGAAATCAAGACAAATGAAGTCGAACACACTTGGGAGTCACAACGCTTGACTCAAACACAAAACCAAAACCCCGCCACCTCCTCACGATCCTTGGTCTTCCTCTTCACCTGCTCAGACTTATCATCTTTGGGAGTGTGGGCACGCCACTCGATCATCACCGTAAGATTGGCCACCGACTCAAAGACCGGAGTTGTCATCTTCAACGGCTCGCAAATAGAAGAAGCGAAATGTCATGGTAATCAACTAACGAGGTGCATGATTTGAACCCACACATGCCAGTCCGAAACTTCTCACCTATGTAATGCGTTCTTCAAGTCGTTTCCTTTTGGGCTCCAACCAACATCGATGACCTCCCTTTCTTCCAGCGCATTTCTATGCTTGGGTGGCACCTTCAATTCAAATCTTGCATGGATAATCATACTCAGGCAAAACAACAAAGGAGGCTTGTCATTCCCGAGTTTGTAAACTCCTTTACTGGTCCCCTTCACGCTCATAGTAGATCCCACGGACAACCATTTCGCTGTGTGCCCTTCATACCACCTATCCCAGATAGTGTCTTGTCACCCATGGTGTCTTCTGCATTTGATGATGAAAAACGACTCACCGCCCATCTTCCATTTCGCCAGCACCGCAAAGTTGTCCCGGCCTTAAGGCAGAGTAGTCCTCTTCAATCTCTTCATCTTCTTCCTCATCTTCCTCCTCTTGTCTAGGCATTTTGCAAGGCACCTTCCTCCCTCCGAAGATTTGCGCTTTGCCCCACCAGGTGTTGGAGGTTGCCGACGTACCCTCGTGTCCATTCTCTGTCTAGCACCACTATATCCTTCATTGTTCAGCATGGGTTCTCCAACATCAGCAGTAGAGGCAAGCGATGGCTGCAGGATGGGAGCCTTCACAACATGGACATGTGCACCGACTTCCTCTTTGGGACCAGAGGATGGCAACAGCCCTGCAATAGCACCCTTCTCACAATCAGCAACACAATGATTCGCAGCTTGCAGCCTTGCTGGCAGATCAGGAGTTGGATGCTCAACAAGTGCGGCCTCACCACCAATTGCTAGTGTATGGTCAACATGGATGCCAAGGGATTGTGGAGCGACCTTTTCAAGCAACCCATCGCTAGATGCGAGTGGTTCAAGAGATGATGGGCGCTATCATGTCCCTGTTTCATCGAGTAAGTGACACGGTGCACACAGGACCTGCAGATGGATCCAAGAGGTGCCACCATGTGCCACCACCAGTTTGGAGGTTGGGGCTCGGGCTAGTTGATCCTCCTCGCATGCAACCTCATCCCCGCACACCCAGATGACTCCGTGGGGCCGGGTTTGTGGCTTCTCCATTACAAGGTCGGTGTCTTTGAGGTATACACTAGGGATACAACCGGCATATGGCGCTGCACTTGATTACCCCACGGGGTCCATCCGATGTGCCAAGGCGCATTCGCCCATCGAGATTCGACAAATGGTGTACACACCTAAAGCGTGATCATATCCGCCGCCTTCTCGCCAATAGCCAACACCGGGCTCATCCTAGGGGTAATACGTAGTCTCCCCACTGTGGTTGCTGTCTGCACTCCTCGATCGAGGAGTGCTCCACCATCACTACTTCTTGATTACCTGGACATATGGACAGTCGATTTCCCCCAGGCCACGGATTGGCCACCACATTTATGGCAGGAAACTGGCTGCTTAACCTAGATGGAGCAATTCGTGATGGTGGTGTTCGTGCATTTCCTGGTGTCCCTGTCCCCGGTGTGTCAAGCCCCCGAAATGGTGAAAACCGCAGGGAAGAACCCGTCCCGCATGGTGAAGAAGGCGAGGCGGAGTTGTTAACATCAAAGAACCTGCACTCTTTCCAGCCGACTTCCTAGTCCACCTAATACTATCATATTGTCATAAAATTCAGCACCCCATTCCTCCAACTGATGGCTTCCCGGTCTTGACCATGTTAGAGGACACACTCATAGCACTAGAAGCCCATCCTTTGCCCTCAACCACGGGGAACCTCCAAGCCACAAGATCGAAGCATGGACCTTTGCTCTCCCTCAAATGCTGGTAGAGGCAAAAGTCGGAGTGTCCACAAGGAAGAACTGAAAAATTATGTGCACCATACCACTGCACAAGTTAAGGTTACTTCAAGTGGTCTTTCACTTCACTCACATTACACTTGATTAAGCTCCACTTCAACCTAGACCACTAGCAGGCACCATGACAGATCCACTTGAACAAACCACCATAAGCGGAAGTAGCACCATCAAGTGGAAGGTGCTCCAAAGCACCATACAAAGTGCGGCTACATAAGGAGCACCATCAAGTGGATGGTGGCAAGTGGATGGTGCCATAGTGCGACCATAATTACCACCTCACTTGGAGCACCATCCACTTGAACACACGCACCAATATCGACACGAAAACTAGTGGCTCACTTGAGCACCATCCACTTCATATGAACCCTTGGAGAACGCAATGATAAGCACACCACCTAACCACCTACCCCCAACCACCTAACGATTCGACACAAGTGCACTCTACATGATGTAACTTGCAAAATTCAAATTTAAGAGGAAGACCATTGAAGGAAAAGTGGTGATAGTCACTCTTCATCACCCAACATTGAGCAGTGAACACACCTGGTACATAAGGGACAGGCATTCACTTCACCTCCATACCACAAGAGGGGCTTCAATCCAAGCTGGTGGCCAAAGAGGCCTCATCGCCTCATCAAGGAAGACAATTCACTGCTGCCATGTCTTGCTCATGCACCCCTTTCTCCATATCTCCACACACTAGCCTCGTGTGCCGGTGTGTTCGAACACCAACCCTCCTCCCTTTCAACCAAAGAACAGCTTGTGTTGTCTTCACCTCTTAGGTTGATGCGCCTCCTCACTCATACTTCTCCAAAGCCAAGTCTCCCGGACCTTTTTGACTTGTCAACTTCCTCACATACCTCCAAGAGCACTTTCTCTTGGAGCTTCACCGCAACAACAACAAGATCCTCTAGAGCGTTTCCAAGAAGGTGCCATGACGTGAGACATAGGCCAAGTCCGTGACTTGCTCGAGCCACACACCCCCCGCTGCCGTACCATGTACGAATGGTTCAGCCACCACCTCATGAGAAGTGGACTCCACGGATCTTTAGTCGCATTGGTTTCCACCGGCCCCCTTTTGTTTGTAGCTCTTCCTTGGCCGAATGGGCTTTCACCGCTGAATCTGCTCTCCTGGAGATGCTAGCACCTTGGACTCCCGAGCATGAGCGTGTCCGCTGGCTAATACTCTCCTCACCAGGAAGATCCTTGTGCTTGACACCCATCCGCAAACATATGAACCTCGGATCCCTTTTGTCCTCCACTACAACATCCTCACATTGCGCCTTCTTTTTCGATGTTTACGCTCTTGAACCACACCCCCTCGCACAAGGGCCTTTGTTGTCTTGTCATAAGTGAACCAATCAATGGAAACACCTTTCAACTTCTCCACAAGAACTCCAAGTGCCATCTTCCTAGGAATGAACTTCTCGGAGGCCGCGCTTCCGGTATACAAGAACACAAATCAATGTTTTCCCACTGTGACTGGAAATCACCTTGCGACTTGAAACGCGTTTGAGACCACTTGAACCCTTCGTCTTCTTTATCCCAAACACACTAACAATAAACTCGTCACCACCAATCGATCCTTGAGAATATCTGCACGAAATATCCCTAACATTAAAACCACGAGAGTGTGCCATCTCCTTCTTTCAATCCCAGGACATTCAGGCTTTCCTTGCAACTTCTTCACATGTTCGGTCCTTTCACGCACTTCCGGCTTCTTGAAGCGCCTTCGAAACAAACTCAAGCTCCTCTTCAAAGAGCCCATCTTGCGCTATGCGATCTGCAAAGGATTGAAAGAAAGCAGTCGACCGGATCGCAAATGTGGTTTACATCAAATCCATGAAACCAGACAAACAATTGTAATAGAAGATGAGCTCCCATCTTGCACGCCCTTCTCTCTAGCAACCACAACGAACATCCCTTCATCAATCACTTCCTTCTCTCCAACGGAGGTCCATCTCAGCCCTTTGCTGTTATCTCCGATCCACCACATGATCCGCCCTCCCACACCGCCACCGCCCTCCCACACCGCCGCCCTCCCACACACCGCCCCACACCGCCACGCCCTCCCACACCCCGCCTCCCCTACTCCCACGACGCCAACACGCACCTCCTCTCACCTCCTCCAACATCGCCGCACCCACACCTCCTCACCCGCCACACACCACCTCCTCCCACACCGCCATCATCCCATGCCTTTCCTTCTCTGTGAAGAATTGACAAACCAAAGTCAAGGCGATGGATGAGCGTAATTTGCAGGACTGCATCCACATTCCCAAGTGAACTCGTACCTTGTCCATAAACCGAAATTCAACCTTCAAGCATGAGCGGAGCCTTCAAGCTCGCTATGTCCGGATGTCATGTGGAAGTCAAGAAATGTACCACATCTCGCCACATAGGAGGAGAAGATAAGGGGCCAATGCAAACAAAAGTGTTAGCATTGATCATCAGCAGCTTGGCGAGGTTCTTATGCGGATGTGGCCTACCACTGCTGCTCAAGACAGACATATGGAATCAATCACATAAACGGGCGGGTTAAGAACATCCGGGTTTGCGAAGGAGAGCCTTCTCCCTTTGAATGCTAGAAGGTGAAAAGGCAGCCACCGCCCTCCCACACACCGCCTCCCACACCGCCGCCTCCCACATCGCCACTGCCCCTCCCACACGCCACCCTCCCACACCGCCGCCCCACACCCCGCCATCCCCCACCTCCTCCCACGACGCCAACACGCACTCCCATCCCACGCTCGATCCCACAAACCTCTGCCTGCTTGCACCGCCTATTGGCCCAACCATGAGCTCGTGCCGCATTGAACCCATCAAAACACCGCCTCCTGCCGCCACCACGGCTTGCCATCTTCACTTCTCCCTCAAGTCGTCCTCCCACCTCCTCCAACATCGCCGCACACCCACACCTCTCCACCGCACACCAAGCTCCTCCCACACCGCCATCCTCCTACCTCCTCTCATATCGACCTCCCACCTCCTCCCACACCCCGCCTACACACCTCCTCCCACACCGCCACACACCTCCTCCCACACGCCACAAACCGCCTCCCACGGCCGCAAACCACATGCCGCACTCCCCCACATGCCAAACCACCTCCCACACACAGTGGAAACACCGCCTCCGGATCACCAAGTTCCCATTCACCACCAACTTTCTCATTCTCCCACACCACCACCGACTTCCCCATTCTCCCACAACTTCTCCCATCTACCCTAAACACCCCCACACACAATCAGGCAACCTTACCTTGATCTCGTGCTCCACTTCCACACTATCAAGGACATAAGCCACAACTAAACCCACGAACCACACTAAAACCCAACATCGAGATATTTTAATGTGTATGTGAAACAGGTTTTAAAAAAACCCCGTTTTTTCCACCATCTACTTAACAAGTTATCACTCCCTTTTTTGGATGGAAGTGCTACACCTAACCATGCATACACCCTGTAGGCAGAAGTGGAAATTGATTATAAGGACTACAAGGTGGACAAGGATCACGGTGCCATATCAGGCAACGACAGGTCTGAAAAATGTGCGTGGGTTGACAATGTTGATCTCTACATGCATAACCGTGCTCACGTTGTGTGTGAGACTCATGCCTCTTCACACAAGAGGTCGAGTGTGGACAATTCTTCAATGAGCGGAGTCAGCAATGAAGACATGGCCAAACAGAGGTGGATTGGTCAAGATAATGCATCTGATGCTATTAGTCTCTTGATTCCCATGTCCCAAAAATTGGAAGCCCTAGAGGAAAAGAAAGTGGCATTGTTAGAGAGTTTAGTGGCCACTATGTCCACAGGATTCAAAAATCAGTCTTAGTTTTATTTCTGCCTTACACGATTGAAAATCAGCCTTATATAGAACAGGCTCTCTTGAGGTCTATAAGCGGACTGAATGCTGATCACAGTTCATGACGCACCCCATTCAATTCATATAGAGTTTCTTGAGCTGTTCTTGTGGCCTCCTCCTCATCATCCATATCATGAACACATGAATATGTTGCCTCTTCTAGCCAAGCTTGGTCAAATGCTTCCTTATGGATGATGCACATGTTGTGTAGAATTAAACATGCCTAAATGACAACAGCGATGTTCTGCAACTCCATGTCCAATCTTTTTAGCAGACACCTCCATCTCGCTTTCAAGATTCCAAATGCTCTAAAGAGCATTTGGAATCTTGAAAGTTCTGTGCTCCAAAGAGCAAGTTCTGTGCATTTCCAAAGAGCAAATGGCTGTAGAAATTAAAGTTCTACAGCCATCCTGGTGGAACTTTGAATAAAGTTACAATGTTCTTGCTCTGGTATCAATCCGTCCTTAGACCCTCTATAAGGAGTCAACATGTAGAGCACAGGCCAGCCAGTCTGCGTCCAGTAGTGAACAATAATGTCCCGGCTTGCCTGCATCACATTTTGGTCCAAGCTCAGATCTGGTAAAAAGGTTCCAATCATTGAGACTGCCTACGCAATGCCCATCATGCTGGGCGTGCTGCATGCCCATCCATAGTCGTAATCCCACACGAGACAATTTGCAGTCATGGTTAACTGAAGAAGTTGAGAGTAGAACCCTTTTCTGCTATAGTAATCCCCCTTGTTTTTGTGAGGAGCAATAATGGGGATGTGACTCCCATCGACGACTCGAATCACATATAGGATACCTTGCAATTCAAGGAAGTCTGCTATATATGCAGCCATTTTGCTCTTTCCAGGCCACATGATGTAGGTATCGTGCAATTTGGAAATCAGGGCTTTGCAGAATTCCAAAGTAGCATTAGAAACTGCAGTTATGCCGTATCCATAGCAGTCCCTAAGAATTTGAAGAGTGTCTCCAGTGACCAGCCTCCTGAGGGCCATTGCAACTCTTGCATCCATAGGAATGGCTTTCCGAAATGTGGTATCTTGCCTGAACACCAAAGGGCCAATTTCAGCACACAAGTACTAGAAGGTGGCTTTGCTTACTCGACAACGCTCCCTGAACATCTCATGTGTGGAAGACCCAAGACATGATTGATCCGCAAACCCTTGGTTTCGTTTCACACACCATGTTGATCGTCGTTTCTTTTTTCTCCCATTGGACTTGAACACTTCGTGAGGCAAAGCCACTACTGCAGCAGCTATGAATGTCCAGAGAGACGATGAGAAAATTCAAGTACACACAACATATCCAAAGCAAGCAAAATTTTCTCCCAACGGCCGTCTTCTGACATTAATGCCGTCTTCTCCACACCAGAGGAGAGAACGAAATTGCCCGAGGTGCAGTTAAGGAGGACCGCTGTGGGCATGTGGAGGACGATGGTGGTGTTGCCGAGGACGCGCACCTTCTAGATGGCGGGAGGGAGAATCGGGCTCTTCTAGAAGAGCTTAGGTTTGATGGCCATGGGGAACTCCGAAGGAGTGGGCAGGAGGCCTGTCATTCTGAAGGGTAGCAAAGTGCTGCCTTTGGGGTTGACATTGCTACAAGGGAGCAGGAGGAAGAGGAGAGAGGCCACGAAATGCCTGCTCATGAGTCAGAGAGGCACAGACTGGACGAGGACACCACCTGGCCGAGATGGTGAAAGCGGAGGGAGGCAAAGGAAGTGGAATGGCGATGAAGAGGTGGAGGAGGACCCACCGACAACATTGGATGCAGAGAGATAGGGGAGTGCCAAAAAAATTATTTGGCGGTAAGCCACTTGATGACATCATTGCCGTGTTGTGCAAGCTGCATGGTCGTGGGGGGGTTTACATGGTTGTGAGTCGGCTGTTTGATGGAGGGTGGGTGGAGAACGAAGATGAGGAGGAAGAGCCAGGCGAGGATGGATCGTCCGAAGGCCTTCAGCGCGTGTTGGAGCTAGTGTGCGCGAAGATGCAGTTGATGGTACCATGGTCAAGCCACAACGAGACTTTGAGGGACATATTGGTGAGAAAGGTAGAGTATGAGTTCCCTGGTATAGATCGCGAGGATATTGTGGCAAGGTTTGCAGGGGCTTCGCGGACAAGAGACCACAACGTTGGGAAGAAGGTGTGACAAGCTGCGATTATCTGGAGGGAGAAGGGGAAAGATGCGAAATGGCTGCACCCTCCGAACGTCAGCACCAAGGCATGGAAACGGGCTATCGAGCAAGCTATGGTCATGTTGCAGAAGCACGGCGGTGTGTGGCCAACCCCACAACAAGCAGCATCGCCACTGACTGTTGACGAAAGCATGGGACCAATCCCTTTGGTCCCATGGGAGCAAAAGAGTTCGAGAGAAGGTATGTCCAACGGTGGGGAGGGAGCGCAGCAGTACAAGAGTTGAAATGGGCTGCGAAACATGGATTGGAGAGCATGCCGAACTACTGGAGTGGTATGGCAATAGATCGGATCCTTGGTGGAATGGCTAGCTGTGGTCAAAGAAGGTGTGTCATTGGGACATGAAGACCGTGAACAGTAATTGTTGTGTGTGCATGGCTGCAGGTCAGAAGGAGAAGGAAAGGTATGTGGCAGGTGAAGGGCACGGAAGATGGAAGGAACAATAGCATGTGCCGAGGGGCAAGGGGAAGGGAAGGTGGGAACGAGGAGGGCGTCACACTCAGGTGATGCCGGAGGCAGTGGGGATGGTGTGGAAGATGGAGGTGTGAGTGCGTTGCCACTCACAAGACGAATCACAAGATGTGAAGTAACAAGTTGAAGACTAGAAAGCTGAAAACTGAGATTGATAAGATAATGTACAATACAAAAATGTTTGTCTAATCTACTTCTTAAACTGGCCATAGTGTCGCTTCACTAAATGACCTTTCATAACCCTAACGTATACATGTTATTAATACCAAAGCGAGTTTTAGGTTATATTTATATATCTTCACACCCCCTCTTAACCTCAACGAGCTTAAACAACTGATCACACAGCAAACCCTAATGTAACAGACATAAGAACGAGCCGCCACGCAAAAAACGCTATCTCCGTTCCAGTGTGCCTCTGTGCCTTATTCCTCACGTTTTGCTCGCAGTAGCGCAATTCTCGCGTGGCCAACAATGAGGCGGGCGGAAGTACTGCAGCCGTCTGACGAGTTGCGGCGGCCTAAACCGCTAGAGGAGCAAGGCAGACCAACCACTGTCACGGAATCTGCTGGTGACAGCGACCGCCGGGACCAACCAAAGCGTGGATTCGGCCGTCTTGCACCGCTTAGGACCCGTGCGATTTGATGGTGGTGGGATATGGACGGCGCGACCGACCGCGAGCCGATGATGGCGTCAATCCAGCTTGGAGGGAAGTGAGCTGATTAGGAACCTTCGGAAACTTCTACCGATGTATCGACTTAAGACTCCGAGTAAAGAAGGTAATCCCTAATGATTGGGTTCGTGAGAGCTTCATCCACCGTGATCCGAGCACTTGTTGTCTTTAACTTGTTGCTCTCCTTGTGCGTGGAGTTAACAACAACTTGGTTGGATGTAGGGAGCATCAACCAAAAACAGTACCCCCCCCCCAAATCAGATAAGTATCCTCATTGATCGATATGAGCAAAGAAGTCGTGAACACCTAACCCTCGCATGTGAACATAATGCTTGTGCTTGGGTAGTCCTTTGGTTAAGATGTCAGCGGTATTGTCATCTGTACAAATATATCCCACCTTGATAACACCACGAGCAACAACATCACGGATATAATGATGTTGTATCTCGATGTGTTTTGTTCTGGCATGAAAGGTAGGCTTGGCCACTAACTTGAGTGCCGACATGTTGTCGCAGAGGATTAAAGTAGGGTGATGCTGAGCCTGGCCAAGATCAGCAAGGAAGCTACGCTCCCACTCAGCTTCTTTGGCTGCCTCGGTCATGGACTTGTATTCTGCCTCACTGGAGCTCAAAGCTATGGAAGGCTGTTTTTTACTACTCCAGTTGACGGCAGCTGAAGCAAGGAGAAAACAGTATGTCGACAAACCAAACCGGTCGAGTCAGAGGCCCGATCAGTCTGTCAGTCCGGATGTAAGCTCGGATGCACCACGCGTTTATACATGAGACCATATTTATGTGTGCCCTTAAGATAGCGGAAGATCCTTTTCACTACCGGTCGCTCTCCTGTGATTCTCAAGAAATTGGGAAACCGTCGACTGCATATTGTATGCGGTCGATTGGCAACGAGTAGGCTGCCAAGCTCATGTGTCTGTGAGTACGTCTTCCATGTCTTTGATTTCATCCGATGTCTGTGGGCACTGTGAAAGTGTTAGCTTGGTTCCAGTTGCATAGGGTGTGGTCGCTAGCCGTGCTTGATCGAGATTGAACTTCTTAAGTATCTCGTTTATATACTTGTAATGGTGTATGAACATCAGGCCTGCTTCCCTGACTCGTAGCAACTGTATACCCAAACAAAACTTTAGTTCGCCAATATCTTTCATGTCAAACTTGTCGTTAAGTTTCTGCTTGACTATTGACAGGTGCTTGATCGTTTGTGGCAAGGATAACATCGTCACGCTGAGCCAAGCACAATAGAGGATCCTTGGAAAGCTTATAAACATTGGTATCGGTGTGTTACGAACAAAATCTATCTTTGAGTAGATACAGATGCATGGTGATATACCACACCTCCCGCTTTGTTTCAAACCATATATGCATTTCAAGAGTTTTAACACCTTGTGGGGATGTGCGAGAATCCTCATAGGCCTCAGTGAGCATATATAATTCTTCATCAAGAGCTCCATACGTAAAAGCCGCGTACACGTCCATCTCAAGATCGAGATCAAATCGGCATAGGCAAGTATAAACCGGATGGATTGACCGCGAACTACGGTGAGAATGTCTCCCAGTAGTCGAGCCCCTCACTTGCGTGAACCCTCTAGCCACAAGTCGAGCTTTAAAGCAACTTCCCTTTGCATTCAACGAGTTTGAACACTTGCAGGATATGGCCTTGCGGCTGGTGGAAGGTCGCAAGAATCCGTGTGGTTCTTCACAAGAGCGATATTCATCCTCCCTGCCTTCCACCGCACATGTTCGGGGCCATGGAAGGCTTGGGAAAGGCTAGTAGGCTCATCGGGAAGAACAAGGCTCGTAGCAAGGGCCTGGACAAGATGTGTGTTCTAAAATCCATCGATAGCGGGTTCATCCCATTCGGTGGTGGCGGCGCGAGACCTCCGGAGCTCTAGGTCTGGTGCAGCTCATCTAGTCAGGGACATCGTGTTCAAGGTCGACGAGGCGGATCGGCGGCGGCAGATCATCTCGCGCACCAGTTAAACACCCCTCTGCATCTAGAAAGGCCCCTCGTTAGGTAAAAGTGGGGTCCTAATTCGGGGTTGAAGGTGGCGGCGTTTGATCTCTGGAGCAAGTGATCGTGCAAAAGAATGGCTCCATGTCGTCCATAGGATAATCACACATCAAGATCTCGAGGCGCAAGGGCATCCACATCTCAAGAAATCAGGGGGTATTGCCATCAATAACGGAATCTTTGAGCTGCAGTTCGAGGAAGGTCACATGCGTGCGAGCACAATGGACCCGATATCGTATTGACCAGCTTATACGCTTTTGTCCTTTATGCCCCAACAAAAGAAAGACCTGCTCGGGGATCAAGCTTCTTCCTTTTTTCAGTGGGGATGTGTGCAAATGCTCGAGATCCAAAGACCTTCAAATGTAGCAGGCTTGGCTTGCGAGACCAGAAAACCTCGTAAGGTGTCTTATGTGGGACGGAGCTCGTCAGCACCCTGTTCAAGATGTACGTTGCAGTAACAATGGCCTCTGCCCAATAACCTTGAGGTAATCCAGCCCAAATGAGCATGCTTCGAGTCATTGCCAGAAGAGTTTGATTTTTCCGTTTTGACACGCCATTTTGCTGTGGCGTGTAGGGGACAGTGAGTTGGCGTAGAACTCCATGTTCTTGCAGCAAGTCGTCGAAGAACGATTCACAAATTGTCCCGTTGTCGATTCGAGCACCTTCAAGAAGATGCTGCTCCTCTCTGATAAAGAACCAGCCGCCTTTGAAAAAGGAAAGTGTGTCACTCTTGATTTGCCGGAATGTCCAGTATATCTACTATAGTCATCTGTCAAGGTGAAAAAGTATTGAGAACCTCCTAGGGATGGTTCCTGGATTTTCCCTGAGATGTCGGCATGAACTAAACCAAGGACTTGTGATGCCCTATGTGCTGGGGCAGTAGGAAAGGGAGACGCTTTCTGCTTCGCCAATATACAAGACTCGCACACGGGCAGATCTTTGAAACACTTGGGAAGGGGCTCACGATGGCATTCTGTGATAGACATGTCTATCAGCTTGGAGCGATTGACATGCCCCAAGCGAGCATGCCACAGCATGGCCTCTTGATGGAGACTAGGTGACCTAGTCCCATTGAATGGGCGCATCTTTGAAACACTTGGGAAGGGGCTCACGATGGCATTCGTGGATAGACATGTTCATCGCCTTGAGCGATTGACATGCCCCAAGCGAGCATGCCACAAGATGGCCTCTTGATGGAGACTAGGTGACCTAGTCCTCGTTGAATGGGCGATCGATGTGCGCTTGTTACACGTTATGTCTAATTTGTACAGGTCATTGTCTAAAATGCCTTTGAAGACACACCTATCAGGAGACTCTTTTCTGTAAAAACAGCAAGTCTGAAAATCTGCACGCATCAGAAAGGTACGTGATCTCATGACCTGACTCAACGACATGAGGTTCTTGGCCATGCTTGGTACGAAGAGAACATCTTCTAACATGAGGTGTGTGTGATCATGCAGCATAAACACACATGTTCCTCGACCTTCTATCTCAGACTTGTCTTGACCTCATCACTAAGAAGAACCTTGTCATGGACATGAACAAGGTTGAGGGAAGTAAACAACTTCCTCTCGCAAATGTGAGTGGTGGCGCGGAATCAAGGTACCGCCTTCATCTTGCAAGAGCTTGACAAGCGGATGGTAAGGATCCTCACGGATGCCTTGGAATCGCTTGACTTGTCCTTAAGCGCCACGCGTTCGCAGCAGTTTAGGTTGCTTGAGGCTCACGCCTTTCTCTTCGGCATTCTCTTGCCCGTGGCGAGGTCCCACCAATTGCGAGGAACCGTTTGGTGTTGGAAGATTCGCCTTACATTGTCGAAGGTGTTATGTCCCCCTCGAATTTGTTCTTGCCGGTAGAAGGGCGGAAATTGCGGCTAACACCTTCTCGCTTTGCTCTTAGGAACACCGGTGAGAATGCGCGCTTTGCTCCTCCGGAACAATGCACCAATCACTTCTTCTAGAGTGATGGTCAAAGTTGACCGAGGAAGTCGCAGATATGTCTAATGGGTCCGCTTTTGGCTTGTAACAAATGCTTGATAAGAGACGGAAGGCGGTTAGCGGTGAACGATCAACTTGACATTTTGTCTCCGGTCATGGATGCCATTTGTGCATGATGATAAATCTGCGGTATGAGCCACCTTGTCACCTTCTCTCATTTTGAGTGCATAGAACTCTTGCCGAACTGCGCAGAGAGTCATCATGTTCTGAACTTGGTATGTCTTTTCAAGGTGGTTCCAGATCTCAGCTGCAGCAGTGAAGAATTCGACCTCAGGAACAAGGTCAGCGTTTAAGCCTCCGATAAGGAGAGCCATGGCAATGCCATTGAGCAAATCCCACTTGGCAATGTCATCGGCAGTGGGCGGAGGATTAGCTGTTTGTACGGGTTTCTTGCAAGTTCCATCCACAACGGCCCAAACACCACGAGCAACAAGCATGCTCCTCATGCGGACTCTCCATATTGAGTAGCCCTGTCCTTTAAACCTGTCTTTCTCTTTAAGTTCTGAGGTAAAAGAAGGCATGGATGCTGATGTTGCCATGGCTGAGGGCTGAGTGGTTTGATGTACAGTAAGTTGCTGAAAATTGTTAATGAGTGCGTTCAAATGTGCTGCAGTGGACATGAACACTTAGACAGACTATAGAGAGCTATGGCTCTAACAGTACAGGTAAGTATTCATGCATCATATATTTATATGTAATTAAATACTGATCATAATATGCGTGGAGGGATCTGGGAGGTCGGCAAGAGGAGGGGTAGCAGTTATGCCCCTCGTCTTGAACTCCTCAACTTTCCTTCCCCTCGCTATTGAGCAGTTTGCCACTATGGGCAACCCTAAAATAATGCCTTTTCATTTATTGTGACGCTTCGCTTAGGTCAAATCAACCGACATGTCCCTGAAGTGACACTGGTGGACCAATGTGGTTGTATGCGATTCAAAGAGGTGCGAGGAACAATGCACCGATTCGAGATGAGGAATTCCTCCTGCGCCTGGATGTCTCCACTTTGGAGCAGCGGAAGGCTTCACAGGACATGGGCGATGGAGTCTGATCCATCGCAGTTAATGCTTAAGATTACGCAATTTGAGGTCCATGTTTTGAAGGAGATCGATGTGTGGGCGATATCCTGTTGGAGCTCATATTTGCAAATCAAAATTGCTCGCTCTGCGTCAGAATCCAGGCTGCAAACTCTGTTCTTGAGAAACACCTGGTTTGACAGCACAAGGGACAGAACTTTTTCCACACGGATAAGTATCGCTTTTGATTTGTTAGCAGTGATCCTCAATCCAGTGTGGGCATTAGAGTCTGTGTTGTGGTGTCTTGCTGCAGATTGTCGCGTGGCCCTGTGTCTTCTTCTGAGATCAAGGGTTATTTACCGCAGTCTCGAACAAATAATGGGAGGCTGAAGCTTCTGGTCGAGGTGTGGGGCATGTGGGGTTCATCCTCTCCTGGCAACGTGCTCGATAGAGCCGGTTGGCCTCTTGATTTCAATATCCGTGAAGATGTAGGCGCGGCGTTGAGCGGGCGGTCTTTGCGGCCGAGAGGCGGGGTAGTTTTGCTCGTGAGGTCAAGTGTCTACAGGGTGCTATGTGTCTTGGTGGACATCCTCCTAGATGAGAATAGCTAGAGGATCCACCTAGATGTGAGCCTCTACGATTGCCACCTTGCCTCGGCATATTTCAAAGTTGTTACACAAGATGCGAGCATGGCTCGATACCATGTGAAGTAATGTTGAAGACTAGAAAGTCGAAACCTAGATTGATAAGATAATGTACAATACAAAAATGTTTGTCTAATCTACTTCTTAAACTGGCCATAGTGTCGCTTCACTAAATGACCTTTCATAACCCTAACGTATACATGTTATTAATACCAAAGCGAGTTTTAGAACAGCATAATATTTGAAGCGGCTGAATATACATCAAGCGGCTTTTGACGTGAATATACGCGAAACGGGGTTTTCGATGGGCATTGAAATGTGTATTTGAGCATACCCTGCAGAAGAAGGCACACAATTAGGGTGTCGTGAAATTTTATATATTTTAGCGGCTTACAATGGTAGCGAAGGATTTGACCTGTAGACCATTGTTTTCAATGGAAATGATGCCCATGTCGTTAGTGCATGCCATTCGTTAAACAACGATGAAATGAACATGGCGACCATCTCTGCAGCATCGAAGGGAATGCATCGGCTATTTCTATGCGTGCTATACATCCAATCCGAACACGGTCGATGTCATTGTGTACAACGAGGCGTGAAGACCCTAAACACGCCGTAAGTGACACACCTAGGCGGCATGCGGCGCCCAAGTCATGCTCAAAGGCTACGTGCATTGGGCGCCGGCATGCCGGCACCCAAGATTCATGGCCTTTGGCAATGACTGGACGTCCAACAAACACTTTCCTTCTGCCGAGAAACTACCTGAACCGTAATGGCTTCTCCGGACTGCTCAACATCGGTTAGACACCCTAGGCTAGTGGCTAAGAAACCACAACCGTGATGGCTTCTCCGGTGGCTATCAAAACAAGGAGCATGGGGAGCATAAGGGCATGATGAAGAAGAAGAAGAAAATGAGGCATGAGGGGCGCCGGCATGCCGCCCTCATTCAACATATACTTTGTCCTCAATTATTTGTATATGGGAAAGTTAATGGAGTGGTAAGCCTGAAAGTTGGAAATAAGAGGTCTTGAGTTCAAGTCTTCTTCTAGGCGCCGCATGCGCATGCTGAAATGAACTTTTCATGTTGTGTAGGGAATAGGTAATATATGTATCGAAATGAGAGCATAGTATGTGTTGTAAAAGTGATTGGTTTGGTTTAAATTCTTATTCTAATAATTTGCATACTTGAACTCAAAATCATGGAAATTATTTTAAATTTCAAAGGTTTTCTAAGCACCGTTTGAAATTACCCATGCCCTAATATTCATGATCTCAAATTTCACTTGAATCGGAATGGAGAAGAGAGACATGACACGGCCAAGTTTCTTCCCTATTCTCGAGCTCGTGTAGGCGCGACTATCTTTCTCTGGAGGTCATAGCAATTGAATACGTTTTTGTATGTTGGACACCATCTTTGTGAGCGACCAAGGCTGCGTCGTGATCGGAAGTGTGAAAGGTGGTGTGTTTTTCTCATTCTCTTGCGCAAGCAAGCGAGCGTGCCTAATATATGTAAGTCATAATGTGCATGGGTGCGGGACAAGTGGTTGTAAGCCCTAGTGTTAATGCGAGCACACCGCTCATAGAAAACCTATTTAAGGGGCAGCATGCCCTATGGAGGGAGCATAAGAGCATAGGGTGCTAGCATATTGGCACCTTCATTGATATATGTTATTTGCATATCATAAAGTTTTGTTGTCTCCTAAAGTTGGTAAAGTGGTAAAAAACTCGGCTAAGAATCATAGATCGCGAGTTCGAGATCCAATTGTAGTTTTTATATTAGTTAAGTTGAGTTTCTTTTAGGGGCCGCGCACCACACACTTGCCGTGCACCATGAGGCAAAATTTTGTCCAAACGGACCAAACCCGCGACGGGCGAATAAGACCCAAATGCGTAAACCGAGAACATTAAGAATCATGGGTTTTGGGGATCATGTTGAATCGAAATTGGTCCGGGGTTTGAAAGCGGCTTCGTATATTCAGCCGCTTCAAATATTATCGTGTTTTAGGTTATATTTATATATCTTCACACAAGATCTGTCTCAAAAAGTGTGAGTTTGCGCGTGGCGTGTGGATGAATTGAATACTGATCCTTCATGGTGATTTTGGCAGCCTATGGGGACGGTGCAGCTGGCGTGGAGGTTAGTGGCTCAATGCCGCCGCACAAAGGGTGGACATGAGCGGAGAAACGGGCGGGAGTCGCCGCTAGGCTGGGTCGCAAAGACGCACCCGGATGTTGAAGATGCGTGAGGAGCCGCACCCGACGAGCGTCAGAAGAGCCTGTAGGCCGCCGCCATGGTGTGGTATGTAAGTCCATGTTGTCGCAATAAGCCGGATTGATTTATCGTGGACTGAGTAGATATTGATGCCAGTTCCTATCTTCCAGCTATGCAGAGTGTGGACAAAATGGCAAATGAAACACGCACCGGGCGAGCGCATCCAGGGGACATCCAGAAATCCGCTATCGCAGGTAACGTGGTTGGTGGAGGGGGAGTGCTTGTGGACAGTAACGAAAAGGCAGACTATGTTACAGTCATTGTTGCAATTTTCTGTTACACTTCCAAATTGCAACATGCTATGTAGGCTTGGTATTAAGTTGATGATTCCGCTATCTCTTCATCATCTGCCACCATCTTAACATGAACCTGGCTCACTCTCTCATCACCTCACCCTCCTAAGTACACCCTCCCTCTCGCAAGCATTGTTTATGATTTCAAACATATACAATGAAAACCTGCTTATGTTATAGTCCTTTGTTACAATTTCATATAACACTTTCCACGTGGAACACCCAAAAAGTTAGTTGGCTTGGTGTTCAGTTTGTGATTTTCTCCTCCACCTTCTCTCACCATCTTAACAACATGCAAGTGGTCTCCTGACCTTATACCTCACCATTAAGAGCTTATCATTAAGTTTGTTGGTTTGGTGTTAAGTTTGTGATTTTCTTCTCCACTTTCTCTTACCATCTTAACAACATGCTTTTGGTCTCTCCTTTCACCTCACACTCCTAGTTAATGCTCCAAAGATGACACCCATTTTTTGTTTCCTCTTTGTGTTGCAACATGATGACAATGAGCTCCCTCTCTCACAAGATTTTATTCTTCCCCTCTTGCTTTTCCTACAAAGAACAAGAACTCTATCTCTCTCCCTGTGGGTATCATTCTCTTTCCATCTTACCTCCTTTGCATAGCTATGCATTTATGATTAATCTACTTCCTCTTCAAAGCACCCTTGTGTCCACACCTGGTTTTGTTTTTAAGCCCCAGATACACAACTGAAACTCTTGTTATTACCTAATTATGTAAGGTAGGATTCCACATTATTTATATGTCTATCTATATATACGGTTGGCAGGCCGACTTGTTCTGTATAATCCTATATATATGACTAAACACGTATTTATATATATATATATATATATATATATATATATATATATATATATATATATATATATATATATATATATATATATATATATACGATAATGAATACATACCTTTATATATAGGTACAAAATCATAGGTATGTCGCTAGTAGGGATTGCTAGAATTGTATCCCATCAATTCGTCTCGGCTATCATTGAGCTACTCCGCAAGATTGTCGGATTTGTGTCCTCGGACATCCAAGGCCATCACCGCAAGTACTTGTGAAAACCATCTCACTCTCATGCCCCTCCATGGTGTGAAGTAGCTCACCTCAAGTGAAGACCTTGTGCAAAAATAAAAAGTATGCAGAGGACTTGAATGGGCGGAGGACAAGCTTGCGGCCATGCCCCTCTAAATGCGGGCGACATGAAGAGTTTACTATCGTACCACCGTAACTCCATGATGTAAATAATTATCTTGTACCATGAAGAGCGTAATCTAGATGTTAGGAAAGTCAAGTTAATCCCCATTGGTCAAGTGTACAAGCAAATGACAATCACATCCTTGTCACCATGTGTCAGATGCACAACCGGCCGGTTGTCAGTTCTTTGTGGCACTAATAGCATGATCATAGTGAAAACCCGCCCGAGGTCCGAGGTTTTAATTTAGCAACCTGCAGGTACTATTACTAATCGGCGCACTGCACGTGAGACGAGGGTATGCTTTATACCATATGGCCCCGCATACTGCAGAGATAGGGCATGCTTTATAACAAGTGGCTATGGGCATGCTTGCTTTATACCATGTGGCCCCGCACACTGCAGAGATGAGGGTATGCTTTAGGGCGGGTTTACACTAGAGTGGTCATGACCACTGTGTGGATTGAGAGCTTTACTGGGTGTTGTCCATAAACCCTTATACACTACTCCGCCATGCCATGGTGACATGGCAAGTTCTCTCACCAAAGCCGCCAAGAGCTACCGGCTCATGTGTTTTTAATTTTTTGAGAGTGGCAGCATCATGTAATTTCACATCATACAATCCCCCTTAAACGGAAAGACATATACCTAGTTAGATCCACAATTACCGTGGTCCTGAATGTGCAATGCCAATTGTGTCGCCATCGATGCATCGTAGTTCGGCCGTCTTGTGTCCGCTCTCTGACCCTGGCCCACCATGCTTTCACCCTATTGACTCACTTCATTTTGTAAGTGAAGCGACCTCTTTCCACAAATTAGAACTCATTTGGAAACCATTGCTTTGCTTGCAGGACATAGATTCATTTTTGCGTTAGCCTCGTGAAAGTATGTTCTCGACGTTGGTGGTTTGGGCAAGGTCAAGACTGCAGGCAGGAGCGTCACAAGGCTCACAACAGGTGGCTCGCAAGGCTCACAAGTGAGTGATGTTGGACATATAACCAGCAGGGGTTAATATGATGACCTAGTTATTTAGGGTTACGAGACTTTATTTTGTATATAATACTTTTGCCCTTTGTTGAATACATATCGCCTTTGTTTATTGCTCGCTACTCCTTGCATGCTCACTTGCTTAGCTAGATGCAAGAGGTATTTGCACATGGTACGAGCCCTGATGGTATCTCCTTTGTATCTTGCAATGCCACGTGGTGGAGAACGTGGCGTGGTGAATTTCCTTCACGCCACAATCACACATTCCCCACCCACTCCCAAACCGCCATGGACCAATGAGACACTCGATAATTATCGAGTTTTGATACGACGGTTTTGGAAGAGGCAATTGCAGAACAAAGAAGGCTCCAATTTGAAAGCAGGAGCAAAGAACGGATAAACATCATGAAATTGAGGCTTGTAGAAGCGTTCAAACAAGTGACCCAAAATCGAAATTGAAGAAACCACCTATATATCAGCATATAGATAATAGCAATTGCGGTCTAATTTGGAGTTTCTTGATGATGCTATTGCGTAAGATTACGATTACGAATATCCCGATTATGAATATATATATTACGTGGTGGAATTTCATTGTAATCGTATTGAGATACGTGTAGCTCAATGCGTGCAAGGGATACTTTTCTAGAGGTTATGCATGAGCAGGAGAAGCGCGCTACATGCACTCTCTTCCTTGAAGGAAGAATATTCGTCATTTGCAACATATCGCAATCAATTGTTACTTCTTCTTGGGGATTCTAATTTACCTCCCTTGAGAAATTCAAGCGGACTCACCATTCTTTTCGGAGAATCTAAATCTTTGGGGCATGATTGCCCGCCCATCGCGATCCTGTGATCGGGTTTCCACGCACAAGGAGAGGAGAGCGATTAGGGATTGCATTGGATTGCTCCATTTGGATAGATGAAGAGGCGGCTAGGGTTACACTCCGTGACACATGTAGTTTAGCTTCACGTTACTGAATCCCAACGCTTCCTCCTTGTAACCCTAACTTGTAGTTTTCTTAGGTCTTTTGTTTCACATTTTACCCTTAGCTAGATGCAGTTATTGTGCCTTGGCATCTTTGATCTTTTCTAAGTCCCCAGCCACATCCTGTTGTCCCAGTTTCTTCGTGTCGATTAGCTTAGTTCCGTCTTTCCGCACATCTTGCAAACACAGACATGACAACTCCTACTTTCACATCGATATTAAGGACAAAGACAGTTTAATGGCACTAGGTTTGACATATGGAGTGTGAGGATGAAGTCAACCTTACTTGCCCGTGGAGTGCAGGCGTTATTGATGGTTCAAATCCGGATCGGGCACTCCTTCTAATCCTATGGCGGCGGTGCTACAGTCACGGTTGCACAGAAGGAGAGATGGGATCAGTTGAACAGCATTGCTGTTGCCTTGCTGATCCATGGGCTTGAATCCGATCTTGTTCCTGAAGTAGAGTTTCTCACCAATGCCAAAGCAATATGGCATCAGCTTACTGGAACTTACAAAGTTGAGACAATGATGAGCTTATGCGCAGTTAGGCAGCAATTCTATACCTTGCGCATGAAGGAAGGAGATTCTGTTGCAGCATTCACCAGCCGATTTAGGCATTTGCGTGCCCAGATGGCTGCTCTTGGCACAACCATGCAAGAGGTGGATGCGGTTGCTCAACTTCTCACCAGCCTGCCTCCCAGTTACCAAACATTTGTCACTACACAGAACTGTCCCATTCGAGCTGCTGGCCAGAACGTCAAGCTCATAGATGTTATTGGGGCTCTTTATCAAGAGGAGATGAGCCGCCAGATGTCATCAAGGGGCCGGCCTCGTCGACAAAAGTATTTTCGACAAAAGTCGCTTCAACACTAGAGGCGAGGGAGAGGCCAACCACTTGCTCGAGAATGTTACCTACCCTCCTACCTCAAAGAGACAAGGTAATCAGAATCGTGTGGATCTCACAGGCATTGGGCCGAGAGTGCGAAAGAAGAAAGCCGGGAGCCTCGGCAACACCTCGACTGCGTTGCACACACCACATCACAATCAAAGATAAGGTTTGAACCTCGGCCTAGTAAGCCGATGGTGAAAATCTTCACGGTTGCACGAACACTCAAGCGAGTGATGTAGATAGTTGGTACCTTGATAGTGGTGCCACGGCTCACATTTGTCGTGATGAATTCCTTTTCACTAGCTTGACTCTTACCACTTTCGACAAAGTGTATTTAGGCGATGAATCTAGTTCCTAGTGCATATACATGGCAAAGGAGTCAGAATTCCACTCCATGATGATCTTTTTAGTCCTCACGATGTTCTCTATGTGCCCAAGATGGCCAAAAACTTATTGTCACTCGGTGGGATAATGAAAATGCAAGACACGGTACTTACAGGTTTAGAAACCACATGTTGCTTTTCTCGTCGCAACTCTCCCTCTCTTTTATTTTCAAAGTTGTCTTAGACTCGAGTTATATCGTCTGGATATCTCCTGTGTCGTCGTGAACAAGTCAACTCCACCAGCGTTGGTCATTTAACAATGTATGACAGAGACTTTGGCATGCCGTCTTGGGCATGCAAATCGATCTAAACTTGTTGATCTTTCTAAGCGGGGATTACAGGGAACCTCTTCCTCGTTGCTTTAAGGACCTGCCCATATGTGAAGTCTGCCTTAGCAAAGCAATGGAGACCCCTTCCAGCCAGTTCCATTCGATCCATAGTCGGAGTTAGTACATGCCGACATCGTGGGAGACTTGAGGAGATCTCTTGGTGGAGCACAATATTATTTTACCCTCACGATTCTGAGGATATACTTGGACCTATCCTATGGAGCATAAGAGCGATACCTTCCTTTGTTTCAAGAGGCGGTTGCTTGTAGTTCAAAGACAAGCGCCACAAGTTAAAAATGTTCCGCACCGATAATGGTGGAGAATTTACGAGCTTTGCCTTTGAGCACTTCACGGAGGCGAAGGCATTATCCATCGACTTATAGTCCCATATACGCCTTGAATGGTGTTGCGAAAGAAAGAATCGAGGATGAGTATGGCGAGATCCATGCTCCTATGGTCCGGATTACCTCCTCCTTCGGGCGAGTTATCTACCTACATATTGAATCGCCTTACCTCTCACTGCATTCACTGGCACACCTTCCAACTCTTTTGGAATCGCAAACCAAGTATTCACCATCTGCGCATTTTTGGTTCTCGAGCCTTCGCCTATGTACTGCGAGAAGAGGCGTAAGCTTGACAATCGTTCGGAGGGTTGATTTTGTAGGCTACGGTAGTGACTAAAGCCTATAAGCTCCTCGACATACAAACCATGCGCGATGGTAGCTCGGAGTGTTACTTTTATTGAGAATTTGACTCCTTCATCATCGATGCTTCTCTTCTACGGTGTTGTGGAGGATCCTACCCGACTGCTTTGAGAATGACGATTATCCGGATGATCGATGGTGAGCACGATGCGGTATTGATCTTCAACGACACTAATGCTGTTCCTCCGATTGATCGCCTCCGCCATTAGCCCTTGCCCCACCAGCGGTCCACGATCCTCCAGACGATCCACAAGATGGCGGATCTACCATAGGTCTGTTCGAGCCCAAACTACCATTCGATATTTGAACGAACTTAGCTCTTCTCAAACTTGACTAATGAGGCTGACCTTTCACCGCTCTTCAACTGTCGGCCCAATGTTCAGCTCGGTCTACCGTGAGCATCGTCCTCCCTCTCGTGGGCCAGGCCGTTATACATCCATTGACTTCCGTAAGTCGGTGTGTACGCACCTTGTCCATCATGTTTCCCTTTGTCATCCCTTGAGCTGTCACTCAAGGAAGCCTTTAGGCGGATAGAGACAAATGGAAACATCTGAAACGATAATTTACTTGACCTCATTCGAATGGTACTGAAACTTGTCCCTCGTCCACGGCCGCAAACCTATAACACAGAATGGGTATTTAAACATAAGTTAGATTCCGATGGCAACATAGCACGCTATAAAGCAAGACTACGTACGTGGGTTCACACAAGTACACAGTGGATTTCAAGAGACTTTTTCTCCGTGATGCTCCCAATCTATCCGCCTTATGCTTGCTTTAGCTGCTGAGCGTGATTTAGAGTTGCAGCAAATGGACGTTAACGCATTCTTGCACGGATTACGGAGGAAGAGCTGTATATGGAGCGACGAAGGATCGAAGACCACGAACATCCGTAATATGTATGTCGACTTATCAAGTGTATATATGGTCTCAAACAAAGCGCAGGACTGGAATGCAAGGTTGGATATCTGTCGAAGGCCTTGGTTTTACCAGAGCCTGATCCTTGTTTATATCTATGATGATGGCACCTCCTATGTTATCCTTTGTTTATGTTGATAATTTTGCTGCCAATGACACTCATCATTAGCAGAGTACAAGACATGCTACTTGAATTTGACATGGTGATGTCGGGGAATTGAAGTTTGCCTTGGTATTCAAGTGTTGAGGATACGTGCGGAGGGTATGATAATTATTCATCGGTAAGTACATCTCGAGATCCTTGCGTTTCAACATGGACAAAGCACATCCCGCCAATACACGGTGCAAGTGGAGTGAAACTTACCAAGGCGGATACCACTTTTACGACCTTGATATTGAAGACATGAGGGATGTTCCCTATCGGCATGCGATCGGCGGTTTGTTGTTTGTGAGCAAGCTGGACCCGACCAGATGTCACATATCAACGACCTCCGATTTGGAATGTCCTGGCCGTAATCATTGGACTGCAATCAAACGAGTCTTTCGTTATCTGAAGGGAACACATCATTATGGCTTATGCTACAAGAGGACAGGAGTAGTACCTATCGACTTTATCTGTTGTTGGGCATCGGATGGAGATACACGCAAGAGCTTATCCACATATGTATTCTTCCTTTCATCTGCAGCTGTCACATGGAGTTGTAAGAAATGAGCAAAGATAGCCTCTCGATCGAGGCCGAATACAAGTGCCTTACCGATGTCAAAGAAGCCGAATGGGCACGCTCCTTCTTATCCTCAGTGCACTGTGAACAGGTATCACCCACAAACACGATAATTTTTGAAGGGGATATCATCTCCCATCACAAAGACCCCCCTTGTCACGAGAAGAACACCTTACCTAGAACAGCATATGCCCTACTTTGATAATGCACACACTTTCCGAGGTCATACTGATAAAAGTCGACTTTCAAGTGAACACCCTAGAACCGAGCATGAGGGGTGTGGGCCCGTCTCGCTTTTGTAGAATGTTTAGAGGGCTGCCATTTTATATGTTTATTACAACCGAAAACTTTTACTTTGAAGTGGTGGAACACAATGAAAACAATCTGCATTAGAGGGAGTCTCATTTTAATCGTCAGAAGAACATTGCAACAAACATCCGCTAAAGGAGGGAGTGGTCATCGGCATCGACAATAGTCATTGAAGAGTGCGGCTGGCGACTCATCCATGCCTTGCATCGACACCGAGTCAAGAACCACCATTCGGACAAGCGGTCCATATCGTCCGCCTCAAAGTTATCGTTCTCTCCATTGCTTGCTCGTCTTCAATAGTATCATTCTGGCCCACCATCCGACGGCAGGCCACACAAAGATCTAGGGTTTGTCGACTCATCCAAAAGGTCGCCAATGTAGTCTTCAACCTTCCGCACTCAATGCACCACTTGGGCTTTAAGGCAATGCTGGCCCCTTAAAATGAACAAAGTTAGTTGCCCATGCGCCCATGCAAGCATCCTTAAAATCAACAAAGTTGAGTTATTGAAAAGATATGGAGTTTGAACCCAAGACCTATTCTTTATTAAGCCTTTTCCCCAAACGCTAGACCAACAATCCCAAGTTGCAAACTCATTGATCCACTACATATTGATTTTGTTAAAGACAGCCTATGAGGAGGGCGCCGGCCGGCCGGCGCCCATGGGCAAGGCAGGCGTGTTGGTGGGGGCTGGCCGGCCGGCGCCCAAGGAGGGCAGGGCGCTGGGAGAGGGGTGTGTTAGGGAGGCGCGCCCACTGCGACATGGGCAATGTGCTAGGAGGACGCCACGCCGCATCCCTCCGCACCACCAAAACCCCACGGTGGTGCGCGGATAGGGAGGGCGCCGGCCGGGTCCCTCCACGCGCCACCAGAGGGCCATCAGGTGCCAGAGGTGCGCTGGCCGCCGGCGCCTCCTCCCCGACCACCAGCCTTATGCCCGACGGGTGGAAACGGAGAGCCGCCGCCTCCCCTCCGCGCCCATTGTGGCCCTCCTTCCACGCACTTCGCGACGTAGCACTTCCATCAAAAATTCAAGAGGCTAACCTTAGAAGCAACCTTGGAATGAAGGCTAACTTAGAAGCAAATGTCATTCAAATCGAGCGATTTGGTCGGTCGAGTGTAGAGGGTACTCCTCCTAAACATCGAGCGTGGACAAAAAGCGATAAGGGATAAGCTCATGAGTCAAAGTGCCAAGATAATGATGACAATGGAGGAGAAGTCTGGACCAAGTGATGACGAAGGATTGAACTGGGATGAGTGAAACCAATTGCTTTTTCCGGGTCCCAGAGTTAATGTTGTAAATCTGGTTGCTGATGTTACTGTGTTAGGGAAATACCCTGTCCATGGCTTTTGTGGTGTCATAACAAAACCACATTTTCCTCCCAAAACTGAGTTTACAGCCATCCCTTCCCGGCAGGAACGGCCTTCCTCACCGTTCCTACTTTGCATTATTCCCGTAGGTTCGAGTTTGCGACCACCATTCGACACAAACATTGCTGGATGGAAAGTAGTAACTTTACCTTCGACACCTTTTTTCGGAGCTGCCGCAATGCCTTCAAACGCTTTAGGGCCCATCAAAACCCCTTCGAGATTATTTATGGAAAACCCCTTCGAGATTATTCACCCCTTCAAAAATTATCATGTTCACAACACTGCATCGCGGATAATCAATCCCCTAGTTTTGTAGTAGACCCCTAGGTTTCACGCCAGACTAAACATATCGAACCAAAGATCATTATGTTAGGGATGTCAAGGCTAGGGGGATCATACAACCTGTTTACATTCACACTGATGAGAATACTGCCGATGTCCTGACAAAATCACTTCCAAAACACAAGCACCTTACACATATGGATGGCTTGGGCCTGATAGATTTCACTAAGTACCTTTCTGCTGCTTAGCAGTTAACTTACAAAACGAGAGCGAAAGCCAGCCTAGAGCATCACCTCTGTTCTCTACCTACTCTGTGTAGCTGGTCCTAGCTTGGATTCGCCTTCAGAACCCCTGCATGCACACATACACATAGGTATTCAGGCCTGCAATCTCAGTGGATGAAGCCTCACTTCTAATCAAACCGTGACTTACGTTAAATGTCTTACCTTCTGGAGTCTAATACCATGCCTCGTCCTTCTCTTCGGTCGGCCACCTTTTCATGTTGTAGCCTCTATCCGCGAGCCGCCCCTACCATTTCCTCCATACGCCTTGGTCGCCACGAGCGCCTTCCTGCTTCCGTGGCATGCATGAGAGTCGAGCTTGTAACATACGCTAGCCCTCTTCCTCGCTATCTCCGTGAGTCGCTCCAGTCCTCGCCCTTCTCGCTTCTCAAGATGCCACAAGACTGTCTGTTCGCCGCGTTGTTGGCCACCATTTCTTTCTGCCAGACGAGCATCCCGCCCAGCTTGCAAGAAGAAGCAGCAGTATGCCCACCGCACCTTGTCCTCGGATCGGTCGAGCTCCTCCGGGCCGGAGGTCTCGTGGTTGCGACTCCTAACCATGTTTATCAAAGACCGGTAAGATGATTGTGTAGCCGGCTCACAAGTGACCGCGGCATCGGCCAAAGACGCGGTGCCGCACCGATCCGGTCGAAATGATCCGCCGTCATCGTTTTTAGGGCTAGTAGAGTTTTTATTTTAACCCCTTGTGGTTAAGTGGGAGTGTTGGACATATAACCAGCAGGGGTTAATATGATGACCTAGTTATTTAGGGTTACGAGACTTTATTTTGTATATAATACTTTTGCCCTTTGTTGAATACATATCGCCTTTGTTTATTGCTCGCTTACCTTTGCATGCTCACTTGCTTAGCTAGATGCAAGAGGTATTTGCACAAGTGATTTTTCTTCTGCCAATAACTTTCCATTGCTTTACATAGTGCCCATCCTTGGGGCGTCAGCTGTTGGCAATTCCTTGCCACCTCTTGCTATGCGAGGGTCGCTAGCGGGTCCTTTCTTATAGGTGCATCAAGCATCTTAGTCTGGAGGCAATCAGCTCCATCAGGATGAAGATTGGGTGCAAATTGCACCTGTCCCCACCAAACGACTTCATCGTGGTAGTGAAGAAGGAGCCAAGTGTGAAGGCAGAAGCTGAACCTTTGACAAGTGGCAAGAGGCTGCCCCTCTGGAGGTCTCGAGGCCACCGGGCCAAAGGTTGAGGGTCGATTCGCATAATGGGGAAGGTGAAGGAGGGGGGCGACCTACCTAGCTGCAATGACAAAATCTTGTTGAGGTATGAGGCGCCACCATCAACAGTCAAAGGTTGAGGGTCGTATCTGCACAATGGGGGAAGGTGAAGGCGAACATGAAGGGCACGGTGGGAGGAAGGGTGAGCCACCACCCTCTCCCGCGTGCTATTGTCACCTCCCGGTCGCGTGCTCGCCGCCTCCCGCTCGCACGCTCGTCACCTCCTGCTCGCGCGCTCGTCATGATTCAATTTACCACATCAAGTAAATCCACATAGTACCAAGTCAAGTTATTCTGAGTAATTATAGCTCTTTACAAGAACTACAACCATATATTTTTATTATTTAATATCCTGAAAATATATCAAAGAGACTTTAAATTTTATCTTTATCTTGTGGGTTAAGCCAATGGAAACGAAGCCCCCATCAATGTTCTGTTGTGTAGTTTGACAGGTCTATTTTATACCCTGGATTATTTTCATTATTAGTATTTTTACCTTACCCAATCGCCTATCATTTGGAACTTCCTCAATTCAATGCAACATACCGCACGGTAAATTTTCAACAAGGTAGGCACATGCAGGGATGCAAGCTGCTCGAACTTGAATTCAGAATTTTCCATCAGGGATGTCAAGTTTCATGGACCGCTAGTTCCGAAGCTGGCTGAGGCCGTTATTTATTGGATACAGACTGGGATTTACGCGTTCCAGATGTACAACAAAGGGGTGTAACCTATGCTCCTTCAATCTCCAGTGCGTTGACGTTGTGTCCAAGCTACTAAAGGAAACATCATCCAGGGAACACACCTGTCACGCAAGACATCTTCCCGGAGTAAGCAAGTATTTGAAAGCTTCGACAATACATATCACAGCTTTGCCACAACAGGCTCGGATTTATTATTGCAAATACCTCAGCTCCATGGCATGGCAGGATTGTGAGCACAGAAATTAGGATCAAGCCTGCAGCATATTTTCTACAGCCTCATGACATCATATCCTGCCAGTAAAGCGGTCGGGTTTGTCTGGCGGATTCCTGTTGCAGATTCCAGCATTACAGGACATGCCCGGTAAGTTACAAGGTACAGTTACAAAGCTGTGAGTTAAAGAAGCAAGAAGCCAATGCCCGTAGCAGATGCAACTGAGCAAAATATAACTCGCCATGTAAAACTTTCGAAACACTTACCAAGGAATGAGGGAACCGAAGAGGAAGTGTTGCATAATGGGGACCTTCTCCAGAACTTCTGCCTTGTACATTTTCAGCATTCCACCGTTCACCTTGCTCCATGTCGGAACCCCGCTGACGTCGTCAATCATCGGAGAGTGCTCAGCTAGATGTCCCTTCTTCACGGATTTCACAAACTGGACGCAACCAAGATATAGATATTCCTTCGAGAAGTTTTCAAGAATGTCAGGGTTATGAATCGACTTGGGTTTCATGTATTTGTGATCAATCAGCTGCGAAGATCCGAATACAAAAGGAAGAAAATGATAGTCATCCAACCCCCATACTCCGTGCGAGCCTGCAGGCTCCAGCCAGTATGTTGTCTGCATCTTTCTCATCAGATTCAAGTAAGATACCATCACTCTGGAAACAACTGCCTGGAAGTCATCAGGTTGGAGCAGCCCAAGCCTGGCCAGACAGAGCAACCAAGCAGCAAAATTTGCCTCATGACCAGTTCCGTAGTCAATCCTAGTGGCATTCCCAAAGCTGTCAGCAAAGTAGGGGAATATCTCTCCCACAGCAGCGCGGACAGACACTGGCAGGATGGAAAACATCAGCTGTGGACCTTGCTCGTCCAACCTAGCATGCCATTCCCTATACGCTGGATTGCCGTACCTCACAGGCTGCTGCCTGGGGGGAATCTCATCCACCCACTCGCTCATCACCGACAGCACCTTCAATATGGCATTCACCGTGCGAGACTCCTTGCAGAAATCTGAGAGCTTATGACCCTTGATGGACTCGCTGAGGGCTACGACGAATCCCAAAAACGTCTTGCCAGCTTCAGACTGGTGGAAAAGCTCAATGTCCTGCGTTGAGGTGATCCGTTTCCTGGGAGTCTGGAAGGAGTAGGGAGGCTGCACCACCGGCACCTGGCGAGCCTGCGGCACCGGACTGAGAGCCGCCAACGACATCCCTGGATGCCCAGGCACAGCAGGAGGCCGCATCGGCCTAACGTTGATGCTCGGCCATGACACCGTGCCTCCCTGCGACCCGTAACCGAACGACGCTGCTGGCCCGTAGAATTGCCCCGGGCTACCTGGAGTGACATTGGATTCCGACGAAACAGAGTTCGGATTCGGATCCGGAGGCTCCTTGAATACCACCGGACTCGGCTCAGCAGCAGGTTTGGAACCTTCCTCTACCACCAATTGCCGCTGCTCCCCTTCGGATCCCACCTGAGCTTGCTCCCCGCCGGAGTCCGATCGTGTAGCAGGGCCCGGCGCTGCAGACGGAGAGGCCGGGGATGCAGCATCGCTAATCCCAGGACTGTCCATAGCCACCACCAATGAGAGCGAACCAGTTCAGCAACGGAGGTTTTAGGATGCAAATACCTTACAGCAATTCCCTTGCTTCAAACGGAAGCAGACGAGGTACACAAAGGAATCAGTAGGACGTCCAATTCAGAATGCATCACCTCGGATTCTGTATATTCTGCATCAAGAATTCTAGGGTTTACAGACAGTACTGTCCTTGGCACAGGACTTGTGTCATACAATACTCTATGTCTAGGTGTCATGGCCGAACCCAGATGTAGTTGGTCCAGAAAGAATGGTCCGTCTGCTCTCAGCTTGTAATACATCCGCTGCGAGTCAGACTAGTACATCAGTGTCCAGAAGAGCAGGAGACTCTGTGCTTTCTTGCGTGCTCCCACCACCGCCAGCACCAAGGACACTGTGCTCCACGCCGTAGAACACGTAGATGAAGACACCAATCACCAGCCAGATTGATACTCTGACCCAGGTCGATACTCTACATACGGAAAGAACATGTCAAGTGGGAAGGAGAACACTGTAGCTGGCAGTCTGTCAGATGTGAGGTACTTGATGGATTACCCGAGATTCACGAGGAGATAGACGTTGATCAGAATGCTGGCAATTGGTAGCCCAGGCACAAAGGGGCAGATGAAACCTGGAGGGAATGGGGTCATCATCAAGCCTGCTTGCATCAGTCAGATAGCGAGTAAAGAAAACGAGCTCCTGCACTACCTCCTGTTTGACCAAAGCTGTGACGTTCTTCATCTTGATCGATCAGGAACAACACTATTGTGCCCGCTACGAAGACTGGAAGTCCCACCGATCCCAGGGTCCACCTAAACCAGCTGTACAACGCGGAGATGGTCAGGATGACAATTCGACTTCGACCCCACAAGCTTGTGTAGAAGATACAAGTGCAGGCTTTGGACCCGAGAGCTTGAGCAGATGAAACAAGTACTGGCGAGAAAAATACTTTGCCAATTTATCTGCGGACGTTGCTAAGCTGATACAAATGACTCCAGCAGAGACGGCCGCAATTGCGATAGATGCAGCTAGTCTTCTCCTTTCCTCTTTCGAAGTATCTGGTGAGTCAAACAGTGTTAAGAAGAGATGTAGGAATGCTAATTGACTGGTTCGGAATGAAGGGGGTTTACCTGGTGTCGCTTTCTCCGGGACCAGCAAAAGACTCTTTTGCTGTGTCTCTTTCGGGGAGGCATGGTCGTCAATGTCTACATCTGAAGCTGTAGCATCCTCGACTGAAATGTCACTACTGCTACTAGATACATCGCCCCTATCCTTGCCAGGTAAGCTCTGCATTGAAGCCTCGGAGAAGAAAGACATGACGGGCGAAAAGTACCTTGTTGTTCCAAAGAAGGGGAATGCAGAAATTGCATCCGATTTATTTCCTACAGAGCGGGGAGAAAGCAATGCTGCACTTGGGGAGGCGGGAACGACTAGTGCAGGCACCCCAGATCGAGTAGGAACATCATCAATAGGTGGAACGTATCGTAAGATCAAAATAGCTATACCCACAATAGTGAACGCCAGAAGTGTTCCAACGCTGACCTGCAGACACAGAGCAGGATGAAGACCAGAGGACACAACATAGGGGAAACAGCTGAAAGACTCAGCAAAGAGTACCCACAAGAGTCTCCGAGTTTGTGGAGAACGGTAGATCCCATACCATGCCAGATAACTGATCGACATCCATGAACACCGCCATAAGCAACGCTACTATGCCAGATAGAATGGTACCATTCACAGGCACCCGTGTTCTCTTGTTGATATTGCTGAGGAACGGAGGTAGCAAACCATCACGCGACATTGCCATAAGGATTCTCGGCTGTCATAACAGTTGGTAAATCGTTATAAGAAGCAAAGCAACGTAACCTCAGGGGAACATAGAAGAGCTATACGGTACACAAACCTGAGGAAGCAAAGAACCCATAAGAGTGGTGCAAAGGGCAGCCATTGCACCAGCTGACACGACAAACCTGAAGAAACAACAGGTAAGCGAGATGGCCAAGATAAGCTCCAGAGCGTCGGACATTGATGTATATTCAGGATGAGCCAGTGTTTTTAGAGGCAACAACAAACCTACATAGCCCATGGCATGCCGTTATCTGAAAACGCACTAGATATTGGAGTATCTGGATCCATCATTTTGTAGGGAACAAGACCTACAATAACGGTCGACACCAACATATACAGGCTGGCACAGATGAATAGGGCCAAACCAATCCCAAGTGGCAGATCCCGTTGAGGATGTTTCACCTACAATAAAAAAGAAAAAGGTGGATTGTGTTCGTTCAAGCAGTAAGTGAGCAGGAGATCCGGCATTGCAGGCTCTTGCTGAAATTTTTCGCTGCTGAACATGTTCTAGTGTGGGGTCCAGGAAACCACAAAACATCAAACACCATCCGGAATAGTTACCTCCTCAGCGGTGCTGGCCACAGTATCAAACCCAATAAATGCAAAGAACAAGGTTGCTGCCCCTCCAAGTGTACCATTCAGTCCGAAGGGAAAATAACTGCAACAAACAAAGTCCAGATGAGAATGAAATCACTCAAATACCCAGCAAGGCAGACACGTAGTATAACAACTACTTTAATGTTCACCTTTCCACCTGCTCATAGCCTGGCCAACCGTTGTGGAAGCCAGCCCATGCTCCGGCTATTATCACAAACAGAAGGACACAGATATTCCCTGCCACCATGACCGAGGCGAAATTTGCACTCTGCAACATATTGACAAGATTACAAGCGATTACTTCATTAAGATGGTATTATACCATGCTGCCTCCTTCTGCATGAACCTGGGGGAAAAGATGCTGAGGCCACATCTGTGAGACGAAAGGCAATGGTTTGCACCTCTCTAATCCCGATGCACAGCAGAACAGTGACCACAATCACAATGACTCCAGCTAATGGGTCCGCTATCACATCTATCCCTGGAATTTCCCTCCTGATGAATATGGCTGGCAGTTTATCTGCACCTCCGAAAAAGGTCGCCTGCCAACAATAGAGATTAGTGCACAACTCCAAGCACATAAGCACGTGTCCTAGGCAAGTGCATTAAGTTCCTGAGAATCACACACCAAATTCGGAGACACGCCACGAGCAACAGCAGATCCACCGACAGTGTACTCCAGTACAAGGCCCCACCCGATTATCCAGGCAACCCTGCAAATCAGGAGCTGTGCTTGAGCATTCCATCAAGCAGGATCAAATACTGGGGCGATAAGGACCGCACAAGGCTTACCCCTCCCCGACACATGTGTAGGCATAGTGGTAGGCACTGCCAGCCGATGGGCATCGACTAGCCAGCTCGGCATAGCAGAAAGCTGACAGAGCCGCAGCTATCCCAGCGATCAGAAATGAGAGAGTGAGTGAGGGGCCAGCGCGTTCTCGAGAAACTGTTCCTATAAGCACATACACACCAGCTCCAATCGTAGAGCCAATACCTAGGGGCCAAGCAGAAGATCCTGTGAGCCAACATCGCGTCCACACAAGCAATGCCACTACGACAATCTCCAAAAGGATTCCACGTTGCTCACCAATTGGAATCAACTGGGCAGCCGTAAGATGCTTAGCCAGCTGATGACCTGATCGACGAGGAGCTGAGACGTGCTTCCGTCTTGTAAGCTTTTCCACTGACAACGTACCCAAGATTCCAGCAGCGCGACTCCCTAAAGTTGTAGCCATGGCCTGAGGAACTTGGGAAGACTTCCGCATCAAACTTTGCCATGAGGCAGACAAAGCCCCAGCATTTTCAGCTGCGGGAGTTCAGTCATCCTCAAATGCAGCAGCTGTGACCCCCCAAACGTGCCTCCGCTTGCCTCTTGGCACCTTTACGTATACGAGCTCAGCTGGTCGTTGGGCTACAATCCAAGGCGGCACGCAGTGAGAAACCCAACACGTCTGCCGTGATCAACTTGGCCACTGCAGAGATAACACAAACACCTACCACACCAGCATGTACGTCTTTTGGGAAAGCCAGACTAGGACAACCGCAGGGTCAAGGCATGGTGCCACTCACGTTGCTGCGCAGTGCAGTTCTGCGTGCAGAGGCCTATATATCACAAAGATCAACAGCTGGATGCACCGTCCATGGCTGTCGTGCACGCAAGGATCGATGCCTCCAGACGATTTGCCTTTTTGTCCCGAGTGACAGTAAGTACCGATTGCAGTTCAGAGCCGGAATTTCGCCTGGTAAAGTCTTCGGATCCCTCTGAGCTCCTCCACTTCTATTTTCCTGGTCGCTCTATCGACTAACAACGGCTTAGGAGTCACAGCACCGTTTTGTCTGGGCTGGCCATGATTGAAGTATATTCTCTTCTACACCTGCACACCTGCATGTGGGAACCTTTGGGTTGATTGTGGGTTCCTTCGTGACGGTGGGCCAATATGTGGAATATTGTTTGCGGAACAGGATTCCGACTGGAACTCATTTATTGCTCAGAAAAATCTTATTACACAAAGGTGCGGCAATGGTTGTCAGTACCGCGCTTCCTGTCCGCTTCCTGTAGCAGACGAAGTCACGAGAATGTCTCAGGGCGACTTGGACTCCATCTCTTTGAGCTTGGCTGCGTACGAGGGAGGAGCCCTGTAGACAATGCTCCGCTGCCATGCCCTATCGATCTTCCTGGACTGACGCTTATTGATACCCTGTTCAAGCTCCCTCTCTCTCCTCACCGTCAGCATGCGGGCTATCTGTATGGCATGGGAAGTCATAAGGCAGTCAGGCAGGGGGGAAAGGACCGGTCACGCAGGAGGCAGCGCGAAGGGCACAAACCTAATCACAACCAGACCCCTGGCCAGCGACACAACACAACACCATCCACTTACTCTCTTGCGGATCCGCCTGAAGTCACTGGTTTTAAGCTCCTGCCTGGTAGCCTGCATTGCTCGGAGAATGAAAAGTTCACCCTTCAAATCTTGCACATTGGTCTTGATCTCGTCATCCGTGAGCTGCCTCAGCTCCTTGAGCTCTTCCTCTCTCTTTGCAGCCTTCACGACAGTGGAGACTGCTGCTGCTGCCCTCGGGGTGGACACTTGCCGTTGCAACTGGCAATTGCCGAACAGCGTGCTACGGGGAGCTGCCAATCTCACGGCGCCCGGGTGAGCTTCAATCTTCACCCGTCCTTGAGTACTGGTGGAGACATTTACAAAATGCCGGTCAGCCCACACCAAGAAGACAAAGCAGCAGCCACGGATTCAACCGCTCAATCCACTCCCCGAATCCAATGCCAGTGCGAATCCCATGCCACTGCAAATGGCCGCTTCCGGCGCTGCGAAGAGCCAGTTGGTGCACCTCAAGGAGACTCCCACGCAGGGCCGTGCTTGCGCCGCCGCTGCCAGCGCCATCGTCCAACAGCTTCTCGCAGCCTCTCTCGGTACCCGAGCAGATTTGTGGCCAGAGCGGATAGATAAGGTCGACCCCTAATCGCCTCAGCCCAAATGCTATGTATGTACATACTTTGATACTTTTTTGGGACAAGTCTGACTTCACAAAACAAACAAAACCGCCACCAGGTGTGAATTAAGTCAGAAGTCCAAGGTGTTCAGAGTTGTCCCAGCTTATCCCTATTTCATCTACCTACCTATGTAATTTAAGCTAAAGTTAAATTTATAACACTTGGTTAATTAGATCACATATATAATCAATTAAATATACAAAAAAGCATAGTTTGTAGTCTTTCTTAGAGTCCCTAGCCTGAAGGCACATATTATCTCCGGGATGACCCCAGGGTTTCAACAGTTTCATTGTTGAACTACAAGTTTGAGAAGTTCCTAACATCTTCCATGCTCAGACAAAGAAGTTATATCTTTGTCACCAATTTTAGTAGGTTAGTTTTTCATAAAAAATATAAAAATTAAATGAGGTGTTTGTTATGCATGGACAAATAAAAGAGGAGAACTCTTGTTTTGGCTAGCCATATCACTTTTGCTTGCCTTCTAGATGCTTGTACGAGCAATGTAGTCTCACGAATTTATCGAAAGAGGACTGCTGTACAACGTCGTGTTGGACGAAGGATGCATACTCGAAGGAGCTGCACTCACATATCATAGAAAGGACGCAGACTTGAAGGAGCTACACTCACATATCATAGAAAGAACTCATACTCAAAGGAGATGCACTCTCGTAACATAGAAAGTGGACTGCTAGGTAACATGCTAGTTTGCCTCTTGTTTGAAATGATCAAATGGAGCAGAAAGGTTTGATTACAGACAACCATATTTAATCCGACCAATGGCATCTAGTCACGAGGGACTGATGATGCACGAACGAGGTGAGGGTCTAACAATTCTGGAAATCTAACAATTCTGGAAATTTGCTGCTATGTACTCATGAACAATGAAACAAAACACTCTGCCAAGCACAAGAACAAGCCAACGACATGAACGAGAACACACTGGATAGAGACATATAATGTTTCCTGTGGATAAGCTTTTTACGTGCCACATTATCAGTAGCCAAAAAGGTAAGAGCTTGCCCTGTAGTTAGCTTGGACAATTATTAGATTGAAAGCATATTGATATGCTTTCAACCTAATGACCTGATGATCTCTAAATCAATTCAATGGGTTTACTTTTTAACCCTTAGCCTTCAAATCCAAATTCTGACCTTAGGGTTTTTTCCACTCATTGACTCAAAACTTGTGCAATCTATTCGCAATGTTCTCTAATCTAAGGTCCTCGTGATCTCCAAATCAATTCAATATCTTTAATTTTGACCTCCTGACCTAGATGGCTTCTTTCAATTGATTGAAAGAAGCATCAACTTCAGCGAGGGGAGGAGATGATGGGGAAAGCCATGAGATGATGGGGAAGCCTTCTCACAGAGGACATCAAAGGAAGACCACCAAAGGTTACGCTAGAAAGTAGCAACTAAGCTTCATCCCGAAAGTCACCTATTGTGCGAACAATGTCTTATGCCATTGAATGGCTTCATTTGTTGACCTCTTGACCTCCAAATCAATTCAATGGCTTCATCTTTTGAGCTCATCATTTTATGCCTTACATTTTGTTGAAATCTCCGCCACCGCGATACGACCTTCAACAGGCCAGTCGAAGGTTTCATTTGTTGACCTCTTGACCTTCAAATCAATTTAATAGCTTCATCTTTTGAGCTCATCATTTTGTGCGTTACATTTTGTTGAAATCTCCGCCACCACGATACGACCTCCAACAGGCTATAATCATCAAATTGTACTCTCTTAGACCTATCATACATTTGGACCCTATTTCGCAATATCACTAGAAACTATGTATACAACAAAAGCCTTATGGATTGGACTTCGCCATTACGTGGCATGTCTCTTAATGGAGCTTTTAAGATATGTAGATATAAAAGTAAAATTAAAGCTTTCTTTTTGTTTTTCTTTATATTATTATTTCATATAATTATTTTAATAGTGTTTAATTTTACTTCAGAAGAATAAAAATAATAATGCTTTGTATTAAGTGCAAGATGCACTATTGGAAATAAAATCCCGATATGTATTGAGAGAAAAAAATTTCTCCCATATAACCAACAACAATAACTTTATTTATGTGCGCTAAAGGTGAGAAGACCACCCTCCAAACATTATGGGACAGAGCTAGTAAAACATTATGGGACAGAGCTAGTACAACGTAAAAGAGGATGAGACCAAAGGTGCCGAGTGCCCGAGTATGACTATCTTGTATATATTCATATGTATGTATGTTCTACTGTTTGCATTCATTCCTCCGGGTTTGGGCTCATCGCAGCCAGCCCGTATGGTGTGTCATACATAGTACCTGGGCATCCTGCCATACAGATGGCTATGTGGTCTGCATAGTTTGTTTGTTAGACTCATCTTCCGACAGCGGTCCCTAACGATGGCTACAGTATTGCAACCGGACCCGTTGTGGAACCAACAAATTGGTGTGTGTACAGGAATTCTAGTAGGAGCTCCCGCTCACCTCACTATAGGGAGTCAACCCCTGGGAAACGAAGCCTCCAGGTGCAGTGGTGTCAGGAGCCTAGCGCTTTCACTTACGATAAAATGTGTGGGTGGGGATGGGATTTCCAAGGATGGTCGTCCCCAGGAGCAGGAGCACATGTGGCAACAATTTTTTCTGGATCCTACCATGTGGTGGGACAACAGACGAGATAAAAAGAGCTCGCATTGTCCTGACTTCCGGCGTAAGGGGTCCGGCGAGGTCCTGTGGTTAAACAAGTTCAAGCCAGCTTGGGTTGATGAGCAGCTGATTTCCTTCGATATGCAGATGGGTCATGGTGCCTCTCTTTCCAAGTCGAGCTCTTGGGATCGGCCTCAACCTGGCAGGCGTGAAGGATTGGAAATTGGCGTAACGGCTGGAACCGTGAGCATGTTATGTCAGCAGGGGAAGCTTTCTGAGGCCGTTGGAGCCCTGGAATCTCTGGCGCAGACAGACTCTGCCATTTCTCAGTCTCTGTTTTACACTGTGCTGAAACTGTGTACAGCTAAGAAGGATCTCGTTGTGGGGCGACGAGTTCATGATCTCACTGTCAAACTTGGGTACGATTCGAATGCATACTTGGGGAACCATATCGTGCGCATGTATGCATGTGGAGGTAGGCTAGAGGAGGCCATGGATGTGTTCACCAGGGTGGGCAAACCAAATGCCTTCATGTGGTTTTCCATAATTTCTGCACATGCTAAGCACGGGAGACCTAATGAGGCCATACAACTGTACCATGAGATGCGTAGGTCGGGAGTGCAGGCGGATGCTCACGTGTTTGTAGCTGCCCTTCAAGCTTGTGCATTTGCTGCCGACTTGGAATCTGGCAGAAGAGTGCACTGTGATGTGTTGCACAGTGGCATTCCACTTAACTTGTTTGTTGGCACCTGCCTCGTGGACATGTATGCAAAATGTGGGGAACTGAAGATGCACGCCAGGTCTTTGACAGCATGGCGTCAAAGAATGTGGTGACATGGAATGCACTGATTGCTGGGTATGCACAGCAAGGGCTCGGACATGAGGCGCTTGTTCTGTATGGACAAATGGAGCAGGAGGGCCTCATTTTATCTGACCATGTTACTTTTGCTTGCCTTCTGAAGGCCTGTGCACTGGTGCCTTACAGAAGGGCAGGCAGCTGCACTCAGATTGTGAAAGAGGACTGCTGGATGACGTAGTGGTGGGCAACTGCCTGGTGGACATGTATGCAAAATGTGGTGAACTGAAGATGCACGCCAGGTTTTTGACAGCTTGGCCACAAAGGATGTGGTGACATGGAATGCCCTGATTGCTGGGTATGCACAGCAAGGGCTCGGACATGAGGCGCTTGTTGTGTATGGACAAATGGAGCAGGAGGGCCTGATTTTGGCTAACCATGTTACTTTTGCTTGCCTTCTGAAGGCCTGTGCAAGCACTGGTGCCTTACAGAAGGGCAGGCAGCTGCACTCACAGATTGTTGAAAGAGGACTGCTGGATGACGTAGTGGTGGGCAACTGCCTGGTGGACATGTATGCAAAATGTGGTGAACTGGAAGATGCACGCCAGGTTTTTGACAGCTTGGCCACAAAGGATGTGGTGACATGGACTGCCCTGATTGCTGGGTATGCACAGCAAGGTCTCGGCCAAGAGGCACTTGCTTTGTATGGACAAATGGAGCAAGAGGGCCTGATTGTGGCTGACTTTGTTACCTTTGCTTGCCTTCTCAAGGCTTGTGCTAACGCTGGTGCATTACAGAAGGGCAGGCAGCTGCACTCACAGATTGTGAAAGAGGACTGCTGGATAACATAGTGGTGGGCACTGCCTGGTGGACATGTATGCAAAATGTGGTGAACTGGAAGATGCACGCCAGGTTTTTGACAGCATGGCCACAAAGGATGTGGTGACATGGAATGCCCTGATTGCTGGGTATGCACAGCAAGGACTCGCCAAGAGGCGCTTGTTGTATGGACAAATGGAGGAGGCGGGCCTCATTTTGGCTGACCATGTTACTTTTGCTTGCCTTCTGAAGGCCTGTGCAAGCACTGGTGCCTTACAGAAGGGCAGGCAGCTGCACTCACAGATTGTGAAAGAGGACTGCTGGATAATGTAGTGGTGGGCACCTGCCTGGTGGACATGTATGCAAAATGTGGTGAACTGGAAGATGCACGCCAGGTTTTTGACAGCCCACAAAGGATGTGGTGACATGGAATGCCCTGATTGCTGGGTATGCACAGCAAGGACTCGCCAAGAGGCGCTTGTGTATGGACAAATGGAGGAGGGCCTCATTTTGGCTGACCATGTTACTTTTGCTTGCCTTCTGAATGCCTGTGGAAGCACTGGTGCCTTACAAAAGGGCAGGCAGCTGCACTCACTGATTGTCGAAAGAGGACTGCTGGATGACGTTGTCGTGGGCACTTGCCTGGTGGACATGTATGCAAAATGTGGTGAACTGGAAGATGCACGCCAGGTTTTTGACAGCTTGGCCACAAAGGATGTGGTGACATGGAATGCCCTGATTGCTGGGTATGCACAGCAAGGACTCGGCCAAGAGGCGCTTGTTGTGTATGGACAAATGGAGGAGGCGGGCCTCATTTTGGCTGACCATGTTACTTTTGCTTGCCTTCTGAAGGCCTGTGCAAGCACTGGTGCCTTACAGAAGGGCAGGCAGCTGCACTCGCAGATTGTTGAAAGAGGACTGCTGGATAACGTAGTGTTGGGCAACTGCCTGGTGGACATGTATGCAAAATGTGGTGAACTGGAAGATGCACGCCAGGTTTTTGACAGCAGGAACACAAAGGATGTGGTGACGTGGAATGCCCTGATATCTGGCTATGGTGCTTGTGACGAAGGTCACAAGGCACTAGCTTGTTTTGAGGAGATGTTAGTGGCCGGAACTCAGCCTAATGATGCAACTTTTACTTGCCTTCTAGTAGCATGCAGTCATGAGGGACTGGTCCACGAGGGTCGCAAGCACTTTGATTCCATGGCTGAACAGCATGGCATCAAACCTACTCGTCAGCACTACAATTGCATGATTGATCTTCTTGGGCGTGCAGGCCATTTGGATGAGGCAGAGAAGATGCTACTATCATGCGAGGACCAGTGTGATGTTGTGGGATTGACGTCCTTGTTGAATGCCTGCAAAAGTCACGGGGATATAGAGAGGGCGATGTGGTGTTTTGAAAGCATTGTTAGGCTGGATCCTCAGCAGGCGCCCGCCTATGTGCTCATGGCCAATGCCTATGCCGATGCAGGTAGGTGGGCCGATGTAGACAGGATTGAAACGGAGAGAAGGGCAGCAGGGGCTAACAAGAAACCAGCAGTGGCGACCATTGAGGTGAACAAGCAGGTACATCGATTTCTGGTGGGAGCAAGGAGAGAGGATATTGCGCTTAAGGTAGAGAGCACGAATGCACGTGTGAAGCAGGAAGGGGGCCACGTACCTCACACAAAGTTGGTGTTGAAGCCAGTGTGTGAGAAGGAAAAGGAAGATGCGCTATGCGGGCATGCTGAGAAGCTAGCGTTGGCGTTTGGTCTCTTGAACACTCCGGGTGGGACCCCACTGGTGGTAACGAAGAATCTGCGCATGTGCAGTGACTGCCACAGTTCCACGGAGATCATGTCAAGGCTTGAACGGAGAAACATTGTTGTGAGGGATAGTTACCGTGTGCATCGATTCGCAGCTGGCTCTTGCAGTTGTAAGGGTCGACCGTGAGAATCATGAAGAAGTAGGCAGTGCCATCTGGCTGGGGCATGAAGTTGGGCGAGCTCACCAGCGAGGCACAGGCAGCTGTAGGCGATCAGGGATCGGAGCTGCAAGCCTGGAAATCTGAATCGGGGCTGCGCCTGCTGCATTATACTTGTATATGCGGCAGGGGGCGCGGCGTTGTGAACATCCCAACTATGTGTTCCACTTCGCGATGCAGGGCCACAGCAGAGGTGGTAATCACTACCACTCCGCCCATCCCTCAGGTGTGCTTCCTCCTCCTCTCTTGTTTCTGCTTCTCACAGTTGCTTCTTACTAACCACTATCAAGCTCCTTCCTTCTCCTTCCCCACTCACCCGTTAAGCATTGTTGACATGATGTGCAATCAATCACAGGACGGAAGCTCGGATAACTTGAAGGCCTGCGGTCTGGTCGAGCTGCGGATGCACTAACCCACCAACTCAGACGCAAGGCTCTCCGCAACCAAGTTTGCTCTTCTCTAGCCCACATCTCTTGGGTGGCGCTTAGGGTGGGGAATTAGCTGTCCACTGATTCTCCAAACGGTCGCGTGGTAATATTTTGTGGGGAGTGGCAATATTTTTCCAAGTGGCCATGTATTCAGAAGTGCGGCGAATGGGAAGATGCCGGATATTTGTGTGCTTGGCCACAACAAAGTGGTAACATTGCATCACCCTTATACATAATATACAATTACGCACATTCCTTCAGGTAGACGACCTTGTCTTCTCCTTCAGCTCCCCGGTAAATGAGCCTGTCCTCTCCTTCAGCTCCTTACCATAGCTGCCATCCTACCACAAGAATTGACTGTGACTGATGCTAAACACACTGCCTGATCCAGATTTGCCATGCATTCACCATGGACAAGGCAGCAGCAGCAGAGGAATAAGCAAACCCTGAAGCGTGTTGAGTCGTGAAAGAGACTGCGGTAGTGTGGATTCTCAGGCTTGGAGGGCTTCCTGATGAGGACCAGTGGAGCAGGTGGTCGTCTGAGGATGGGGAGCAGATAGCAATCGCAAGGCGAGCTCATAGGCAGAGAAAATGGCACCATTCACTATGTAAGCCCGCGCCACAGCAGCTCCAAGGCCTCGAAACAGGACGGAATATCCTTCCTCCTGCACACTCTTCCTCAAGCAGTCAGCAATACCGGCATATCTCGGCTTAGTCGGGGACTGGGCCTGCAGCCTGGACTTGACGACATCCAGAGGGTAACAGCACACCCAGCTCACCACTCCCGCGAGGCCACCAGCGGTGAGCATGGTCATGACGCTCTCTTGCCCGTTCTTCCGGCACCCGGGCGACAGCTGCTCCCTCACATACTCGTAGGTGACGAAGTAGACGGCATGGCTCGGGGCGTCTCGCAGAGCTGTGATGGTAAGCCCCCGGTACAGGCCTCGCACGCCTTCAGCTCGGACAATCTTGTTGGCCAGAGCGTGGGGCCCGATCTCCCGCGTTCCTCCCAGTCTGGCCGTCTCTAGCTGCAGTCGGATCTTGATGAGGTCGACGGGCGTGAGGATGATAGTCTGGATTGCGCCTGCACCTGCTCCGGCCAAGGCTGTCTTGGAGTACGAGAGGGGATCGCGGGAGCCGGGGTCTGATAAGGCTCTTTTCAGAAGAGAGTAGGCTTGGAAGGCCACGGCATTCTGCAGCAATCCAGGACGGTGAAGGAAAGCAGGACTTGAGGAAGAAAGGACGAAGCAAAGATGAGAAAGGCGTACTATACCTGGAACCCGATGGTAGCAAGCGGTGGTCCCATTCCTCTGAACAGGGTCAGAGGACCTTCCGAGGCGGCAATCTTACGCATCATCGCAACAGCGGAGACAGGGTCAGTGGAGAGACAGGAGCGCGGCTGCTGCAACCGAATTCTGACGGTATCCAGAGGATGGCCGGCCACCACTCCCGCCATCCCCCCGAGCGCTCCCGCCAAAAACTCCTTCCCCCAGGAGCCCGCGAGGAACTCCGGCCAGAACTCCATCTCCGGTGATTCGTCTCACACCACTGCTGGCCTGCATGCGCAGCGCGGAGGAGAGTGACATGCTGTGACCTACACAATGACAATTAAGGCTGTGAATCTTGAGCAAGGCAGAGCTCAGCGTACATGCATTTGCACTTGCCAGGAAGAGGCAGATCGCGCCGTCCGGATCCCGGGGTGCACAGAGCGCTCGTCCGCTGCCCTCTTATCCTCTGCCAGTCAAGATCCCTTATTCACGCCTAGAAACACGCCTTGCATCTGCCAAGCGCCCGCCAACATCCTTTGATTCGATCCTTGGAAATCGCCTCTCTCTCTTCCCTTTCTCCTCCAGGCTTTCCTTGGCGAGCAGCTGGTCAGGCCATCCCATCCCATCCCATCCTCCTCCTCCTCTTCTTCTCGGTGAGACACGCAAAGCGTCAATAATAATCAGCCTCTTCCTCGCCATGATGCTCAGACACCCTGAAGGAGTCCACTGCAAAGCGAGCTCGCCGCCTTACTTCCTTCGTACGTCGGCTATACAGACAAGTATTTGTATGCACAGGCTCAGACAATCTACACCGGTACCTTGTCCTTGAGTTTCTGCGAACGACCTGCGGGTCAATGGCAGTCGACGAATCCAAATGCGGAGGGAGTGGAAATCGGAGTGTCTCCGTGTGCATTGAAAGAGAGCAGTTACCAGTATCACCGCATTCCTACTGGCTTCCCTCACCACGATCGCAACCTGCCAGTTCATTCACGTCAAGGGTCCATGGCTGCAGTTCCTGGTCAAGTTCCATTGCACCAAAAGGAATTCGAAGACGCTCGCCAGCCAACCCTCAGTGTCACGACTACATATGGCTACAAATAGTGGAGCCACACAAGCTTACGTCATCCGTTCCTCTCCTTCGACAGTTAAAGTTGTCTCTGGACATTCCACCTGGAGGCTGGAGCGCACCACTCCGCCTCTCCTCGAGTCGACCAAAAGTGAAGACCCCAATTAAGTGAAGCTGCTAAAATGGCGCGCCTGCAGCTGCAGCTGGGTTGGACGATGTTTGTCTCCTTCGCCGTCATGTACGCTGTTATGCACACGCATTGGCCGCAGACGAGGACCCCAACAGGACTTGTAGGATGGTGACCGGCACCCCGGCCATCAACGGCTTCCCCTGCAACACGGCGAGCGCCACCGTGGCAGCCGACTTCAAGTCGTCCGTGCTGGCCACGCCACGCAACACTAACGACAATATATTATTTAGGGTTTTGTGGTGTAGAATCATAATATCATACACCGTAGAAGGTTTTTTTATTTTTATTTGTTTTTAATTTTAAATAATTATTTACTTAGAAGTAGAAAAATAATCATGTACTTGCCGAAAACCAAGTATATAGATTTTTCAATACTCGAACCAGCCCGATTTACCAATACTCGAACCACCCCGCTCTAGCTCGCGACTAATTAACCCCAGAAGGCCGGCTGCCTTTTTGCCCCATTTTTGGCGTTTTTGCTGTTATTATGAATTACTAATTACAGGAAAATCTGACCTCAATGTTCTCAATACCACAATTACCGTGAGGACCTCCTCTTTCCAACCATATGATCAGAAAAAAGCACCACCCCCTCAATGAACATGCACAAATTTCCATAGCCATTTCCATCCACCTTGGGCACGACCGTGAGGTGAGCATCTTTCTTTGCCTACCAATGTGTACATACTTGCTCGTTGAGCAAACTACACTACTAGATTCCCCACATTCAGCACAACAAGCTCGCAAAATTTAGGATGAATTCGAGTTTCTTTCATTGACCAAAACAATTTTGAAAAATCAAATCCAACATCAAACCAGTCCAAAACTAGTGAACCCCCTTAGCGCCCAGCTCCAGCAGTGAAGCCGGAGTGTACCCCCAATCCCGCACGTACTGTCCCCATTACCGGCGCCCACCCGTTCGCGACCGCGCATGGCCTGGCCCTCCTACCCAACCCAAACAAGCGACAGGCCGTCCACCCACTACCACCAACCGGTGCCTCCTCTCTCCTGTCCTCCATCGCAGCCCCCTCTCAATCCTCGGACTTTGCCTGCCTTACAAGCCTGGGAAACATAAAAACAACTTGCCTTACCTCAATCTTCAGCGGGTGCCTGAGACTGCGCGGAGGAAACAAAAATGCATGTGATCTTCCCGCCACCAGCGCATACCCGCGGCGCCCCCCCATTGCGTGGCATACTCGGACAATCAAGTCACACGCCTCTAGAACTTGGAAACGCCCTCATCTGTCACGTTGAAATGCAGATAGCAAAGTGCTCAGTTCTGTTGTAGACGAAGGGAAGCCTGTGCTGGCATTCGAAGAAGTTTGCCCCGTCGACATCCTTCTGCACAATGCTCATGTTTCCCACAAGACGGGAAGGAGTTACCACCACGTTCCTCAGACACTTATGCGGACCAATCCAGATGCACATGTGAAAGGGCTCCCACTCCGACCCAACTGTCCGCATGCAAGTCTTGAATCCCCATTCTGAACCCGCGACATAATCTAGCTCCCTCTCTATCAGCTGCCAGAGATTGCCGCCAATTCTCCTTTCCTTCTCAGAAGAATTCTGATGCGCCCCAACTGCTATTTCTTTCTCCACAACTACAATGTCGAATTCGCTCCCGAATAGTGCAGGCTCAAAAACCATGGTAACTGCCAGCGTTCCAATCTCGATCGTCAAGCTTGCCGTCCGCAACACCTCCACACTCCTTATCGCAGCAAGGACTATTGCGACGTGCTTGCCTAGCTCCTTAGCGCGCTCTAGCATCCCCTGCCCAAGCCGTGCAGCCGTTGCTCCCATCTGCAAACAGGGCTCCCTGAGGCTGCATTTTCCCCTAGCCCTTCCTCTCCCACAGGCTCCTTCGACTCCTCTGTTCTTGATGTGGGATACAATTTATGTTTGTGGTTGGAGGTCAAAATTTCTTGAGCGCAAGAATTGTCTTCACCACCTTTTTCCCTCCTGGGTCTCAGGGGCCCACCGCCTTAGCGCCGATGCACCTCACTCACGGCCTTTAGGAGTTCCAAGTGGTAGTAGGCGAAGTTCGAGTCTACTTGCTGGATGGCTTCCTCCACATGGGCCCGCAAGGCTCGATACTCCCACCTCCATTGGTGCTCGTAGTGCGTGCTCCCCCACTCGGGCCGTCGCCTTCCGCCTTCCAGCCGAGCCTTGGCGGCATCTCGAGAGGCCATAAGGGAAGCCTCCTGAGCTCCCCGGAGCCGCCGCTCACGGCGTGCTCCCTTCCCCTGCTCCGCCTTGCATCTGCCAAGCGCCCGCCAACATCCTTTGATTCGATCCTTGGAAATCGCCTCTCTCTTCCCTTTCTCCTCCAGGCTTTCCTTGGCGAGCAGCTGGTCAGGCCATCCCATCCCATCCCATCCTCCTCCTCCTCTTCTTCTCGGTGAGACACGCAAAGCGTCAATAATAATCAGCCTCTTCCTCGCCATGATGCTCAGACACCCTGAAGGAGTCCACTGCAAAGCGAGCTCGCCGCCTTACTTCCTTCGTACGTCGGCTATACAGACAAGTATTTGTATGCACAGGCTCAGACAATCTACACCGGTACCTTGTCCTTGAGTTTCTGCGAACGACCTGCGGGTCAATGGCAGTCGACGAATCCAAATGCGGAGGGAGTGGAAATCGGAGTGTCTCCGTGTGCATTGAAAGAGAGCAGTTACCAGTATCACCGCATTCCTACTGGCTTCCTCACCACGATCGCAACCTGCCAGTTCATTCACGTCAAGGGTCCATGGCTGCAGTTCCTGGTCAAGTTCCATTGCACCAAAAGGAATTCGAAGACGCTCGCCAGCCAACCCTCAGTGTCACGACTACATATGGCTACAAATAGTGGAGCCACACAAGCTTACGTCATCCGTTCCTCTCCTTCGACAGTTAAAGTTGTCTCTGGACATTCCACCTGGAGGCTGGAGCGCACCACTCCGCCTCCTCGAGTCGACCAAAAGTGAAGACCCCACCAAGTGAAGCTGCTAAATGGCGCGCCTGCAGCTGCAGCTGGGTTGGACGATGTTTGTCTCCTTCGCCGTCATGTACGCTGTTATGCACGCATTGGCCGCAGACGAGGACCCCAACAGGACTTGTAGGATGGTGACCGGCACCCCGGCCATCAACGGCTTCCCCTGCAACACGGCGAGCGCCACCGTGGCAGCCGACTTCAAGTCGTCCGTGCTGGCCACGCCACGCAACACTAACGACAATATATTATTTAGGGTTTTGTGGTGTAGAATCATAATATCATACACCGTAGAAGGTTTTTTATTTTTATTTGTTTTAATTTTAAATAATTATTTACTTAGAAGTAGAAAAATAATCATGTACTTGCCGAAAACCAAGTATATAGATTTTTCAATACTGAACCAGCCCGATTTACCAATACTGAACCACCGAGTGGTCTCCCACTCCGACCCAACTGTCGCATGCAAGTCTTGAATCCCCATTCGAACCCGCGACATAATCTAGCTCCTCTATCACCGCCGAGATTGCCGCCAATTCTCCTTTCCTTCTCGGAAGAATTGGCGCTCTCGCTATTTCTTTCTCCACAACTACAATGTCGAATTCGCCCCGAATAGTGCAGCTCAAAACCATGGTAATCGCCATTGCCCAATCTCGATCGTCAAGCTTGCCGTCCGCAACACCTCCACACTCCTTATCGCAGCAAGGACTATTGCGACGTGCTTGCCTAGCTCCTTAGCGCGCTCTAGCATCCCCTGCCCAAGCCGTGCAGCCGTTGCTCCCATCTGCAAACAGGGCTCCCTGAGGCTGCATTTTCCCCTAGCCCTTCCTCTCCCACAGGCTCCTTCGACTCCTCTGTTCTTGATGTGGGATACAATTTATGTTTGTGGTTGGAGGTCAAAATTTCTTGAGCCAGACGAAGAATTGTCTTCACCAGCCTTTTTTCCCTCTGGGTCTCTGTGGGGCCTACTGCCTTAGCGGGCTGATGCACCTCACTCACGGCCTTTAGGAGTTCCAAGTGGTAGTAGGCGAAGTTCGAGTCTACTTGCTGGATGGCTTCCTCCACATGGGCCCGCAAGGCTCGATACTCCCACCTCCATTGGTGCTCAGGTAGTCGGGCGTGCTCCCCCACTCGCTGGGCCGTCTCGTCTTCCAGTCCTTCCAGCCGAGCCTTGGCGGCATCTCGAGAGGCCATAAGGGAAGCCTCCGTGAGCTCCCCGGAGCCGCCGCTCACGGCGTGCTCCCTTCCCTGCTCCGCCTTGCAGTTTCCTGGCGTCGCCACGACCTAGATTTGCCCCTCTACTTGACGCAGTCGGATCAGCAACTTTTGCTCCTCCACCTTCCACTAGTGCCGATCGGCCACCTCCCCGCTGAGGCATTCTACTTCCTTCTGGAGTTACTCCGGGACCTGAACCAGCTGAGTGGTCTCCTTGAGCTCCTTTGAGAGCTCCTAGACATCCAGTTGTTTGCTTCTACAGCGGATCTTCTCCGCCCCGAGGCTGAGTTGGAGCCGGTCCACCTCTCGCTCGAAGTTCTCGATCTTGCCTTGCAGAAGTCAGTTCCTTTCTTCCACCACATGGAGCCGCAATTCCAGGGTCTCCTTCTCCGCTTCCCTTAGCTGCCGCACCTCCTCAACCCCTTGGAGCTCGTTGGGAGTTCCCTTAGCTCACCAAGTGCATTTCATTTCCATGGGCAACCCGAGCTTGGCAACCTTAGCTCGCCAAGTTCCCTTACCCGGGTCTCCCTTTAGGTTGGCGACCTCCTGCTCTCGCTCCCTCAGTCGGGTTATGGTTACTCCAGCCGCTTCCCTCTACCAATTCCAGTCCCGGCGGTAGTGTTCCTGGTCCAACCTGGCTCTTGCCTCTGCGTCCCTCACTTCCTTAAGTTGGGACTCCAGGGCTTGTCGCTCTTCTTGCCGGGCGGTCTCTTCTGCCTCTCGGGCTTCTTCCGCTGGTCGCCAGTGCCTTCTCGGTTGCGTGTTGTGCCTTCTCCAGCTCTTGGCTCAAGGCCTCTGCTTGGGCTTGGGCCTCTTGCGCCTGTTTCGGTCCTGTAGAGCGGACCTAGCCTCCCGTTCTGCTGTTCGGTGCTTCTCCTCCTCGATTCTTGCCAGGTTCTCCGCCTTCAGCCTGGCAGCCTGGGCCGCTTTTGTTTGGCCTTGGAGCTTGACCATGCGTCGCCGAGTGGCCTCGACCTCCTGCGTCTTCTCGGAGGCTTGTTAAAGCCCCTGTGCCATGCCGTCCGCTAGAGCGGTCAAGACCCTCCGAGCTCCTTCGACGTGGCGGGTGAGCTTCCTTCAAACTCACTTCCTTAAGTTAGGACCTGTGGCTTGTCGCTCTTCTTGCCGGGCGGTCTCTTCCGCCTCTCGGGCTTCACCGGGTCGCTGCCTTCTCATGTGTTGTGCCTTCTCCAGCTCTTGGCTCAAGGCCTCTGCACAGGCTTGGGCCTCTGCGCTGTTCGATCGTGAAGAGCGGACCTAGCCTCCTGCTCGGTGCTTCTCCTCCTCGATTCTTGCTGTGTTCTCCGCCTCACCGGCACTGGCCGCTTTGTTTGGCCTGAGCTTGACCATGCGCCGAAAGTGGCCTCGACCTCCTGCCTTCCTGAGGCTTGTTAAAGCCCCTGTGCCATGCCGTCCGCTAGAGCGGTCAAGACCCTCCGAGCTCCTTCGACGGCCGTGGCGGGTGAGCTTCCTTCAAACTCACTTCCTTAAGTTAGGACCTGTGGCTTGTCGCTCTTCCTACCGGACTGCGCCTCCTGCTCACCGGGTCGCCTGTGCCTTCTCATGTGTTGTGCCTTCTCCAGCTCTTGGCTCAAGGCCTCTGCACAGGCTTGGGCCTCTGCGCTGTTCGATCGTGAAGAGCGACCTAGCCTCCTGCCTGCTCGGTGCTTCTCCTCCTCGATTCTTGCTAGGTTTTCCGCCTCACCGGCTGGGCCGCTTTGTTTGGCCTTGGAGCTTGACCATGCCGAGTGGCCTCGACCTCCTGCGTCTTCTCGGAGGCTTGTTAAAGCCCCTGTGCCATGCCGTCGCTAGAGCGGTCAAGACCCTCCGAGCTCCTTCGACGTGGCGGGTGAGCTTCCTTCAAACTCACTTCCTTAAGTTAGGACCTGTGGCTTGTCGCTCTTCTTGCCGGGCGGTCTCTTCCGCCTCTCGGGCTTCACCGGGTCGCTGCCTTCTCATGTTGTGCCTTCTCCAGCTCTTGGCTCAAGGCCTGGGCTTGGGCCTCTGCGCTGTTCGATCGTGAAGAGCGACCTAGCCTCCTGCCTGCTCGGTGCTTCTCCTCGATTCTTGCTAGGTTTTCCGCCTCACCGGCACTGGCCGCTTTGTTTGGCCTCGAGCTTGACCATGCGTCGCCGAGTGGCCTCGACCTCCCATGTCTTCTCGGAGGCTTGTTAAAGCCCCTGTGCCATGCCGTCGCTAGAGCGGTCAAGACCCTCCGAGCTCCTTCGACGTGAGCTTCCTTCAAACTCACTTCCTTAAGTTAGGACTGTGGCTTGTCGCTCTTCCTCACCGGCGGACTCTGCGCCTCTCGGGCTTCTTCCTGTGCCTTCTCATGTGTTGTGCCTTCTCCAGCTCTTGGCTCAAGGCCTCTGCTTGGGCTTGGGCCTCTTGCGCCTGTTTCGGTCCTGTAGAGCGGACCTAGCCTCCCGTTCTGCTGTTCGGTGCTTCTCCTCCTCGATTCTTGCCAGGTTCTCCGCCTTCAGCCTGGCAGCCTGGGCCGCTTTTGTTTGGCCTTGGAGCTTGACCATGCGTCGCCGAGTGGCCTCGACCTCCTGCGTCTTCTCGGAGGCTTGTTAAAGCCCCCAGGCCATGCCGTCCGCTAGAGCGGTCAAGACCCTCCGAGCTCCTTCGACGGCCGTGGCGGGTGAGCTTCCTTCAAACTCACTTCCTTAAGTTAGGACTCCAGGGCTTGTCGCTCTTCCTACCGGGCGGACTCTGCTGCCTCTCGGGCTTCTTCCGCCTCACCGGGTCGCCTGCCTTCTGCGTCAGTGCCTTCTCCGACTCTTGGCTCAAGGCCTGGCGCCTCGGGCTTGGGGCCTCTGCGCTGTTCGATCGTGAAGAGCGGACCTAGCCTCCTGCCTGCTATTCTGCTTCTCCTCCTCGATTCTTGCTAGGTTTTCCGCCTCACCGGCTGGGCCGCTTTGTTTGGCCTTGAGCTTGACCATGCGCCGAGTGGCCTCGACCTCCTGCCTTCCTGAGGCTTGTTAAAGCCCCTGTGCCATGCCGTCTGGCCAGAGTCAAGACCCTCCGAGCTCCTTCGACGGCGGGTGAGCTTCCTTCAAACTCACTTCCTGTTAGGACCTGTGGCTTGTCGCTCTTCCCACCGGCGGACTCGCCTCCTGCTCACCGGGTCGCCTGCCTTCTCGGCACGGCCTTCTCCAGCTCTTGGCTCAAGGCCTCTGCACAGGCTTGGGGCCTCTGCTTCGATCGTGAAGAGCGGACCTAGCCTCCTGCCTGCTATTCTGCTTCTCCTCCTCGATTCTTGCTAGGTTTTCCGCCCTCAGCCTGGCAGCCTGGGCCGCTTTTGTTTGGCCTTGGAGCTTGACCATGCGTCGCCGAGTGGCCTCGACCTCCTATGTCTTCTCAGAGGCTCGTTAAAGCCCCCAGGCCATGCCGTCCACTACAGGAGTCAAGACCCTCTGAGCTCCTTCGACGGCCGTGGCGGGTGAGCTTCCTTCAAACTCCTTTGAAGGTGTGGGAATCTCTCGGCCCACCAAGGTCTGCCAAACCGCTCGTCGGAGTTAGTCTGGACCAAGCGCTCCGACCTCAATTAGGAGGCCTAGGTCTTCTCCGTCCTGCACTGGACCTTCCACCTCCTTGGCCCTTTTGGCAACTCCTTTTGTGCCCTCCTACGCTTGGGGTCCGGTGGGGGCGACGGAGTTCGGGATCTGGCCCGTTTTCCCCTCTTAGTGAGGGAAAGCACTAGTTCGTGGTGCGGCTGCTGCTAATGTCCGCCCGCCCCTTAGGCCGTGTCTCGCTCCGTTCGTCCGACAACCAACTTCGCTTCTGCCCACTCTTCATTCACCGGTAGGGGTAGTGGTGCGGCCACCTCCAACGCGGCCACCTCCAACGCCTTCTTCTTCCAGCCCTCCGTCCTGGTCCGGCGTGGCTCCACTGGGGCGGCTAGGGTTGGCCTTGTCACTGCTGGAGTTGCCCCCACTGGCGCAACTCCTGGCTTTGCCAGAACAATCCCAATCCAACTCCAATCTTCCTTGGCCTGATTATGCTGGGTCCAAGGCTCTGCTGTAGGCCTGCTGTCCGGGACTTGCTCCTCCTCATCTCTCCCCGCAATCAGCAGGTGCATTAACCTCCGGCGGAGTGTGCGCTCCTCCTCACCCTCCTTAAGGAGGTTGTTGTGCCCCCGGACATGTAGGATGAAGGGGGACAACCCCGGCGAATGCAACTTCCGTGCCTCTTGCTCTATCCGGGCGAAAATGATCCGCCCCCAATCCGCTCGATTCCCCGTCAATGCAGCCTGACCAAGGCTTTGTGGCATCCTACGAGGTAGGGCTTCAAGCTTGGAGCTGACGAAAGTGGTGACAAAAGTTTTGCTGACATGCTTGGAGATTGGTCTAGAGGTTGGCCTGGAGGAGAAACAGTCTCTGGTTGGGTATTTCTCAAGTTCAAATTGGAGGGTCCAAGAGCTGCATGGTGGGTTTCGAATCCGGTGATAAGCCACTCTTGAGCGTCTTTGCTAGGTGGACATCTTTGGGTGAGGCGAAACCCAATAGGTTGTCCCCAGAAGATCTACCTTCATGAGCATGTTCCAGAGGACAATAATTTTGGCCACCGCCCTCCCCCGCTGGTCCTTCATGTTCGACATCAACCACCCATTGGAGGCCCTCTGGGCGTCTGTTCTCAACAGCGCCGCCTTTGCAACCTCCAGCTTCCCCTTCCCCTTAAGTGGCTCTGGCACCACCCCTCTGATCTCCTCCGCGGGCCGGTTGTACAGCGTCTAAGGCTCAAGGGTCTTTGCTGCTTTCTTGGGGGCCATGCCGCTACGCTGGTCGCCTCCCTTGCAAAGTAGCTCCGGCGCCGTTGCAACTCCCGTCGTCTTTAACCTCAAAGGAAGAAGGTGCGCTGAGACGACCTGAGCCCTTGAAGACGGAGCGTTTGAGCGCTGGAAGAGCAACCGCCAGAGGGCCGGGTGACGAAGCACGAGAGACTGAGAGAACTGCCAAGACACCAAGTCTGGGAGTCTTCTTCTCTCAGCTGCAATTCAGCGGGCGTAATTATCGCGCGGGAAGGTGTCCTTTCGTTGCCAGTAACTACCACCCCTCTGCATCTTGTATAGCAGTTTCACGCCCGCCGCCTTCTTGGCGCATGTCCTCGGGTCTTGACTACCTACCTGTAACGGCTTCTGGCAAGTGTGTGGTTCTGGCTTTCTGCATGTCAGACGGCCCCATGCCACCATCCATGTGTCATCCTTCCGTAATTACGACCCACTCTATCGGACTTGCCTTTCTCATCCCCACAGGACCCCCCTTCGGACCTTCTCCGGTCCTCCTCCGGAGCTGCTCCAGACCCTGCTTTCCTTGATACCTGCGACCATCCTCAGGAGCTCCTCCGGACCTTGCCTATAGCGGAGTTGCTGCCACTCCTGCGTAACTGGCCAGATAGGCCTTATTATCCACGCGTATCCCTTATTTTTCACACAAAAGGTACGTTCTCGCTTATGTAGTCACCTTGGAAGGGTGTGACTGTTCACATCTGGGATCTGCTTATCTATCTAGGATGTACCATTCAACAAGAGGAAGTCCAACTCATTCAATAAGGAGCTTCTCCTTTGTCTTCGTCGCTGCGGTGATAAGCCAGCTCTTGTGTTGGTGGCATCCAGTGTCACGCCTTCATCCAGTGCCACCAACCGTCGCAATATGGCGAGAGGAGTGTCCCCTCCACTCGCCCTAAGGCCTACGCTCCCTTGGGTGCCTAGGGTAGCATACTCTAGCCCATCCACGCCTCTGCATGCACACAAAGCCACATTGTGGTGTCAGCTAGACAATTGCATTTGTCTGTATCGCACATGGAAACTAAACCATGCTCACAGGCTGGAAGTCTGGCCATTGCTCATTGACAAGCCTTCCGGAGGGAACCCGTCCATGAGCAAAAAACACACAAAATAGTTTTTGCCTGTCTGCAGGCAATTTTAAGCACAGAGGGACCACTTGGTTTCATGCCTTTTAAGCAATATCACAATGCTTGTCCTGGACCAGCGCAGTCCCTCTTAAATATTCGGAACACAAGGGGGGCAAAAATCACTCGGGAAAAACAACCAGTTTTTTTACGAGCTTTTCTAAAACATTTGAGGTTGGCCGATACATCAGCGCAAAGCGCATGCTCGTAAAAAACAGCCGACCTACATTTGAAAAAGACATCCGAGTAACTACTTTCAAAATGAGGGTCAACCGGCACCATGTAAAGCGTTCAAAGCTAATCTATGTCTATTGGCTCCCCTTATAAACAAACCTTTTGGACAATATTGAGTTTGAAAGGGCTTTAAAATGTGGATCTTTGAGTGTCTTTTTCATTATAATCAAACTTCTGACACCTGAGAAAACCTTCAAAACCCATAGGCAAGCATATCCTTGGATGAGTGCACCGGTCGATAGGAGCACTGCTAGTCAAAACGGACGCATCTCGTCTGTTGTCCGACCACGGTGTAATATTGCGACATCCTGTTCGAGAGTGTGGCGCAACGCGATAGGCGAAATGGCGAGGCGCACTGGGCGGTGATGTGCATAAGCATTGAAACCTTGGAATCGATGCACAAATATAGAGGTCGAAACGGAAACCGTGATAATGGAGTGGAGAGGAATGGCGTGGCCGTGGCCACGTGGCTACACAGAGCACCGCAGGGCCACCAGTGGCCGAAGTAGGGAATATTCAGTGGATATGCGTTGTGACCGGGACGAGAGAATCTCGTCCACCGTCTACTTGGGTCACCGATGACGGGCTAGAGGGGGTCTACACCGGCTCAAGAATAACATTAGAGGGCTCATTGTGATGGCTTCGGCTATCCGTTGTCATGTACCTTTGCCTTGTTCCATGGCATGTTATGGGAATCAATAATTGAAGCACACCAATGGGGATGGAGATGGCGTTCATTTTTTCTAATCTAAAATTCTTCATGCTCACCAGAATGCCAGGCACATATGCTCAAAGGTCCGCCGTCCAAAATCGGTGCGAAATATCCTTGACCACATAATGCCAATTGTGCTGCCATCGGTAGCGTACCGCGTAGTCTGTCCTTGTGTCCATTCGGACACCCCGTCCACCATGCCGTTCACCCTATTGACTCACTTCATTTTGTAGCGGGAAGCGCACCTTCTTCCACAAATCGTGAACCTTATTTAGAAACCATTGCTTTGCTTAAGCGAGGCGGACATGGATTCGTTTCTGCGTTAGCCTCGTGAAAGTATGTTCTCGTACGTCAGTGGTGGTTTCAGTGGTGGTTTCAGTGGTCAAGATCAGTGGCAAGTGGTGGTTTCAGTGGTCAAGATCAGTGGCAAGGGAGCGGCTTCGCAGAAGGCTTCAATAAGTGGTTTCTCGCGAGGCTCACAAGTGAGTGATTTTTCTTCTGCCAATAACTTTCCATTTAGAGATAAGTGTAGTGTCAAAAAAGGCAAAAAGTAGAATACACAAACGTACATCTAAATCAAAGAAATAATAATTATTTGAGATAAGAGAAAACAGAGGCAAAAGCTAACAACAAGGCCTACGGATGATGAAGAAACTTAGAAAGACAAAGGTTAGAGAGCTTAGGGATATAAAAAGAGAAAAATTTGCTTAAGGTAAAATTATTTTTCTTCTTTATCACCACCTCCACCTCTAGCATGTGGTCTCTATTTTGGATCAGCGGTTGACAATGTCTTTCTCTAAGTTCCGGGTTAAATAGTGTTGAATCTTATAATCCCTGTTGTTCTTTGATGGCCATGTGTGGAGTGTGAATTTGTGTCTAGGGACACCGTGAGGTCCACATTCACCCTCAATGTCGTTGTAGGCTTAGGATTCGCTCCCAAGGGAATGGTTTGTGCCAAGAGACGCTAACTTCTATCACTACTGACCTTTGTCTAAATCGTGACTCGCCTGCTGTCACTCCTCTTACCTATCTACTCAACTGCTACTACCTCCCCGACTTGTCCAACTACCACCGATCTTATTCCTCGACCACAGATCTTATTCCACAACCACCAATCTTATTCCACGACCGCAAATCTTATTCCACGATCATGGTGGCTCTCACCACTACCGGTAGTTGTTTGAACCGAGGTGGGTCCCACGCCAAACCCTAGCGACTTATTTTCTCAAGACGGCGCCATGGATCTCGCCACAAGGCTACCATCGTGCATGATCGACTTTATTCGTGACTCCACACTTCATGCACACACACACCGATTCCTAGGGACCAAAGTTCCACAAATCCCTCTCAACCGCTTCACACACACACAAAGGACGCCACACTCACACAATTCCACAAGGGAACGCTGTTTTCTCTTGTGCACACTTCCACCAACAGCACCGGTTTGGATCCTCCTTGATCCACACAAATCTCCACTGTTAGACTCTCAATTAGTTCTCCTTCTCAACTCCTCTTACACCTCGATCGCAGACAAAGGTTCACCACCCTTCACCCAATCTTCTCTCTCTCTCTCTCCTCTCCACCCACACACACACACACACACACACACTCTCAATTTCGAACACAACCAATGTGAACAAGGGTGAAGGAAAGAAGAACCCCAAGGCCACAACAGCGTTACGAGCAAGCTCCAGACCCGCCGCCAATCCCTCGATTTCCTCCTCCTTTGTCGCCAAGATTGCTCTATCACCCCTCCTCCCTTTGGAGCAAGCTCTCGACCACCCCTAGGAGCGCCTCGCGACACCACCTCCGCTAATCTGGACGCTCCAACCAGCCACAAGCGTGGGATCTCAACCAGAGTTATCTCGATGTGAGGGGCACAACCAAGCCCCTTTATACAATTGTCACGCCATAGCCACCGACTTTCTGTGTCCTAAAACGGTTGAACGCGAAGAGGCGCCCCTACAATTTCGGACGGCCTTAGGTCCAGGATGGCATCCTATCCAAAGTTCTATTCCTAGGATGCCACTACTCCCGCCCATGTTATCTCCACACCTCCTCCGATTTGGTCGCCTCGCCCTTCGCCCTTGCTGAATTTTATGGGTCCTCCTTCCTCGTTCTTTGATGGAAAATCCTCCCATAAACTCTCCACTGCTTTTTCCATGATCCCAAGTCCCAGCCTCCTCACCAATCCTCCACTGACCCTCCAATGGTCCATATTTGGCCATTGGGCGAAATTTCAGCTGCAACCTTGGGCGCCATGCTCTGCAAAACCCTCACGCCTATACCAATTGCTGATAACTCGCCTCAATCTCCAACTTGGCCGGGCCCCCTGTGGTTTCTTCCTTCCAGAATCGAGCCCCGCCGCCACTGTGGCCTCGCCTTCATGCCTGCCGAGCTCGTGCCTGTCGAGGTGTGGAGCTACCCATGCGCGCCTCGTGCCTTTCCGAGTTCCCTTAGGGTTATATTTCCCGGAAATTCTCACCGCCAACCGGCCCGCTACCACTTCTTCTTCCGCGACCGCCTCCTTCCTTCCACGACCGCCTCCCGCCGCCAACCGCCTTCAAACATAGTCCCCAGACACCCCACGACCACACACCGCTCAACTACCGCTGGTTCGACCTCTAGCCTACGGACCGCCAAATATGGGGACCCTCCCACATATATAGACTTTCTATTAGATATTCCGAGACCAAAGGCCAAGGAGTATCGAGTTCATAGTCTAAGGACCGATTATTATTCAACCCAGGAAACAACCCATAAACTCATAGGTCAAGGACACTTTCTAGTATAAATATCCCTTCCTACTGACAACCTAGCTCGTTTTGACACCACTCTTAAGCAAACAACAAAAAAAATCACTCAAAGACACATTTCAACAGGGAGTTTACAATACTAGATCGTTTACACCATGCTAAGTATCCTATCAATATTCATAGTCTAACCCTCAGGCACTTGATGGTCTAAATGATAAATTCTTACTTCCGCAACAAGAAATGTTTCCATATTTTACTTATAATAATATACTAGGTATTGTTTTAGTTTTTGTTGTGTATGTACAATAAATGAATATATCAAGAATATTGTTAAAGTGGTATACAAACAAGAATTTTTAAATAGAGGAACTCCACAATCAAGTGACTTCCCGGTAATACTCCATCCCTTGTTGTATGGCCCTTTGGGCCCTTTCGAGCCCTACGAGGTGCCTTTGGTAGGGCCCTCCGGGCCGGATGTATCACAATATAACCGTGTGCATCATAAAGAATTCTTTTGCTAGAATATAGAAGAAGAAGAAGAATTTTATTTAAGTCGACTAAGGATGGATTTCCGTCATGGGACTTGGTACTTGTACCATGGTATGCCTAAGCTACTTGCACCAAGGGCATCACTCCCTTTAGGCACCCCATCTAAGTACCATCACCTAAGTACCATGGTGTGCCTAAGCTACTTCCACCAAGGGCATCTACTCCTTTTAGGCACCCCATCTAAGTACCGATCACCTAAGTACCATGTGGTGTCTAAGCTACTTGCACCAAGGGCATCCACTCCCTTTAGGCACCCCATTTGGACACACATAGGTATTCTAATTATTTTCAAACCAGGTTATTAGGAGATGAGTCTGAATATATAATTTAATTTTAAAATATATTATTGTATATATCTATTCATAAAATAATACCCAGGTATTAGCCTAGTTACTTTAGTTAGCGGTTGTACTGGTTTGCTACGCTTTGCGCAACATGGACGCAAAACAGGCACTTCCTACATGCATACCCACTGGGCCACTTTCCTGGAAACAAAGCTCGAACGAATGAAAACAGGGGTGTTATGTATAGACATACGTATCAACGTATGAAGCGAGCAGTGTGGAATGTAGGGCGGGTGAGTCCAGATCGAAAGAGGATGGTCTTGTAGTTTGTGCAATTCTCCAAGGTGATGGCTGGTTGAGAGCCGGACGCCCCTGGCGGAGCTCGGCAATGCAATTGGGAGTCATGTAAATCACGTTGCTGAAGGTCAGATCTGGGAAGCAGCGGCTGATCGGACATGGCAGCAGACCAGTTCGCTGTGGTGGCCGGCAACGTGCGGCTGGGCCGCGTGCTGGCACCGGCCTTGGACAAGGTGATCAAGAACACGTCGTGGAGAAAGCATGGCAAGCTGGTGCAAGATTGTAAGCTGGTGCTTGACCGTCTGGCTGCCTCGGAGGACGCAGCGGCTCCTGCTACGCCTCCGGCTACTCCTGCCACTGAAAAGTCAGTGCAGCAAAACGGGGACTCTGGCATCCACACCCCTGCTGCCACTGTTGACAGTCCGCTCTTCGATGGCAACCTCCCTTTCAGTCCAGCCGACGCGGAGATGATTTTGCAGCCCTTGTTTTCGGCCTGCGACACCTTGTCCATCAAGGTGGCAGAGCCGGCTTTGGATTGTTTTCAGAAGCTGATAGCTCATGGTCATTTGCGGGGGGAAATGGATGCTGGAGAGGGCGTGGAAAGCAAGCTCCTTTTGCAGGTGATGGATTCTGTCTGCAGATGCTATGATCTGGGGGATGAGAACATCGAGCTCCTCGTTCTCAAGACTTTGCTCTCAGCAGTGACATCCACGTCGTTGCGGGTGCACGGGGACTCCCTCCTCAAGGCTGTGAGGACTTGTTACAACATATATCTGGGCAGCAAAGTGCCGGTCAATCAAACAACTGCCAAGGCCTCCCTGACGCAGATGCTCGTGATTGTCTTCAGGAGGATGGAAGCCGACTCCTCGACCATACCCGTCCATCCAATTGTAGTGGCTGATCTGATGGAACCTGCAGAGAGGTCGAATTCCGACACCAATGTTGTGCAGTTTGTCCAAGGTTTCATCACGAAAGTGGTGCAGGACATTGAAGTGGTTCTCAGCCCTTCCCCGTCACTTAGATCTCAGAGGCATGATGGAGCCTTTGATGTAAAAGCAAGCGATGGCAGCAATCCCACTGACATATTGGAGTCCACCGACAGAGATATGTTGGATGCAAAGTATTGGGAAATCAATATGTTCAAGAAGGCCGTGGAGGAAAGGAAAGGCGAGCTTGTGGATGGCGATGGAGATAAGGATGGGGATCTGGAAGTTTTGATCACTAACAAACTTCGGAGAGATGCTTTTCTTGTCTTTCGGGCTCTCTGCAAGTTGTCGATGAAGAATCCTCCTCAGGAAGGCGCCGCTGACCAATTTTCCATGCGTGGAAAAATCATAGCTTTGGAGTTGCTGAAAATATTGCTGGAGAATGCTGGAGCTGTGTTCCGTACGAGTGAGAGGTGAGGGAGGAGTCCTGTATTCGTGCATGTAAATGGAAACTGACAACAGGTCATGCTCTCGTGCATTTGCCTTTGTGCCTGATGGCCCGTGGGTCTTGCAGATTCTTGGGAGCTATCAAGCAGTACCTGTGCCTGTCGCTTCTAAAGAATAGTGCATCATCGCTGATGAACATCTATCAGCTCTCTTGTTCAATCTTCATGAGTCTGGTATCCAGATTCAGGGCGGGTCTCAAAGCTGAAATAGGAGTTTTTTTCCCCATGATAGTTTTGCGAGTGTTGGAGAATGTGGGGCATCCAAACTATCACCAGAAAATGATTGTCCTCCGCTTCTTGGAGAAGCTTTCGGTGGATCCACAGATTTTGGTAGATATATTTGTCAACTATGACTGCGATGTTGACTCGTCCAACGTCTTTGAAAGGTAAATCTAGGAGTTTCACTGCCTTTCACTTCAGATCCAGAGGATGTTTGAACTTTTTTATGAATTGGTCCATGTTCTGTGCAGGTTGGTCAATGGGCTTCTGAAAACTGCCCAAGGGGTTCCTCCAGGTGCAGAGACAACTTTGTCACCACTCCAAGATTCGTTTTTGAAGCTTTCTGCCATGAAATGTTTGGTAGGGGTTCTGCGATCAATGGGGGATTGGATGAACCGCCAGTTACGACTGTCAGATTCTCCATACCTAAAGGCCCCAGATTCTGAGGACACCACTGCAGTGGAATCTTCGCTGTCTGTTTTGGTGACTGTGCAGGAAAATGGGGATGAAAGCAGTGAGGTTACTGAGAATGGGAGTGAAACATCGGAGGCTGCGACTTTTGAACAAAGGCGTGCCTACAAGTTGGAGTTTCAGGCAAGCATAAATTGTGGTTAGATAATGTGACTTTGCATCATCTTAGATCATTGTGGAACACTAAATCGAGTCTGCATCTCTACAGGAAGGCATCTCACTCTTCAACCGCAAGCCTCGAAAGGGGATTGAATTTCTTGTGAAGGCTAATAAGCTAGGTGGAACTCCCGAGGAGATTGCTAACTTCCTGAAAACTGCCTCTGGCCTGGACAAGAATATGATTGGCGATTATCTGGGGGAAAAGGAGGATTTGTCTCTTAAGGTGATGCATGCTTATGTTGACTCGTTTGAGTTCCAAAGTATGGAGTTCGATGAGGCAATACGAGCATTCCTACTTGGATTTCGGCTTCCGGGTGAGGCACAGAAAATTGATCGTATAATGGAGAAATTCGCAGAGCGCTTTTGCAAGTGCAACCCTAAATTCTTCACAAGCGCTGACACGGCTTATGTCCTTGCTTACTCCGTTATAATGCTTAACACGGATGCCCATAATCACATGGTGAAAAATAAGGTGAGTTTCTTGTTCTTTACTTTGGTGTTTCATAGCTAGTGAAGCTTGAATCACTGTCTGATTCCCATCCTGCACAGATGTCCAAAGCAGAGTTCATAAGAAATAATCGAGGGATTGACGATGGGAATGACTTACCAGAAGAGTTTATGGACGCCCTGTATGATCGTATTGTCTCAAATGAGATAAAAATGAAGTCAGACACTCCGTTTGTTCCAGAAAAGCAGCCTACCAATTTGAACAGGATATTAGGTCTTGACAGCATACTAGGTCTTGTCATGCGGAAGCCAAGGGAGGAAAGGGTTCTTGAGACCAGTGATGATGTGATAAAACACATGCAAGAACAATTCAAAGCAAAGGCTGGTCGATCAGAGTAAGTGCATCATGTTCGGGTGGAGATTGCTGCTTAGTACTGACATAAATGTTTCAGTAACACTGGTTCTTTGATGACAACATGCAGGTCGGTCTACTATGCTGCCTCAGATGTTGATATCTTAAGGCCGATGGTGGAGGTGTCTTGGGCTCCCATGCTCGCTGCTTTTAGTGTTCCCCTGGATCAAAGTGATGATGAGGTGGTAACCTATCAATGTCTTGAAGGTTTCCGGCATGCAGTTCACATCACCGCAGTTATGTGCATGAAGACTCAGCGTGATGCATTTCTCACTTCGCTGGCAAAGTTTACATCTCTCCACTCAGCAGCTGATATCAAGCAAAAGAACATTGATGCCATAAAGGCAAGTAGCTACCTGATGGTTCTAAGAAGTCGTTGTTTCGCACCTGGACTATCGTCATCCGGCTTGCCAGAGATGCTGTCAGTTTGCGTCTGGTGAGCAGGCTACCTGGTGCAGAAGCTGACATATTACTCTGGTGATGGCTTGCAGGCCATCATTGCGATCGCAGACGAAGATGGGAACTATTTGCAGGATGCTTGGGAGCATATCTTGACTTGTGTGTCTCGTTTTGAACATCTTCACCTCATCGGTGAGGGGGCCCCACCTGATGCAACCTTTTTTGCAGCACCTCAGAGCGAGGCAGAGAAGCGGCAGATGCTGAAAACTCCTGTACTTCCGGTCTTGAGGCGGAAGAATCCTGGCAAACTTCAGTATGCTGCTGCTGCAGCCCGGCGAGGATCGTATGACAGTGCTGGAGTTGGCGGGCATGCTGCAGGGGTGGTCACAACAGAGCAGATGAACAATCTAGTATCCAACTTGAATATGCTGGAGCAGATTGACAGCTTTGAGATGAATCGCATTTTCACCCGCAGTCAAAAGCTGAAGGGTGATGCCATTGTTGACTTTGTAAAAGCTCTTTGCAAGGTCTCCATGGAAGAACTAAGATCGCCAAGTGACCCACGTGTCTTCAGTCTGACAAAAATTGTTGAGATATCGTAAGGAATGCAACTTGGTTTGATTTAATCTTTTTCCTGCCACTTTTGTGGTCTAGTGACGAACTGGTCCTTTGCCCCTGACTGCTGGAATGTTTTTGTAGGCACTTCAACATGACCAGAATAAGGCTTGTGTGGTCGCGAATTTGGAGCGTGTTGTCAGATTACTTTGTTGTCCAAGGCTGTTCCGAAAATCTCTCTGTTGCTATGTATGCAATGGATTCTCTAAGACAGTTGGCTATGAAATTCTTGGAGCGTGAGGAGCTCTCAAATTACAATTTTCAGAATGAGTTCATGAAGCCTTTCGTCGTTGTCATGCGAAAGAGCAGTTCTGTGGAGATTCGGGAGCTCATAATACGCTGTGTTTCCCAAATGGTTTTTGCGCGGGTTGGCAGTGTGAAGTCAGGGTGGAAGATCATGTTCATGGTATAGTGTTTCCTAGTGAATGTACAACTGTGGTTGGTTTTCAAGGGTGGTCTGGAGGCTGATGTTGAGTCCTTATGTTACTTTGGCTTTGCAGGTGTTTACAACTGCGGCAACAGATGACCATAAGACAATTGTGCTACTGGCCTTTGAAACCATTGAGAAGATTGTCCGGGAATATTTCCCATATATAACTGAAACCGAGACAACAACATTTACGGATTGTGTGAATTGCCTCATTGCATTCACGAATAGCCGGTTCAACAAGGATGTAAGCCTGAACGCCATTGCCTTTCTCCGATTCTGCGCCTTGAAGTTGGCTGAGGGAGAACTCGGCTCTTCTGCTCAATATAAAGAGAGTAAACTGACCAAGTCTTCAAGTATCTCCCCAAGACCGTCAACAGAGTCCCTTACATTTACAGACAAGGATGATCATCTTTACTTCTGGTTCCCCTTGCTGGCAGGTATAGTTTGGGTAGTGAATGATGTTCAACGGGGTTGATGCAGGCTGGTTGTAGGAAGATTCAACCCTAGTTGTGAAGATCTTGCATGACCTGAACAATCTGCTGTGTGCAGGTCTGTCTGAACTGACATTTGACCCCCGACCCGACATTCGCAAAAGTGCGTTGGAGGTGCTTTTCGACACCCTTCGTTATCACGGGCATATGTTTTCCTCTGGACTATGGGAGCGGGTCTTTGATTCGGTTCTATTTCCTATTTTTGATCACGTACGCCGAGCAACTGAGCCTGCAGCCTTGAGGCAACAGCTGGAGGGTACCTTAGAAAAGGAAGCTGATGAAGTGGAAATGGATGCGTGGCTTTATGAAACTTGCACCTTGGCACTACAGCTTGTGGTTGATCTATTTGTGAAGTTTTACCCTGTAGTATGTACATTGCTGGGGAAAATCTTATCATTGTTGACTGGATTCGTCAAACGGCCACATCAGAATCTAGCAGGAATTGGGGTGGCTGCCTTTGTGAGGTTGATGAACAATGCGGGAAGTCTGTATACGGATGAGAACTGGGAGGAGTCCTTGACAGCTTTGAAAGAAGCCGCTGTAGACACGCTACCTGATTTGTGGAAGATTGTTGGAGTTTCGGTGTCTGCCATCTCTGCAGAGAAGGCAGTGGGAAGCAATGGAACCAGTATTGGTGAACCACTTGTCTCAGAAGGTCACCCGGCAAATTTACAACTGGTTATCGCAGATGCAAGGTCTCGTGTTGCCGTCCAGACTCTCATTGTACAGGTAGCTGATTGTGCGAGCTGTCCATTTCAGTTGTATGATTGTCCTGGTGCTCTCTTTTTATTTATTTGACAAGAGCTCTGAGTTGGTGGGTTGTGATGAGTGGTGCGTTTTATCAATAATTCATTGTCTCTGCAGGCTGCCAATGAAATCTATGCCAAGCATGTAGTTCAACTACAGCCAGCTCACACGATGCTGCTGTTAGATACACTTCAAATTGTGGCAAGGCATGCCCACAAACTGAATGGTGACCGAGAGCTTCGAACAAGACTGCATCCTCTGCGACAAAAGACACAGTTGCCCGATCCACCACTACTTCGCCTGGAAAATGAGGTTTATCAGGACTATTTGACCATGTTGCAGAACCTCCGGGTGGATAAGCCTGACCTTGCAAAGGCAGTGGAAGTAGAGGTTCGCCTTGTGGAGATATGCGATGAGGTACTGAGGTTGTATATTGATACTTCTGCAATTCGCACTCCTGACGATACAGGTGAAAATGGAAAGATAACGCAGCCATGTTGGCCTGTCCCTCTTGGGTCTGCCAGACGCCGAGAGCTGTTGGCAAGAGCTCCCTTAGTGGTAGCAACCCTTCACGCTGTTAGTAACCTTAGGGACTCGTCTTTGGAGAGGTACCTTGTCCGCTTTTTCCCTCTTCTAGCTAAGCTGGTAGGCTGTGAACATGGATCCCCTGATGTGCAGTTAGCGCTGAGTGACATGTTTACGTCCTGGATAGGACCCATATTGTTACAGGCTTGACCTCCAGTAAAATCTCTTATTCTGACATTGGTCAGTGGTCCTTGAGCTTGGCAATTTTGCATTCGGATCAGGGAAGAAGCCTGTAGGCCTAATTACTGTCACATCCTACGTTCAAGATGTGGAGACAGCATTTGCAAGGGGGGGATCCTTTTTGCTGGCCATTGGGACAATGTTTGAGGATTGTACGCATGGTGGAGAGCATCATGTTTGCATTTTGGAGGCCTTTTATGGCAGAGTACAGAGGGGGTGCGGCCTTTTCACAGCTGCACAAGTGCAGAACTGTAAAGCTACTGGGTCAGATGTCGGTACAGAAACTTGGGAGGTACATGCTACGAGCAGCTCGGCTGTGCGTAGCAATGTTTGTATTCTGTAGCTTGTTTGCACAGGGGAAGAAACCTAAGCTTTTGCTCCACTCGCAGTATGAGGCAGCCATCTCTGGTAGTACTGAGGCTATTTTTCAGTTTGCATCCGATTGATTAACCCTGTTCATAATTGCAGGAAGGAGGCGTACATACCTTCTTCATGGTTGGTACTTAGAGATAATACTGTAGGTCCATTTCCTTGGTCTGGTGCCCTTGTGTACTGGTGTAATGCTCCGGCTCAATTGTTGGGTTGTTAACAGCCTTGCTCATGGAGTGGTAGGAAATTTTTGTGGGCACCTTCATCATTGTGGAGTCCTGTAGAGGAGGCACCCATGACCTCCCCCTCACTGTTGATCACTGAAGGAGCTTTGCTGGACAGATGCGCGCAACGCAGGGACCGGGTGGTGGCAATCACGCGTGTGTTGGAGACTCATTGCCCGCACTCTAGGGGAGTGCACGAGATTCTTTTTCCACACTATTTTGCCTCGCGGAAGGGTTGAGAAGGTTGACGCGCACGCCCGGACATCGCTGCCATGTATTCATGCCGATACAAATGAATAGGTACGTATATACATATATGTATACATATAGATACCTTGTGGACTACATATGTATGTGGGCAGTATCCAAGAATGCGGCGATATTGAAACTCGGGATGCGTGAATTTTTGTAACATATGGAATTGATGGGCGGGTGGGTGAACCGAGGGGAGAAAATCCGATTCTACTTGCGCCGATCTGTGTTTGACGTTCATAGCAGAGACGCGACATGAAAGGACGTGGTCATGATGCTGTTTGTACTTGGGTGTCACAGGCTCATAGCATGTATGTACATACATACATAATGAAGAGGCAGGCTGATTTGTGTAGATGATCCGGGTGCTAAGCTCTATCACGCACGTGCATTTGTACTTTGCCTTCAACTTGGGACGCAGGCGTGGTGTAATAACCCTAGGCCCTATGCCCTAGGCGTGGATGGGGGGCGATGGAAACGAGATGAAGATGAAGGGAACGTCCGGAGGCGAAGGGGCACGCAGTCAAAGGTTACGTACATGGCCTACTGGGGGAATTGGGGTGAGGCAAGTACATACCGCGGGCGCGAGCTGCCTTTCTCCATCAATGCGCTTATCTGGTGCGCATGAAGGCCGAAGGTGGCAGGCCGCATGCCAATAGCGCAAGGCAAAGGCAAAGCAAAGGCAAAGGCAAAGGCAAAGGCAAAGGCCAAGCCAAAGCCAAAGCCAAAGCCAAAGCCAAAGCCAAAAGCCAAAGCAGGGCAGCGCAGGGCAGGACAGGGCAGGGCAAGGCAGGTACATATGTAGTGGAGCGGCATGGCGGGAATGGCAGCCTGCAGGGCCAGGGGAGCCAGGAGGCAGGGCAGAGGCAGAGCAGAGTCCAGTGTCCAGTCCAGTCTAGCCTCCGGCCAGCGTCAATGTTGAGGCACGATTCCGCAGGCCACACATGGCTATCCATGTGTTGCCTATGCGACGGTGGGGCAGGCCCGCCAGCCTGGCCTCCTGCTTTTCTATTCTAGGGTTATAGGGCAGGGAGCCCAATCCCCAAACCCTGGCGATCAGGGTTTCACGCATTGCAATTTGCTCAGGCGACAGCCAGCAGCAGCTATCGTCTCCACTCCACTTTTGATGAAAAAGCAACGAGAGCACAGGCAGGCAGAGGCATGAGAGCAGTCCATGTTCTGCGGCCAGCTCGGGCAACGCCCCCGGGGGAGTGGCGTCAGGGCGTCGGCAACAGGCTACGTACATAAAGAGCACAGCGCGGAGGGGGAGCAGGTAACAAAAGAATTGCAGAGCGCCACTGCCAGGTGCCCTTGCTGCTCGCCTTTGAATCTGGGATCCGGCCGGTGTCGGGAGCGGGGCACCTCGGTACACTAGGTAGACTAGCAGAAAATTAACCGGCTGAGATACGATGAAAACCGGATGACAAAGTCGGGATTGAAGACACAATTCACCTGGCAAGCGTCACGTTTGAGGCAAATCTCGTTAGCCAAAAACCCAGCTGGACCTATTCCACCTTGTCCTTTGCTACTCATACAAACTACCGGTAGTGTGATCCCAAGAATATGTACATATAAGTTGTATCATAAGTTGTGAAGATAAAGCTGCTATCGTCTTCAACTTCAAACAAAGGAGACAACAAGAGAGCGGCTGTGCCTGTATCTAGCAAATTTTGAGTAGGTAATATATGAAGTATTGGAAAGATAAGAAATATAAACATTTGCTCGGTTCCTCTCCCAGTACCTACCAGCTCATCACGACCCACGACAGCATGTACTATATGCGCCTGAAAAGGCCAAAGCTGGTTACAGAGGCAGTTTGGGGATTCCCGGAACCTTGAAGAGGTGATGAGAAGGCGACCGGCAGGTGGCGTTGGTCCTGTGGTGGGGGTGTCGAGCCGAGCCCCAAAAATGGGAGATTCATTTCCGGGCCAGCGGGAGAGAGCCTGTCAAGAGGTTAGGGCAGGGCCGGCGGACCGGGCCTGGCCTGGCCTGGCCTGGCCTGGCGCGGGCCGCGGCCCTCCGAAACGCGCGGCGGAGGCCAAGGGGCGAAGGGGCGAAGGCGAAGGCGGAGGGAAGCCAAGGGAGAAGAGAGAGAGAGAGAGAGAGAGAGAAACCTGCAAATCCCCAAGTGGATAAGGAAGGATCCTGGATAGCGGATACCGGATATCGCCTGGCGTACCGAACCCAACCGAGTCCTGACCTGAACCGAGTTTCGCCCCTGACCCCAGACAAGGGGTCCAGGGACCAGGCACCAGGCACCAGGCACCAGGCACAAGGCACAGACTAGCCGCTGTGGCGGCTACACTGTACCTGCTGTCGCAGTCGGGGGTGGGAGCCGGTGCCGGTCCTGGTGCCGGTCCCGGTCCTGGGTTCCACTTGCCTCCTCCCGTTCCCCCGCCATCTGTCCTTTGCACAACCCTTCCCACTTTTATTTCGTGCACCGGTCGTGCCACGCCCGGTTATTAACCCAGGTCAACCAGGCCTCCGCAGGCTCGGAGGCGAGGTGGAGTCCGGAAGTGCTCTCCTCCCCTCCTGCGGGCAGCGGGCAGCGGGCAGGGGGCAGCGGGCAGCGCGCCAGGCCACCAGCCCCAGCCCCAGCCAGCGCAAACAAGGAATGAAGGAATGAAGGAATGAAGGAATCAAGGCGCAGTTCGGCCACAAAAATCCCCCACTCTCATCACCCGCGCCGCTACAACCGCATTTACAGCCTGGTCCTGGTATGCACCGTTAAATACTACAACACCAGCATAAAGCAGTGCAGTGCAGTGCAGTGCAGTGCAGTGCAGTGCAGTGCAGTCCAGTGCAGTGCAGTGCAGCGCGTCGCATCGCATTCCAAGTTTTCCAACCCCTTCCCTGGTCCATTTGCCTGCCTCCCTCATGTGCGCGTGGGGCCAACCGCGCTAAAGCTAAGGCCAAAGCTAAACCACAATTCCCCTCCGCCGCACGGACCATAGACGGGGTCAAACACTCCACCTCGGGCCCCACCGTTTCTATTCAAGGAAATCGCTCAAGCGGAAGCAGACTTCGAATTTGGTATTCGGTTCTACTCCCTCCACCCTGAGAATCTTTCCCACTCCCACCCCCGTCCCCGTCCCCGTCCCCGTCCCCGTCCCCGTCCCCGTCCCCGTCCCACTTTCCATTCCATTTGCTTCACGCTCCGGCCTACTGCCCACTCTCTACAACCTACGTACATACATACTTCGTATTTTTATTAAATATATACTCTTAAAGCTACTAAGACTTAACAGGATTATCATTTGGTTACACACTCAAGTACATACCTGGTTAGTCTCTGTCTTGAGACATACCTACTCGACACACATGTTATGCTCAAATCTAGTAAACAGTCTCTAACGAATGCGTCTCATGTGTACTTGATGTATGTGTTGACAGTGACTCTCAGTACTAGACATGTCCCTCCTACACATGATGTATGTGTTGACAGTGACTCTCGGTACTAGACATGTCCCTCCGTACAAATGGCTGCTCTACGGTCAATCCTGCAAACGCATGGTACAGTCCCGCCCAGCAATATGGGCTATGTTGCACATGCATACATAAAGAGACCAAGGCGACGTCACTATCCTTCACATCAGCCCTCACATTGTTATGTGCTATGCTGCATATGCACACAGAAAGGAGACCAAGATGACATCAGTATCCTTCACATCCGTGGATTCATAACACATGGTCGGGCATTCATGGCTATTTCAACTTCGTAAGAAACGTTTTGGAATCCTGACCCTAACAATACTTACTTGTATAATAGCGAAATTAAATTATATATATAAGTTATATATATATATAATATATATATATGTAAGTAGAAGATTTGATTTGTCATCCAGGGGTCTCACACAAGGGAAAGCGGATTCCCTCGTCATACGATCCATGAATCGTACAAACTACAAAGGAAAAGGGCAGTGGCCGGTTTGGGACAGGTCAGAGACTAAGCTACGCCATGTAGATCTTGTTGTATGTATGTACAGTAATTGCGAAATGAGAAAGGTGGCGCCTTGGTCCTTGGTGGGCATTAAATGACGGTGCTGCGCGCGCGAGCTGACTGCTGACTAGGCGGGGGAGCGGCAAATGTGGCGGGTCCACGTGGGCGGGCGCCGTACGGCGCGCTGTGACGCTGGCGCAGTTAATCTGTACCCGGTCCGGTCCATACAGCCTACGAGGGCCTGCCCTAAGCGGAGGGGTGTTAATCGGGTGATGGGATAGGCCGCGTGCCTATCCGGTCTGGCAGTCTGGCACGCTGCGCCTATCCCCTCCGATTACGATTACCCATTACCCTGCGCCCCAAGGGCCTCCGAGTCCCCCGACTCCCCGACCCCCCGGATAGAAACACCCGCGTTTAACGTAACCGGATGCGGTGCGCCTCCGTTATCCGTTTTCTCTCCCCTCTCTCTACGTTCTCTCTCTTATGCCCCCACCCTCTCTCTTCCAGGCCCCGGGCCCGGGTCCGGCTGGACCGGGGACCGCCAGGCCTGCTGGCAGCGGGTGCGGGTGCGGGTGCGGGTGCGGCTGTAGGGGCAGAGGCAGGAGCTCGGGCGGAGAGGGAGGCGGAGCAGGAAAAGGAGGCAGGAGGCAGGAGCAGCAGCAGCAGCAGGTTCCGCCCTGCTGCAACTGCAAGCAACCCAACAAGCCCAGCCCCGGGAGAGGGCGAGGGCGAGGGGGAGGGCGAGGGGGAGGACGAGGGCGAGGGGGAGGGGGAGGACGAGGGCGAGGGCGAGGGCGAGGACGAGGGCGAGGGCGAGAGAGGAGCTCAAGAATCATCGGGGCGTGCACACATGGATGTGGTCGGGTAGAGAGAAGGCGGAGTGCGAGCAGTGGACATTTGCCAATTCGGGCCCGTCAATCTGGCGAGGTGGCCGGCACTGGAGCGGGTACGTGATTGTAGCTGTATGTGCCCATCTCTCTTGTGCGCTGTGCTGTGCTCTGGTGGAAATCTTATCTGGACCACCCTGCTTCCTCGGCCCTGCCTCCCCCTCTTGTGTGTGCCACAGCTGCATCTGCAACAGCAACAGCAACAGGAGCTTGCTGCGTCTGTGCTGCTTGCTGGGTGTTGCTGCTCCCTTGCTTGCCTTGCCTGGCGGTGTCCTCTTGGCCCTTGCCTTGCCCTCTCGGCCCTTGCCTTGCCGTGCCGTGCCGTGCCGTGCTGTGCCGTGCCTTCTTCTCCGGATCCGCCTTCCTTCCTTTCCCTGCCTTGGCCCCTCGGCGGGTGCAGGCTGGAGCGCCGCAGCCCCCGGCACGCTCGCACGTAGACGGGACATTCCATCTCTCTCTATCACATACAACATCGCTGCTGCTCTCCTCTGTGCACTCCTTCCCCCAGCTCGCCTGCTGCCTGTCAGCTGGCTGCCTCCTCCTGCCTGGAGCTACTTGTCTGTGCTCGGCGGAGAGGCCTGCCAGAGCCAGAGCCAGTCCCAGTCCCAGTCTCAAGCCCGACCCTCATCCCGGACCTCGCTCCTGCAGCTAGCTCCAAGGTAGCAGCAGTATTCCGGCCTTGCTTGCCTTGCCTTGCCTTGCCTTTTGTTGCTTGAAGCTTTGAAGCCAGCTGCCTCTCTTGGGCCTGGGAATGCCGGATCTGACAATCGTACGTGCTGTCCATGGTGTGATGCCCAGCGCGCGTGCGACGCAGGGAGGAGGCCTGGGCCTAGGCAGGAGCAGGTGATCCGATTCGGTCTTGCTTGGATTGGAGTATCGGAGTGCTGCGCTGTGCATGGGGCGGGGCGGGGCTAGTGTGGCAGGCTCGGGCTCGGGCTGCTGCTAGGCACACAAGGAAGCGGATGAGGCCGGCTATCGCTGCTGCAGCAACAATTAATCCCGCCGCCGGCTGGCACGCCGGAACGGAATGCAAAGCACTGGCCATGGGCCGCACCAGCTGCTGATTTGCAGATTGACGCCAGCGTCAGGATCGCCGGCCTTGTGTTGTTGCAACTGCTGCTCTGCTGCTTCTGCTGCTTCTGCTGCTAGAGCTCAGTCTTCTGCCGCCGCTCACGTCGCGCACCGCATTCGTGGTGGCCGTGGCAAAGGGGACTGCTTCCAGCCGGGACCGCATCCGACTCCGGACTATGGCACAGACGTCAGGATCGGGGGCAGGGGGAGGAGTGGGGAGCGGGGCCAACCAGTTTGGCGACACCACCTATACCAAGGTGTTTGTGGGCGGGCTGGCATGGGAGACGCAGCGGGACACCATGCGCCGCCACTTCGAGCAGTTCGGGGACATCCTCGAGGCTGTGGTCATCACTGACAAGAACACCGGCCGCTCCAAAGGATATGGCTTTGTGCGCGCCCCGCCCCCTTTCCTTCCTTCCAACCCACCTTCTGATCCAAGCGTGCTTTGCAACCGCCTTCCTCACTCCTTGCTCTCCACCCCGCAGGTCACCTTCCGCGACGCCGATGCTGCCAGGAGAGCCTGCGCTGATGCCACGCCCATCATCGATGGTCGCAGGGCCAATTGCAATCTCGCCTCGCTCGGCGCGCATCGCAATCGTCCCGCCCACGGAGGACCTCACGGTACGTTTTTGTCATCTCTCTGCTGTCACCGCAACATTTCAGTTGCCAGATCCTCTCAGCCTCTTCTCATCACCGCCGCTACTACTACTCTACATTACATGTGATCTGTGACACAACACATTGTCCCTCCCTGCACCCCTCCCCCGCTCCTGCTCCTGCTCCTGCTCCTGCTCCTGCTCCTGCTCCAGATCGGTGTTGGATTTGTGTTCGCACTTGGTGTGGGCAGGCACATTTCACAAGCTTGCAGCGTTGGCTGGCCTGCTGTAACAGACGCAGGATATCCGCTCAGATCTGGTGTGCACTGGAATATCTGTTCCAGTCTCTCAGTGGTTACCGGATTTGTGGGGGGCAGGGCAGTGGCAGGGCAGGGCTGGGGCAGGCAGGCTGTAAGGCTGGCAGCCCTTTTTTCCTTTTTCTTTTTGCCTCTATCTCCTATGGAGGATTCGACTATGCCGTTTCTTCCCTTTCCTTAGACAGACTGTGTTGTGAGCTCATTTTCGCTACTGCCTGGAAGTTAGAAGAACTCAGTATGGCATGTCTCCACAGAGGAGAGAGGACACACACACAAACACATCCTGGGCTTCGAGTGGCCAAGTATGGCGGTGGAATGACCTGCCAATGAACATCCTCACCCTCTGTGACCTCGCTGATCGCCACATGGTGCAGGTCTCTCCAAGCCCTGATAGATGCACCGCAGTCTCTTGTTCCCCCTCTCATCTTCTGCCGATTTCAGATTTCAGATTTTCCGATTTCTCTAGTGTAGCCAGCTGTGGTGTGGGATTCATACTTTATGCATCCTCTCTTTCAACTAGAATGGGGTGATCACAGCAGGTGGCCCTAGTCAGAATCCGCACTACTCTCAAGTCATCTAGATGCTTTACATACATACGTACATAGGTTTAGGGATGCTCCCACTCGAGGCAGCTCGCAACAGTTTCCGGTTTCGGATTGCAAGGCTTTTCTCAAGTGTTTGTCATGGATTGTCTAACCTGATGCGGTGCCCGCAACTGGTGTTTCTGTTCAGGGCCCCAAGCAGGAGGGCCTGGCTATACTCCATCAGCGCCCTTCGCTCAACCGGGTCCTTTCACGTACCCTCAGCAAGGCTTCACGTATCCCCAGTACGGGTAAGCCCTGGTTTGTTGCTGCTGCTGCTACTGCTGCTGCTGCCAGGAGTAGTGTAGGCTTGTGTAACTGCTTTGTGATGATGCACAGAATACTGATGCAATGAAGCCATGTTTTGCCTGCAGTTACCCGCAATACCCACCTGACTACAGCTATCCTCAGGTACCCACCCACCCTACCGCTTCTTCTTGTGTCACAAAGCTTGCATCCCTTTAGGCAAAGATGGGAGGGCAGGAGGTAGTGTTTGCAGCTGTTTGTGTGTGTCCAGTTCTTGCTGCTGCGCAGAGTGCTGTGTATAACCTTTACGGCGTGCCACAGTTTCCTCAGCAAATATACGGTGGGCCAGGGACGTTGGGCAGCACAGGAGTGTACCCCTACTCCGGATTCACGCAACCCATACAGGGCGGGCCTGGATACCCGTCTCCGCAGGGCTACGGGGCCCCCCATCTGATGCAGTATGGGACCCCGGGAGTGAGCGCCATCACCAGCATGGCGCAGCCGTATGGAGGAGGGGCAGTGCCTCTCCAGACGCCGTCACCCTCTACCGGTGAGCATGACAACCTCATCATGTCAAATGCAGAATTCGGCGAGCTGCAAGGCCGTCAAGTAGGTAGGTTTCAGTCCACTGTGCTGCAGGGTGGACACAGTTCTCTTGTGAGCAAGTGAGTGACCTGACCGATGTGGTGACCCTGGGTGCTGCAACTCTCGTCCTCTCTCTGTGGCTGCCCATTTGCAGGAGTGACACCAGCCCTGGCCGCGGCAGGGGTGGCAGTTCCATCCCAACAGTTTGGTGTACCTGCCCCATCTCAGCAGCAATTTTCCTCTGGGGGTGGGCCGGATCAGCCAACAGGTTGAGGTTGTGACTTGAGCTCACCACCAGGTTCAGGTCCGCGCATCATCCATCTTCTAGACCAGAGTGTATGCTGCTCGGGACTCACCATCATCATCCAATGGGGCCACATATGTAACCAAATTCGCAAGAAGCAACCCGGGGGATCTCATCCGGAGATGGGATTCCCGTGGGGGTGGGGGGGGGTTGCGTTGCCTTCCCCCCTTCCTTGCTCTTTGCTCTGGGTGCGGATCCACAGGCCTAGGGGGAAGGCAAGAAGGGGAAGGAGAAGGCTCAAGGAAAAGGAAAACCGGGAAGGGAAGGGAATGGGAAGGGAAAGGGAAAGGGAAAAGGAAAGGATTCCAGCTGCTGGCAGGCTCTGCTCTATACCCATGGCACCTGGCCATGCTACACAATTCATCCGATTTGTCAGTAGATTTTTGTTCTCGGGTCCGCTTCGCTGCTAGAGTCGCCAGAATCTTGAGCAATTCTTTTCATCTCTGACCAGTTTGTTCCACCCCAAGTTCCAATACAATAATTGCCTGGGCTGGTTACCCCGATTCGGAACCGGACCGCAACACACTCCAAGGCGGGCGAGCGGCTGCTGCTACTGCTGGTTCCGGCTTCCGACCGGGGGTCGCTGCTCTTCACATCCCCCAGATGCCTGCTACCTGCTGGTGCACCGCCACTCGGCGCTGGGAACCCATTCCATTTGGTGAGTTCATGCGGCACTTCAGTCTTAGGATCTGCAGATGGATAGATGATAGCTGCTTTCATTCTTTTACTCACTATTCTTCATTCATTGATTCATTAGTCAGCCTACTAGGAAGCTTGTGCCATGAGAGGCAGGGGGCACGAGGGGGCTCAATGCAAGTAGGGTAGATAGATTAGCATGTAACCCGTCTCTGTCTTATGGCAGTGATGACCCAGGCTATGCTATGTAGAAGCTCCTGCTTTACACACAATTGGCACCACCAGTAACGTCGATCGTGAAGCTTGCAAACCTTGTTCCATGCGTCTCAACTTCCTCCCACGGCCCATCTCGATCTCAGCCTGTGCAGACATTCCGATGCCGGAGGACCTCTTCTGACACGGGCCTTCCATGCCCTAATGCGTGCATTTCTTCCACTCTATCGTCACGGCGGAACATTTTGATGCCGCAGCGATGGCGTCCCCTTCCACAATCGCGACCTCGTCGCTCCTGCTGCCAGACCCTGTCGACTGATGAGGTGCTGCTCCCGAGGGAGCCCACCTTCTGGTTCTACGACACACCCGGGAAGGGCGAGTTCCTCGCCTGAGGAGGCGGCGTCACCTCCAGCGGCCTTCTGGAGTCGTCTGTGTTGTGTTAGCGAGCAGAGGACGGATTCGGTTGGTGCTGGAAGCATTCTGCACGGCCTCGGCAAGGATGTATTGGGCGCTGGATTCAACGTGGACGAATCTAAGCTGGGCAAGTACGTAGAACACGGACCACGTGGAGATGTGGGACGAGCGGCTTCTGTTCCCCCTTCTTACCGGGTATTCGCTGTAGGTGGACACGATTGTTTGTAGAACACTCGTGCCGTTGCCTGGGCAGGAGAAGTGCGGAGTCGGGGCTCTCAAGGAGTATGTATATATGTATGTATGGGAATTCTGGAACCTATGAGAGACTGCAACGGCGGCTGGTTTTGTCCGAAAACGTCCGCTGTACAATCTCCGATCCCAGAGATGCGCAGGACAGCAGCTACGGCACGCTGTGGGCCCCCAACTGCGAGATGCTCCTCTACTTGGCAAGGCAAGGCAGGGGAGGGGAGGCGGCCGCTACCGGCTGCCGTCCTCCGCTGACATTGGACAATACCGACCTCGTTCGCGGACAGGTGTTCGCCAATGCCATCCCGTCTCACTATCCCTTCACCGACATCGCTGATTCCAAATATTGCATCCAGTTCTCAATCTTTACCTCCCGTCAGCACCAGGGAAAGCCAGCTTCCCAGCATTCCTTCGAGTCATGCTTGCTACGTTGATTGCTACCTGTCGTGTGTCTATGGTACTCTTGGATGAGATGGCTTCCTTCTCAGATCTGTCGAACCCACGGGCTCCATGCTTCATGCCTCGTTCCGGGATATACCCAGGAAAATTGTGGCGGCCGCATTCAACGTCGGCCAACACTAGGCGAAGTCCGTTGTGCACTTGTATCGCACCTCCCGAGTCCCGACTCCGCCTCCCGCACCGAATCTGTCAAGGATCTGAAGCTTCAGCCAGTGCACAGACATCTGAATTGTTGATGAGAGTCTGCGTCTTTGAAAAAGGAGGAAAGGGAAGTTGCTGTCACCGCTGCTGGCACTGTCCCTTTCTCGTGGAGTTGGACGCAAGGAAAATTTCAGGCTTTGCAGTCTTCCCATCTTACAAAGCTCTTACGAAAGCTTGGATTTCCCCCATGTCCATTTTTCAACCCGAGGTTAGGTATCATGGTCCGATCCATCGATGAATTACCTACACAAGTCTCGGCAGCATGCTTAAACTAGCAAATAGTTAAGGGACAAAGTGTGAGGGGGATTGGGATACACGAGAGAGGGTTTGTCAGGCTCCGCTACATAGTCTTTAAGACGCCCGCTTTAAGTAGAGGATACTTTCTTGTTCCAAGCCACAAACGACATCCTGCACGAAGGCCACACGCACAGGTCAGTAAGGATCCCACCAGGTAGTCTGCCAAACGCTGGACAAGAGGAGGCACAATCCAAGAGTGATAACGGCGAACTCACAGTGCCGGTTTCCGTATCCATGTCAAAGCAGTTGATTGCAGATGGCTCGGCTAGCAACTCCAAGGCCTCTCCTGCTTTGAAAAGGAGAACAGAACATGCGTCGTTAGCGTGACTTGCTATGGGGGTGCAAGTCTTGCTATTGTGGAACAGGGGGCAACAAGTGCTTACCACCATCAAGAACGGCAAGCACACCATCTTCTGAGCACATCATCACCGGAGACACCTTCCCGGCATCTGTTCCTCTTCCACGTGCTAGAGGCCACAGGTCATACTTCACTTGCCAAACCTCACTCTCTGAGACCTGTGCCGCTTGTCCTTGGCCTTTTGCTGACGACCCCGCCAGGACCACGGGGGCTTGTTGCCACCGGAGATCCCATGCCAACACTGAGCCGGCAGAACCTCCTACCTTCATTCATGTTGCAGCCACGGCATCGGGTGAGAAGACAAAGAAAAACCAACAACAAATAGCAGTACGGCTGAAAAGCGGAAGAAGGCAGTCTAATCTGGTAGGCATGCCGAGCTCTTACCACACAAACATGCTTTCTCGAAGGGTGCACGTCAATGGAATGGACATAGCCAGCGCCATCCGCACCTGCCCTAAAAGTCACAGCACGAGCGGGGACTGTCGGCATGAAGTTCATTCACCCCACAAGGCAGCCTCAGGCACCGACAATTTTCCCCACCAAACAGACGCGAGGTTCACTCACCATTTCGCAGGCGACTGCGACACAGCCCCGCCGGGACTGCGACGGTCCCACCACCGCAGAATGGATCCGAGCCCGGCAGTCACAAACTCCACCGGTGACGCCCAGCACACCGCGCTGTGAGACAAGAGGCCGTGACTATCAGCCAAACGCTTGGACTGCAGCTGCCCCTGCGCCATAGTCACGACATTGATCCTGCCGTCCTCCCCAACGCAAACGGCCTCGTACGAGCTCGCCTCCACATCCAGCGCTGTAACAGGCCCCCTGTGCAGCCCCTTGGACACCAGAGGCGAGGCGCGCGGGGACGGACTCTCACGATCCGTGACCAGCAGCGACAGCGCTCCCTCCTCTGACCCGTGCGCCAGAAGAGCGCGCCCAGAGGGAATTTGCATGGCCTTCAAGGCCGTGATGCGCGCCCTCTGCGGCCATGTCGCCCTGCTCTCCAGGAACACGGACCCGGTTCCCGTTTTCCCCTCCTCCTCCTCCTGCCCCTCCTCTTCCCGGTATTGCAGCGCGCTGATCTCCAGCAGCGACGAGCCCTTCTCCGGATCCCACAGCGCCGCCACCAGCACCTGCTCTTGGTTCCAATGCGGGCCCGCCGACAGCCACTTCACGGCGTCCACATACCGGCCTTGCGGGAGCCTCCACACCTCCATAGCCCGCAGCTCCCGCCAATATTCAAGAGGCTCCTTGATCTAAGCCCTACTAGGGTTTTATAAAATTTATGAGATCCTCGCCTGCAAATTTTTATTTTCTTCGTGACAAGAAGAAAGAAGAAGAAAGCGAGCGCGGCTGCAATCTCGGCCGAACTGGCTGTTCAAATGCTCGTTGCACCACGTCACTTACGTTGCGCCTCTTCGCGCATTCCCGAGGGCGCGATGAAGGATGAGATCGCTGCGGGGCTGGTTGATCAGGCCCGTGCTTTGCGCTATGTTCGTGGCGTTGGTTCTGCTCTGCTTTCCGGTTCCTCGATGTGGTGGATGGATGCAGCCACATTTTGAAATTTGGTAAGATGCTCCGTCGTGACTTCCCGGCGGTGTCGGTCTGATGAGACGTCTTTTCAATGCGCGAGGTGGAAGCTTGTCTTTGAGCGTGAGGCCTTCTTGGAGTCGGTACTCACTGCCGGCATTGTCGTCCGTGGCTCCTAGTCCGTCGTCAATGAGATATCCTGTCTGAGAAGGCCTGAAGAATTCCTGGAGCGAATGTAAAGAGGAGGATGGATCGAGCTGGCCAGGCCAACGTGATGGAATGTGGAGCACCTGCCGGTGCTTGGGAGAGTTCGGAACCTGGCGGCGACGGACAGAGTCTCTCCGAGCCCGGCTGTGCATCCCCGCATTTGCAGGCCATGAGGGACGATCAGCTGGAGGTGCTGCGGCGGCAGATTTCAGTTTACACCATTATCACTCGACAGCTAGCGGAAATGCTCATGGCCGACCAGAGGCAGGTTCCTTACACCTCACACCATCTGTCCTTCGACTCCGCGCTCAGCAGCGCTCCGGTTAGGGTGAGCGCCAGGCAGCGGTGGACTCCGAGTATCAAGCAACTTCAGATCCTGGAGCGGTTATATGTGAATGGCGATGGTGCGAAAATGGACAAGCATAGGATCAAGGAAATCACCGCCGAACTGAGCGAGCACGGAGCCATCCAAGATACCAACGTCTACAACTGGTTTCAGAACCGGAAAGCCAGAGCCAAGAGAAAGCAAGCCCGAGCACAGAATCCGTCTGAATCGGACGGGGTCCCGGGGTTAGATCCTGAGCATTTGAGAGATGGTGGCTCCAAGAAGCCGCGGATGGATGTAGAGAGTAGTGTCCTTATTAGTGTCGACGCGGTTGCCGGTTGATAAGCCTGCGCAGGCTGCGTGTCCTCCCGTAGCCAGTTTTTCGCAGTTGTGTAATCCTCAATTTTAGTCTTCATCAAACGCCCGCCATTTTCCTTCTTTCCGCGTTTGATGAGCAGTGTTGGAATGCCGTCATGCTCCGATGTGTTTGTTTCACGGTGCAGCTCCTCTTCGCAGATTCGGAGGAGAGACAAGTCCCTTCCAGTCTTTGTGTTTCACAAAGTAGGACCCGAAGAGGAGGCGTGCGGTGTCTGGATGTGTGAGGAGGCTGGGGTCTGTTGAAGACAGTTTCAGCTTATGTGTCGGCACGTGCCACCATCTGCTTGCTATTGCAGCCAGGAGCAGGAACGGCCGGGCAACCGGGCGTCGTGATGAAACGGTGAAACACGGCGATTTGTTATCCTGCCATCAGACAACAGTAATGGGTACAGGATTAGGCTTTCGCACGATAAGCCGCGGGCCGGGCCCAACCTGGCCAGAATAGACAAAGGTCCCTGGGGGTGGAAGGACCGGACTGCGCGCAGCTGTGGAGGCAGCCGCTGACAGACTCAGCTTTCCAGCTACGGGACTCGCTCTGCACTTGGGCTCTCTCTCTCCCGCCATGACCCAGGTGCTCTCTCCCGCTCTTTGAATCGCTGCGTTTGCCCCTGATCTTAGCCTGCTCCCTTGCCGGTTTCCTGTTGCAGGTTTGGAGTTTCGGAGCCGCAGGTGAGTCGTGCAGCTGGACTCTTTGAGTACTTCAGCTGCCAGATTGTGTGGCAGACTGCGCACCTCGCATACCAATCTGTGTCTGCATCCCCGGATTTCCTGAAAACGCTGATTTGCAGGGTTGCAGGTGCGGGCCAGCTGGGGACAAGCTTGTTCTGCGCGGTTTGAGGTTTCACGGATTTCATGGAGTCTATGTGGAAGAAAGGAAACTGGGCCAGAAGTTTGTGGTGGATGTAGATGCCTGGCTTGATCTGAGCAAGGCCGGTGAGACAGATTCTCTGGCTCATTCTGTCAGCTATGCGGAGCTGTATAGGTATTTCTTCATTCCTCTTCCTGTTTTTAGCCTTCTCGTCCCTCTCCTTTGCGAGTCCACGATGTCTTTTCCAACTGCTTTGGCAACTGCAGGCTTATCAAGGCAATCGTGGAAGGCCCGCCCTTCTCATTACTTGAGAGAGTGGCAAGCAGCATTGCCTCAGAGATTTTTGTAAAGTATCCGACGATCACTGATGTGCGTGTGAAGATCGGCAAGCCGCATGTTGCAGTTGAAGGTGCGGTTGACTACTTGGGGGTTGAGATCTTGAGGACTCGACCTGGCGTTGCAGGTATAGCAGGCTAGCCTTCTTCCACCCTCTGACTGCCCTGCCTGGCAGTGATAGGAAGGTATTGAAGGCAGGAAAGCACAAATGGCCTTGTCCTTGAGAAAGCAGCTGCAATTGCTTGCAACCTACTTTCTTCTCACAGCCATTGAGGTGCTGTGTGTGGAGGGCACATGGCCTTTCAAAAACGAAAGGTGCATCTACACAAGCAAGGGGCAATGTGAAGCAGCTGCCGGTGGTAGGGTGTGTGCATGGTGTGACCGGCCAAAGGGTTGCTACCCCCTCAGTCTTGCTGGTGAGCTGGTGGACTTCTGTGCCATGGCCCCTCTTCGACGTCCAACTGAGGCACTAGACTGTGAAGACATAGCATCTAGGGACAAGTGCAAGTCCTTTGATCGCTGTAAATGGTGCACAAGTCTTGTGGTTCATGATGCATGTTTCAGTGTGATAGAGGCTAGGCGGCTTCCTGTCCAGGTCTTCGACTGCAAATCACCATGAATTAGCTTTCTTATTGTCACGGGTTTTCATGATACAGCTCAGGGACTAGTCTAAATGGCAGCACTACATTGCACGGGTCCTCACTTTTGCAGAGGAGTCGTCTTTGATACATGTACAATACACATATACGGTCGTAATTGATCCTTGATGTCCATTACCACGCAGGCAAGTACGCACTGTTTACAGTCACTGTACTGGGGTTGGAACTTCGAACCTCGTTCCACCTTCCGACCAGAGCAAGCTGTATCCTGAAAGTCGGGCGGTTTTCAGGTGCGGACCTTGGAAAGCCTGAATGGTTCAGGTTGTGGAATCCAAACTCGGCGTCGAGCACGTGCATTTCTAAGCTATCCTGCACTTCCAGTCATTCTGAAACCCAGCACAGCGCTATCGCATCGCATGCTGGTGGTTACATGAAGAGATTGATGTGCGGGTTTGGTGTCCGCGGCTTTGCTGATTTAGCTGCGAGCTTCAGAGGCAGGACTATGCGACGAAGGGGATGAATTTGACAGGGAGTCTGCGCATCCGCAGGTTTTGGCGCATTCTTACGATTTCAGGTCTGGCTGGCGCCAGTTTGAGGTGCGAATCGCAGATGGGAAATGTTTGGATGGCAGGAGGCCAAGATTCAAGGGGGAGCAACGAGTCCTAGCCCCGCAACAGGTTTTCTCTTAGACTTAGCAGACTGCGGTTTACGGGAGAGGTGAGGAGTGGAAGAAGCCGACGGAGAGGAGATCCCGAGGTCATCAAGGACTCAAGGTTGGGAATTTGGAGGTGCAGATGGTGGAACATGGGAAGTGAGAGTGCGGCCGAGGAGCGGCCTAGACCTAAGAAGGGAAAAGCTGCCATACTAAGCATCCAAGTGAAGCAGGAGGAGCGTTTGGTGAACAGAGTGTATAACCTGTACATCTATGTGCTAAGGCTTCCCATGCCCATTTTCTTCCTTTGCCTGCTGAGCACTCCTCTACTGCTCAGTCTTTTCTTTACCTGCCTCTACCTTTTAGACGCAGACGGGTTGCATGTCATACATGATGACGACTGGAAGAGCAGCACCTTCTTTGACTGGATGGATCACGCGGCGGGGGAGTTCCTGTTCAAGATTTTCATGTTCAGCCTCTCGCTGTCGACAACCTTCAATGGGACAAGAGTGGAAGCTCGGTCTCCTTACTCCCTCCTCGTGGCCAATATCAACACACTGACGGCCCAGCTTATATTTGTCTTCCTTAGTGGAGCAGGTAAGTTGGACTGAGTTCCTTTCAAGAAGACATAACCGTGGTCGCCGATGGGGGTGCCAGATTTTTTGCTGAACCGCTGCTGTCTGCAGTGTTCCACAGGCTCTCACAACCAGCACAGCCTGTGGTATGGTCAAATGTTGCGTTGATCGGGGATGACAACAGTGCAGAAGCCTTTGCCATGAAAAGTCCTCCGACGACAAAACACAGGTAACATGGCATGCTGTTTTCCAGACGCAGTGTTGCTGGATGTAATGACGGACACAGATCACACGTGGAGCGGCTCTCTCATTCTCGGTGCTTTATCTGCAGGGCATTTCTTACGAGATTGAACATAACAGGCTCCCAATCGTTGGTTTTGGTTGATGCCAAATTCAGCCTGGTATTCAGGCGGCTGGTAAAAACTCCTGGGACCCAATCCCCGTTTCTCAGTACGTTTGACCTCCCCCTTGTTCGCTCAGAAGAGGCCTATCTCAAGTATGCGTTCCTCATTCGGCATGTCATTGATGAGAAGAGTCCTCTATACGGTTTTTCTGATTACCAGGTATTTCTTCTGAGACGCCCATCCATTGTCATGTGAGCATGTGAAGCTATGCTTATCTGCATTGCATTCAGCAGTCTCTGAACCACTGCTTTTGTGCAGAGTTTGTTAGATGCAGATGCCTCCTTCACCGTCACTGTCTCGGCAACTGAACGGTCATCCATGCAGCCGATTTTCAGTGAACGCCTTTACTGTATCTACGACAAAGAGGTCCTATGGGATCGGGAGTTTGAGGATCAGTGGGTTCTGAACGAGGCCGGCAATAAGATCATGGATCACAGGATGTTAAGCAAGTTGAAGAAGAAGAAAGTTTCGTAACCAAGTAGTAGGGTAGTTGTAAACTGATCAACGGCCAGCTAATTTATACACTCGTTCCCCTCCTCCGAGTTCATCTCATGATGCCTCTGCGGGGTGGAACAAGGGATGACCTACAGGCATGGTTCCACACGAACTCGACAACTGGTTCTACTGTCTCTCGTGTTCCAACGTGCCTGAAAATTTCTCCTTGTAGGAAACCCTCGAGTATTTGCCAGCAGGGGGCAAACCTAGCACGCAGAATCTTTCTAAGTACTGGTAGACTGCAGTCTAGCTGTTCGAGGATGAGAACGTACTGTGCCTGCACGTTCCTGAACAGAACGCGCTCTAGTTTAAACCCTGGGTCAGTTGAGGTGTCCATGTAACTGCATTTTCGATGCCGTTTAGCTCTTGCAAAGACGACGAAACACGGCTCCGGAGCTTCGTTGGACGCGCGTGTGAGAGGCTTGTGAGTCGGTGGTCAAGTCATCGTGGGGACTTTTACACATGGCTCAATTTTTTCCTGCAGATGTTTAGCGGGCTCATCAGGGAGTGGACGTGCTCGCCAGCAACCTTGAGCTGGTGCTTTTCATCGAATTCCAATTGTGGAGCTTGCTTGCCTTGAGAAGTTGAGATTGCTTGTCCACTACAAGCCATGGCCATGGCTCGGGCGTCAGCTGGTGCCAGTACACTCGCGGGCTGCCCCTGTTCGAGTGGTCTTCACGATCGCACCCATGTGCCGTCATTCTGTATATCTAGAGTTTGCGTCCAAGGGCCCGTGGGATGGAAAAGGGGGCAGGTTCACGCGTTGATTGCACAGCCATCTGACAGCACGTCAGACAACGTTGGGGATTTTGTGAAGCGCATGGAGCAAGCCTGGCTGATCTCCAAGGTATGTTTGGACGGGGGTTGTGCAAGCCCTATGTACGGGTTTTGTTAGATTTGGGGACGTGCATTTGCCCTGAGGACGTCCTTGTGGTGTCTCCTAATTTGGCAACATACCCTGGGTCCCATTGCAGCAACCGAGGCCAGTGCAGTGTGTCTCATGTGAAGCGAGCGGACAAGCTGAATGTGCCTGGTGCAAGGGAACCGGATTTTTCACGCTTGGTGACAACATGTTGTGTGAAGTGCCTTCTCGTAATACGAGCTGTCGTGTTTGTTTCGGTCAGGTGAGATCTGGTGTTCATCTCGTGACTCCTGGGAATGGCTGCCTTTGTTCGGACTTCGGTTCTGTGACACGCTGTGTTGATACCGTCCTTTTGTTTGCGATGGATGGCAGGGTACCCTGCCGTGTGATGATTGCAAAGGAACTGGCTATCGAGCAAGATGGTTGGGTGATCCGTCCAGAAAACCTTACTCCGAAAACAGACCCTGAATTGCTGATTTTCGTCACCATCTTATGGGTTATCAAGCGCAAGACCTTTTCCTCCTCTCAAGTTTTCTTCTGCTTTCGGCTGTTTGCCGAAGCGACTCGGGAAGTGGCATGCAACATCAGACAGACCTGGCAGGCCCTGGGTGTTTTGCAGGGGATTTACTCAACCAGCCGAAACCGGCTTCGATCTTTTGTTGTTGTATATAGGCAGAAAAAGAACAGCTACCACGAACCCTTGTGGTTTGCAGCTATTTGATTCTTTCATGAGACGTGTTTGCAAAAGCCTCCCAGGTAGGAGGTAGGCTCCCATTCCTCCCCTATGCTGTATTTGTGTTTTATGCCTCAGGAAACGAAGGGGTATCCTAAGCTTATTTGACCTGGCTTGGCTTTTTTGTTTTTTGGGTGTCAGGACCAAGATTTTGTTTGTCTTTGCTGGCCTGCGTGACGAAATTGACAAGATTTTCTTGCATGTCTCCTCTCTCATCACTTCTCTCTCTCCTTGGCCAAAGCGAGCTCTCGTCCTCTCATTTCCATGCCCCTTTTTTTCTCTTCCACCATCGTTATCTTAGCCTTGGGATAACGATAGCAGAACCCTTCCACCATTGAAACAAGCTTTCAAGCAAGGGTCGGCTGAAGCGATGGTTGCCATCATCATAACCCTTGCTTGAAAGCCTTCCCAAAGGACTGTCCCTGGGTACGTGCCAGAGTGGAGGTCATGGGTCTTGTGTGTGTGCCGGAGATGTACAAAAGGCGGACACTGAAGATGTCTGCCTAACTGTCTTCTCAGTGTCCTTATGGTAGCTGTAGTGCGTGCCAGTGGTGCTTACCCTTCTGGGTAGTTTTGAAAGTGTAGTCCTCGTGCCCCTGGAGGTGTTTTTAAGCCAGCAGCTGTGCATCCCCCAGCAGTCTATTGCTTGCCTTCCAGCACCTCAGCGCCACCTTCGGAAGCCCTTCTCTCTTTGGAGCACTTGTTTTTTCAGGTAGTGTAGAGCAGGTCATAAGATTATGTAGCCTCTAGAAGTTTTGCCTTTCACCCTCTTGCATTTGGAAATGCTTTCGATGGCTGGCCCGACTCAAGTTTCCCTCGACGGCGTCTGATGAGTGCGGATGTGTGAGCATCCCAAGTTCAGGGGAGGGTCGCCTGTGCTCCCTGCAGATCTTGGCAACTTGTTTGCCAAGGTCGAGAGCTCCAAGACAGCGTCCCCTGACTTGGGATGCTCAGGCGTCCTCTGTCATCATTTTGATACTCTGCAGGAATGAACTAGACAGACTCTTGGCATCAGCCATCGGCTTCCGTTCGACAAGCAACCGCACCATGACTCTTGTGTGCACTTTTTAGATAGCCGTGCTCTCCAGTCTTGCAACGCTTCTCCTTAGCCGTGCTCTCCCGTCTTGCATCACATCTCCTTTGCCGTGCCCTCCAGTCTTGTAACACTTCTCCCTTGCCGTGCTCTGCAGTTTTGGGACACTTTTGCTACGCTCCTCCCTACATGCATGCACCCTTCAGCTTGCTCCGCTCTCCATTCCTGCACCTCCTCCTTTGCCGGGCTCTTCAGTCTTGCAACACTTCTCCCTGCCTGCATGCCCCATTCAGCTTGCTCTGCCCTCCATTCCTTGCACGTCCTCTCCATCAGCTTTGAAGTCGGTCGTCCGCCCTTTTTTAAGAGTCAAATTGGATTTGATCCTGATTCTCAGATTAGTGTACAACATCCCGGATTCAGTGTATGACAACGATGAAACCGGTGGCATATAGCATCCCGGATTCGGTGCAAGATAGCATTTCGGATATGTTTTTCATAGAATACTGTCAGATACTCTACTCTGCATAATCGTACTGCGCGCATTGTTTGACAGCGTTGTGCAGAACTCAGCATGTGCTTGATTGTCCAATCAGTCAGTTTGCTCAGCGCAGTTGGTTGCGCCGTCCCAGAGAAGATGGCCTGTAAATCTGGGGCATCTGAAGCTATTTCTGATTCCGGAAGACTTGCAGTCATAGAGTTCGTGCCAGTCCACGCTTGTATGCGACTACTGTACGGTGTCGAGGTGAACTTTCACCTTGCTTGGGATAGGTGAAGCCACTCTGTTCGATAGCAGCTTCTAGGTCAAACGTTCTGTAGTCGTCGAAGTAAGGCTCCGTTGCTTTGAACTGCAGACATAGTAGACCCCTCATCAGCCCAGCACCCACAAATTCGTCGTCCAAGACGAATTCAGGAAAGGGTAAGGCGCACCGCAGTGAAGGCGAAGACGTTGTTCACCATCGATTGCAACAAAGGAGAGTGCGGGTTCATCTCCATTATGGCCAGAGCTCCGTCGACTCTGAGTAGCCTATTTGCCTCTTCCAAAATCTGGCGTTCAAGATCCGGACATAAACATCTCGAGGCCTCCAGATCGATCCTTCACAAAACTGTGGAGAAGCAGGAAAAGTAGTCTAGTACCTGCTTAGTAACGTGGCGAGGAAGCTCGTGGCACACTAGGCACACTGACACCAAATCAAAGGCACCCGAAGGGAGTCCTGTGTTCTCACCCAAAGCATGCACAAATTGAACTGGGGCAGGTTTCTCCTGGATACGTGCAAGGCAGCTTAGCTTCTGGTAAAAGAATGTGATAACCGACCATGAGTGAACAGAATATGTATGCTTACTGTGAGACTTGCCCTCCGCTTCAGTCCATAATTAGCAACAGACAGGAAAAACGGGGAAAGATCTGCTCCGACCACGACTTCTGCATCGTGGAACACCTAAAACATGTAGAACTGGTTACTGGTCAGACCAGGTGCAAACAGAGTGCACCTTCAGATTGAAACGCGAAGAACATGAACCTGGGAGGTAGTTACCTGGTGGAGGCCAAATGTACTCAACCCAGTTGCGCAACCTATGTCCACTATCGACCTGGGGGTGAAGTTCAGCATCTCCAGCAACTTCGTGTGGTAGCCGTTTCTTAGCTTTACGTCGCCATCTGGATCCAGCTTCTTCCTCTGCACGAACCCATCCTGGAACCATTACTCAAAAAGTACTTGGTCTCCTGATGGCATCACACAAACGAGACAAACATCATTCTGAGAATTCCGACGACCATGGTGGTCACGATTATACAGTGGGGACTTGAGGCACTCTACCTCAGGGTCGAACACATTTGCGTGCACACTCTTTGCCGCGAGCTCCACCTCCAATGCCGCATCCCACGAAAGGTTGCCCTTCTCATAGGCATGGAAAGGCTTGAGGTAATACTGTGAGGCATGTTTTCCCCACTATCACTCAATCCCAGCAGAGGTCTTCGGGCAGCATCCTTGAGGAAATGCAAGCTCCACCTGCTAAACCTACCTCAGGATATGCCAAGTTTGGATTCTCGCAGGCCTTCAGCTCCGCATCCCAGTCGTGCAACTGCAAGGTTGCAAGCTCGGGAGCCCAGGGATGCCCGATCTCCGTGCCCCGCTTGATTATCATCTCCCTGGCTCTGCCTGCTGCAAACTGGAAGAAAGGCTTGTAGGAAAACAGTGCATTCACAGCTCCTGTCACCAAGTTCATGGCTGACAGCTCGGAGCTGGTGGATGCTTGCAAGGCATCCTCCGTGGGTGCCCTCAATGTGCCCCTCACTCGAACACAAGAAACTCCAACATGGTGCAGCTGCAGTCGTCGGTGACGTGATGAAGACTTCTGAAATAACCCTGGATGATCCAAGATGGAATGGTGCAGGCAGGACGGAGGCCCCATGGAGACTGGCTCAAGCAACGCGCTGCTGGCAGACATATCATTAGGTGTGGTGGTTCATCTGTTGCACCGCACCAGGACGTCAATTTCAGACGGCGTAAACTTTGTTTCAAGACATTTACTGTTACCCACAGTCACATCGCTCACCTACTATTTCCGTTTTCACTTTTACTTCTTTGGTTCCCTTCTCCTCCTCAGCAATGCTTGTGCTCTCAAGCATGGCCTAACCATCCATCGCCCGGCTGCTTCTGCTCCTTCTGCTCCTTCTGCATGCTTGCCTCTGTCCATGTCGTCCGCGTCCACCATGCCGGGTACGTGCCGCCCGTTTTTCCACAGTCCTCTCCTATCCAGGCTTTAGAGTGGCTCCTATGTCTTGCGGATTTGTGATAGTCTCCTCTTGTCCGGTCACGGGTTGTGTGTCCTGGGAATGAGTGCGTCGGTTCAACACAGAACGTTCATTGCATTCATCAAGATCCCGCCTTGCCGCCTACCCAGCCCAGTCCTACACTTTTCTTCGGATAGTTCTTGAGCGGAGCGTCTTGGAGTCTGCTTGTTGGAATTGAGTGGGTTCATCCACTGATCATGGTTGGCTGTTTGCGCAGGTGGGATTGTACCTTGAAGGCCCAGAGTGTTGAGGCTCGTCACCGTGGGGTCCGCAGGGTGGGTTCACGGAATTTCCCGCCCCCCGTACTTTATGACTACGGATGGACAGGTGTTGGGGGGTGAATTGACGGTGACATTTCCTGGCTGAAGTGTTGGCGAGGTAATCTCAAGTCCGGGAAGATACTCAGACAACGTAATTTGTAATGTCGGGTCTGCGGAAGTGCAGGTGAGCTGGCTGATCCCAACACGAGAGTGGGTGGCTGTAGCTAGGCGATGTCTTGTAGGTAGTGTGGAGTAGAGTAAGGAAGGTGTTCTGCTGCTTGAAGATGGAGTCGTTGGGAGAAGGCCTGGGCAATTCGCGGATGGCTGGCATCAGCTCATGTTAGGTTATGCTGAGGAGGTGGACTCCGTTCTTGCGGGCAACGTCCCTTCCGTTCTTTACTCCTTTCAGAGGCATTCGGGCAGCTCTAGAGCAGTTGTTTTAGTGCAGGTCTCTTATGGGCAGCTTGTCCTTAGGTCAAAGAAGCTTGTCAAACTGGGGTTGGCTGCTGTGTGTGTGACTAGAAAAGTCCGTGATTGCTTTGGGGCCTAGGCATCTGACCTCTCCCTTGAAGAGCTGTTCTTAGTCCTAACTTCGGCGCAGATTGCACGTGGTAAAGTTGTCTTTGTGACAAAATCTTTTGCTCATTTCTGGAACTTGTTGTTCAGACAGTTCTCCAGTGTGAAGGCCCAGCATTGACCATCGAAGTATCAGGCAAACGGAGCTCTCATTATCTGGGTTCTGATGAGATTGTAGAGGATATGTGATCCGATTATTTTGATCCTACACTTCTGCAGCTTTGGTCTGTATATGACAATCTTGGTGGAATTCACACGCACGTACATGACCAATCTACTGAAGATGTTGAGCGTTTGTCATGTACGGGAATCCTGGGGCGGAGAGTAGTGAAGGAATTTGCGCAGATTATGTGGCTGAGATGAGGGATGTTAGCGTGGGTGATGAAGATGGTAACAGCATGTTGGCGGCCCGTAGAGCGGTATGTGCACATTGGCACAGCAGCTGCTGAGGCACCTGATACATTGCTGTGGTTCAGGGACCTAAGCTCGCATGCTGTAGGAGACTTTTCCATCGCAGTAGTTCAAGCCAACGCAGTGCTTGAAGATCAAAGCCAAGTGGAGAGTGGCCCTTATGGAACATTTGTGGGTGTGTACGATGGTCATGGTGGACCTGAAGCTGCTCGCTATGTCAACGACCATCTATTTCCCAACATGAAGAGTAAGATTCTCTTGCTAGCCTGATCCTCTTTCCTCTCAACCTTTGGAAGTGTGTTGTCTCTTTTGCTGAAACGCAGTCGGTGCTGTGGAATATGAAGACTTTAACGTGTCTATGCTTTTAGTTAATGCTTGGGGGAGATGATTCCAGTTACATAACCCAGCAAAGCTATAGAGGTCCTGTCCAGACATGAAAAGGCTCTGGTCAGATGAACTTTTGGCATATGTCAGAAAGTTTTTCAGTATGTAGTCACCAGCATGAGAGCCTCTTGTCCAGCCTATACCGTAGTTGAGGAGTTAGAAATGTGAGTTGATGTATGGGAGCAAGGTCAAGAAGGGACTGTAAATTATAGTGCTGCCTATCCGTGTCACTTCTAGCTCCCTCTTTTTGTGCTTTTTTTCTTTTTTATCAGTGTGTGGGTATTATTAGGATGCAATGTGGATGCTGCATTTCTATGTGTCTGTCCCAGGAGTTAAAACAAAAATCATGCACAAGGCTCTGGCTGGTTATTTGCATGCTCAGGGGTGGTTGTCCAGGTTCTGGGTGACCTCTAGCGATAGCATGCTAACTATGGTGAATTAGGAAACGCCTCGCAGGTGGCGTGTGTTTGGCTTTTTGATCAAGGTAGACTTACTTCTAAAGCTGTTCATATTCAAATCGACATTCCTACTTTCACCTCTTGCTGAACTGGTTTCTGATGTTGCATTACTGTGTTTCTCCAGAGTTTGCCGCCGAGTATGGTGGGATCTCAGGTGATGTTCTGAAGAAGGCCTTTGCAGAGACAGAGGAAGGTTTTCTTGGTGTTGTTTCTCAAGCATGGCTAGCAAAACCACAGATTGCCGCTGTTGGATCCTGTTGCTTGGTGGGAGTAATCTACGAGTCAACTTTGTATCTAGCCAGTCTAGGAGATTCCCGAGCAGTGCTTGGAAGTTTTGCCCGTGGTAGCAGCTCTGTGGTTGCTCATCAATTGTCCACAGAGCATAATGCAAGTATCGAGACAGTGCGTGATGAGCTTCAGGCTCTGCATCCTGATGATCCACACATTGTTGTGTTGAAGCATGGAGTATGGCGTGTCAAAGGCATCATTCAGGTATCTATTCTCACACCTTACTCTCATTTGGATGGCATGTTCAGTAGTAGGCAGTGATAACTGCGAAGTAAATCCGTTGCTTTCTTGACAGGTCTCAAGATCCATTGGTGATGCATATTTGAAACGAGCAGAATTTAACAAGGAACCGCTGTTCCCTAGGTTTAGGCTTCCCGATTCTCTAAGGAGGCCTGTTTTAAGTGCTGAACCATCCATTAATGTTCACAAGCTTCGACAGGAAGATCAGTTTTTAATCTTTGCCTCAGATGGGCTTTGGGAGCATCTGAATAACCAAGAGGCTGTGGACATCGTACACAATAATCCTCGGTCGGTAAGTTTCGTTTTCAGCCAAAAGCTCCTTGTTTTCTCCTGGTGGACCTGTGTGCGGGCATTTCCAGTTAAACGCTGCCGGTGGAGGTATATGGGATGGGGTGTTTCGGCTTAGATTTTTTTTTATCATCTTTACCTTTTGAGTTATCTGATTTTTCACTGCGGTGATCAGGGAATTGCCAGGAGACTGATCAAGGTCGCGCTGCAAAAAGCGGCAAGAAAGCGGGAAATGAGATACACGGATTTGAAGAAAATTGAAAGGGGCATCCGCCGACATTTCCATGATGATATAACCGTTATAGTAGTCTTTCTGGATCATCAACTACTTAGCCAGGGCTCCAAGCTACTTCCCATTTCCACGAAAGTAGGGATGGATGATGTTGGTGAACCCAGTAAGCTTTTGAATTCGACTGATGCTAGACGTCAGCGCAAAAGGTGAAACCCATCTTAGATTGTAGCAAGGGAGTTTGTTCTACTGACGCTCCTTGATGAATGTTGCCGCACAAGCATGACAATGTGCCTCTAGTATATACTTCTTGCTTAGGCATTGCTTCTGCAGGATGATTCAAACTTGGTTACACCCTGCTCTCGCTTTGCTTTAGAAGGTAGCTGGTATGGCTGCACTCAAATCAACTCCTAGGCATGCTCTGAGTGGATCAGTTCTGAGGAGAATCGCAAGAGATTCGGTGGCGAGGTAAAACCAGGAGATCCGCAATTTTTGTCCTACTTCCCTGTCTCAAATAAAATCTAAATTTTTCTATTATAGGGTGAATATACGAGATGTAGTGGAAGACAATAACCACCTCTGAGGAAATCTTGTAACAATGTACGATATTCTCTCATCTAATAACACCCCTCACTACGCAGCTAGTAAGGAAGCGACAAGTGTTGGCTTCCCAGCGGTCTAGGACCTCGCAAATTCACTCCACAAGAGACTTGCACGATTCTCAGCGCTCTCAACCTCACAACACAAGACTAGGCTCCAAGTAGCCCGTCCATCGACGACTGCAGCCACCTCCTCGAGGTGCTGCTCTTTATTGCGAGAATACAACGATGGAATCGGCTATCTACGCCCAATCAAGCACGCCTTGATTCCATGACAAGCTCACTAGCTAGCTCTCCATGCCTCTCTCAACACAGGCTTGCAGCGCTTGCTTTTGCTCTCTCAAAGAGTGAGTCCCACTTGTCCCTCAAAGCCCTTGCTCTAGCCCTTATATATCCCGCACTGACCTTAACTAGGCAAATTAAATCTAGGGATTCTTACAGACCACTAATCACTAAGAGTCCTCTCTAGGCAGCTCTTCATTTGTGGCTGTAGCAATTCCTCTCTAAAGAGATTGCATGAAGCATGCAACACATGCATCTTCTTAAAAGGGCAGCTACTAACTTAGCTTTTTACCTTTTTCAACTTTTCACCTTTCTACCTTGTTCCACCAGTGTTGTTACTCTCTCCCCCACTGGGAAGATGTCATTGTCTTAATGACCTCCAGTGTAACGCGAGATCATCCATGATCCTTATTGCACATCTTCAAGTGAAACCCAGATAGGATCTGCATAACCACGAAGCCTTACCAGATACTCTAGTACATTACCACGAACAGCAGGCGCTTCTCTCTCTGCCAAGAATTCAACAATCTCCCGCAGACCATGATTGTGTTGAACTGTGATGACATAATCCTTCCTGCTCATATCTTCATTCTCTTCGAAATCACAAATGGTTTCAAAGAAAGAGACATGAAACACATTATGAGAGAAGATCCATTCAATAGTAGTTTGTAAGCCACATTTCCAATGCGCTTGAACTACGAAGGTCCTCCATACTTAGGCCTTAACTTTGAGGTCACCCCTTGTAGTGGGAAATTCTTCAATTTCACCCACACCTTGTCTCCTACTTGAAACTCGCCTCTGCTGCTCACAAGAAACTTCTTTTGCTTGTCCCGAGCCTTGGCCAATATCTTCTTAGCAACTTCATGCCCGGCCCTTAACTGCTCAATGAATTCACGTGGTTCTCTTGCTTGTCTCAAACACGCTAGCATTCAACATGGAAACTACGTCCATTGCTTCATACGCCATCCTAAAAGGTGTGTAGCCTGTGGAGCTATGTACAGTGTGATTATAACAAAATTCTGCATCCTCAAGATGATTACTCCAATCTCGCTGGTCCATCTGTACATAGTGTCGTAAGTATTCTTCTTGGATTCTGTTCACCCTCTCTGTTGATCCATTTGTATCAGGGTGGTACGCTGTGCTCATACATAATTGCACTCCTAAGCTCTTCATAAGCTGTTGCCAAACCCAAACCATAGCTGTAACCACGCCAATTGCGATGCCTAGATAGCCCTAACCGCGACAAGACAAAGTGCAACTGCGAAGTGACTGGCCTGGAATGTACAAGCATACTGTTGAGTATGTTAAGTCTTGTGTAAATTGTCAGCAGGATAAGGTGGAGCAGACAAATCCGCGAGGTTTGTTGCAACCCCTGCCTATTCCAAGTGGGCCTTGGAAAAGTATATCAATGGATTTCATTATGCCATTGCCCGAGAATGGACACAGCTATCATGACGGTGGTTGATAGATTCAGCAAGCAAGCACACTTCATCCCTACGAAGAAGCGAGTCAAAGCTTCTGGAGTTGCTCAGTTGTTCAAGAAGCATGTATATGTGTTACATGGACTGCCTATGCGGATTGTGAGTGACAGAGATCCCAGACAAGCAACTTCTTTCTCAACACATGAGAATCAGGAATCACAATCATGTTTTGCTTGAACACCAATAAGCCATCCCTAAGCTTAAACTTAGATCCCGGTTGCTCCACTTCATTGATAACAGCATAATATTTGAAGCGGCTCAATATACAAAGCCGCTTCCAACCGAAAAGAAGCCGCTTCCGGAAAATCTCAACAGTAACCAAAACTGCCGTATAAGTGTGTGTCCGCAACGTGTAAGAGGCGAGTGCCTTGGTTGAATGATCGATTACGTGTTTTTAAACGCAGGGTAATGGTGGATAAGGTCCCGGGCGCCGCATGCGCACCGGCACCTGTAACGGTACTTTGACTACATAGTCAAAGTCTCGCATAATACATGAAAAATGTTTTGGGGTTCTCCATATCACGTCATATGGCGTGATATGGAGAACCCAAACCGCTGTATTCGCGAGAATAAAAGGAGAGGCGCATGCGCACTACCCTCATATTATAATGTTCCAAACATGTCTATGTCATAAGAGAGCAGGATTGCTGGAACCTAAGTACAATGGTCTTCCATGCCGGTTTGAGTTTCCGGAGGAAATTGTGCAGACACGCTATCCATGACTACTTCAAGTCCTTTCAGTCGAGCGTGCTCCGTGTCCTCAAAGTTGTCAATTTCCTCCATGGCATTGTCTTCGGAGGCATGGTCATCTCCAACGCTACTGCTGGAGTCATGTTGCGGCCATACAGCGTCCAGTGTCTGCTGCCCAACGTCTAGGAGGTCTCCGGACTTCTCCTTCATTTTGCTGGCGGCCAAACGCACAACTTGCGACTGTGACCCATCCTTCTCAGACAAACTTACCTCTTTTGCCCAGAACTGGGTCGGTCCTCGACGATGTGGCTCATGATTCAACTCCTCTTCCGCCCGGGAGAACTGCACTCCATGGATTCTCCGGGAATGAACTCTGCGACCTCTTGTCCACATTGCAGTAATGCAAGCCCATAGCAAAGCTGCCAATGTTGTTGACTCGCTACCAGCACAAACATCCAAAATCCAGTCCCCCTCCTCCAAGAAACTTTTGATGAGCTTCATCATCAAAGCCAAAGGCCTTTGGTAAGCACAGACCACCAGCTTGTTCAATGATGTGTACAACAACTTCTTCATCACTGTAGGGTGGCCAATGACTGCCCGCCCATTATTGAAAGACCCATGGATGTTAGTAGGGGTCATGCATATTTTTGACCTTTGACTGTCTGATGTTAACCCCCATCCTATAGTGATGTACTCCATAGTGTCATACCCACCCAAGTCGGAGTGTCATGATGTGCCAAGTGCAGGTCATAGAGGAATTGACCCAACTTATGAGAAGTTGAGAAAGCTGTTGGCGGTTCGATTAAGCCTACAACCCCCTCCCATTGCCCGTGACCTGGATGTCGGTGTTCAGAAAGTGATTTTCAGCAACGAGCTCACACTCCAAGCTACCACCAACCCCTTCAATTACCTCCGCGGCATCTCACACGCCGTCGCGCTGCATCACTCGACCACCGCAAACTCCTCTCACTGCGGACCCCGCGTTAGCTTGCAGCCGGCACGAAGTTCCTTCACAAGGAGCAAAGGACTCGCGAGTTTGGGAGCGCAAGACGTGATATTTTTCTTCTCAAAATCTGCCCCCTTATATAGGGCTCATACATAAGGCCTCCCCTTGGCCACACCTCCCCCTTACTTTTTCACTATGCTCTTCCTCAACCACTATAAACTAATAGCCGCCTAAAGCCAGCATTAAAACCACTACCCCACTCGCTTTCAGTCATCATGATTTCTAGAAAACTCTCCAATTCTCCTATTTTAACAATAAGTAACAGCCTGAGCTGCGCGCCAAAATCCTAAGAGTTCTCACTCCAAATCCTAACCAATCTACCATAAATCCTCCACTTGCTGCTGCATTGACTCCACAACGGCACTCCCGCATAATTCCACAGCTGGCTCCTCTGAGCCACACACACTCAACATCATGGAATCTAAAGCTTGGTGGAGAAGAGACCCATGCTCTTCTTGTGGTTTGCACTCCACCCCTCCACAATTATTGCAAGCCTCCACACACACCATCCCACGCCCAATATTCCTTGCGGGCGCCTCTGCAGGTTGCTCCCCTTGTGAATGGTTGTTGTGAAATTGCTTTGCTTTGGGTGTGTGGCGATGCCCAAGGAACTCTCGGCTTGAGGGTAGACTACAGGGAAAGACTCCTTGGAGGTTCTCGATGGTGCAAACTCATAGCAACCCCGCCCAAGGAAGAACTTGCTGGCTTGTAGGCAGACCCCAGGCAATTGTGCCGTAAGGGCGAGCTAGGGCCAGTGAGCTTGAAGTAAGGTTAGATTAGGAGGATGAGGAGTTGAGTTGAGGTGAGTGTTGAGAGAATGTGGAGCTGAATGTTGAGTAGAGGAGTAGGTAGAGATTAGAAGTAAGAAGAAGGCCCAAGTCGAGCCTAAGGGAGGGGTCCCAAATGCACTCAAACCGAGACCGGAAGCCGGGCTAAGGTCTCAAAATCACGGGTGGAGAAGTCGCTGTAGGGGTCCCATGTGCGTGGCGATGGACCCACCGCCAGAGGGGGTGGGACCCTCGTAGGATGTCGTTGTAGGTCGAGGAGGCTGGTCTGAGCGGCGGAGGTGTCGTGGGCCGCCAATGGAGTTTGTGGGCGCACGGTTGTAGTTGAGCGCCTGTGGCCGGAAGTTGGAGAGTAGGGCGAGGTAACCTGTCTGGCCAGTGCGACCCTACGGTGGTAGGATGCGCCCCTACGTGCTGGGATAGGGTGTCTCCTCCCACGTAGGAATGAGGGTGTGCCGCCCACCTGCACCGGATCTCCTACAACTCTCCTACAAGTGGTAGGAGGTAGGCCCTACAATTGTTGTTGTTGGTTGTAGGTCCTGAGGCGGCGATTTGACGGGCGGGGAGCGGCGCAATGGGCCGAGTTGGTGGTTGAGGATGTGCCAATTGTGGGAAGGCGATGGGAAAGGAATAGTGGAAGATCACGGGGTGGTGAAGTCGCATTGCAACGTAGGGGGTCCCTACGTGTAGCCTCGACCTCACGCCGTAATGTGTGGACCTACAGAGGGGGTGTCGTTGTAGGTCCAGAAGCGGTGATTGACGGAGCAACACGGTGAGGCGTGGTTGCTGTCTGTGGAGTGAGTTGAGGTTGCTCCACTGTGAGGGAGCTTGGGGGTGTGAAGAGGTGTGGTTTGTGCCTTGGATCTGGTGACGACAAACAAGAGTCTCATGGGACGAAACCTATTCTTAGCAGTGCTGGGATAAGTGTGGCCACTAGAGGGTGAATCAAGCCCGGGGTTTCCTCCCACAAGAGGGTTGCGTCAATACTTGTGTAGGCAAGCACTTTCGCTCAAGTTGCTTGTGCACACTTGCCACCGCACCAACACTCACATCAATTCTCTTTTCAAACCCGTGATTGAGCAATCCTGCGGCGCCCTGACCGCCCTCCGTCGAGATAAGCCGCACTTAGATCTGATTGGCCTCAGGGCTAGAATTGGACAAGGTAAAGGATGGTGAGGCCTCCTCAACCGTTCTTGATCAAACTCTTCAGAGCTTACATTTCTTCTTGTCAAGTCCGTACCGCTTTCAACCTTAATCTATCCATGGGTGGCACATGGAGCAAGTCAGATCTTAAATTCAAAATCTCCTGGCGAAGCTTGGCTATAGTTAGTCTCACGAACACCTAGTCATGCCAATTGTGGGCCAGGTATAGACAGTCCTCCTTGAGCCTCACCGAAATACTCACCATTTGGTCAAAACCCCACCGGGCGACCCTCTTTCTTCGATACTCTGGCTCTCACTAGGGCTCGCGGTGGCGAGCGGATGCTCTCTTATACTTGTGTTCGATCGCATCCGGCTGTGCTTTCATTACTCAAGGACAAATCATCTATTCTATTTATTTTCTTGCTTCTCCGCAAAACATTGTGAAACATTGTCGCCTTCAAAGGTTGGCCATTAGAAACCACCATCATACATGTCGAATTTTGGAAAATGTAGCTCATCTAGAAACCAAGGCCTATGCATCTATCGTGCATCAAACTCGAATGAGCGGACATTTGGCACCAATCAAAGAGATCCAGCAAGTCATCGGTAGGGCACATAGAGTAAGGCCAAAAGGTTTTACATGTTGTATACAAAGCGAATGTGAGAATATAACATCAACCAACAAATGATTTTCAAAAATAATATTCATGACTTTACGCCTAGATACCGGGATGATTTACAAATTTTCCAAACCACTAAAAGTCAATACTCCATCCTGGTATTGATACGCTTCTAGGTTGCTTAACAGTGGAGTTGTTACAAAGTTTTCAAAGCGCCAAAAACAAGCAACCCATCCTAATACTAATCCGACCCAAGAATGCTTAAACAGAGTTCTCCACGCACCAAAGTCAAGCACCCCATCCTGGTACTAATCCGACCCAGGGATGTGTAACCTTGGAGTTCTTATGCCAGTGTGTCTATCTCCACCTATCCCGAGGATGTTAGAGAATACAAACAATATATATATACATTTGCGGACGTCCGGCGATCCACTCCACCATTTCCATCTCATTGACGCCCACAAGATTGGGGTCTCAGAAAATCGCGGACGTCCGGCGCAGTTTTAGTAGACTCGCGCCAATGTGCGAGCGTCCGGCGCATTGCTCCAATTCCTTCTATGTTTTCACTCTAACAATGGAGATCCCGGGGTTGTTGTGGCGCGACTTTCAGCGGCCGGCCCGCACAATCCGTGTCGTTGTAGGAAGGAGTCCGTTCCCAAGGAATAGCGAGCTCCGTTTGCGGCGTTCGAGCGATTCTCGTCTTACTGCGTCCGTTCGGTCCCAGCGCACATTCATCCGATTCACGTCTAACTACTACGCGTTCACCGCGCACGGGCCGGTATGGCCAAGCGTTTGGACGTTCGCGTCCGTATCGTTCACGTTAAATCCCTCACACCTCGATCCGTTCCTCTCTCCTCACACTACACTTATCGGTCTTAGGGAAAGTTACAGTCGGACCTCCTCGTCGTTCTGGGGCCTCTCCGTCCGGCTCAGACGCCTCCCGAGTCCCTCCGGCTCACGTTCGGTCCGTTGTTGGGCGCGGCTCTGGGCAGCAGGTCCCAGTCACCTCCCTGCACACACCACAACACGTTAGGTCCGTCACGGGACCACGATCAATCTCTCGGGGCATCGTGCACCTTTCGGTGACTCGGGACTCACGTTAGCAGAAGACACAAAGGTGCAGAGCGGCATCAACACCAAGAAAGATGATTTATTGAGCTGACCCTCTTATACTACGCCCAAGTCGGCGTCTTTATTACACCTATTACGGTGATGGCCATTTCGGTATACCCTAATCGGCCGCCTACCATCCTATTCCTCCCCTATCTCCTTCGTCGGTGTGGGAAGGTCCGGGTTCCGCCTTGGGATTGGTGGTCCAATCTCCCGTCTGGCGATTCGGCGCGCGCAATCGGATGATCCGCGGCGGACCTCCTCTCTCCGGAATCACATCGGGTTGGGCTCGTGGCGGTCGGCGCCGTTACCACAACGTCATCCTCCCAGCCTCCCGTGGGTCCCCTCGGTGGGGCCCGGCTATCTGCTCCCCTAAGCGTAAGTCGAAGGGGCTCCTCCTTCTTCGGGTCAGGACCTCGAGGTCCGGTCTCGACTCAGGTCCCCGAACTCCGTCGTCTTATTTCTGAGTCCGGTGGGTCGGCCTCGTCTCTGAGGTTCGGACCTCGGGGTCCGAACTTATTCAGTCCGGTCCCAAGCTCGGACCCCTTATCATGGACCTCGTCTTGCTAGGTCCTCATCCCTACCCAGGCCCTTGTCTTGGGTCGGGTTGGCTCCTCTTGCGCCCCTTTCGGGGCCGTCACCTCCTTCTCTGGCGGGTTGCGGTGAACTTACCACAGGGTCCGTTGCGTCTCGCTCCTCTTGAGGCTCTTCTCCCCATGCCGTCGTCTCCAAGCAGGGCCCCTAGAGTCCCGTCTTTGTCCCCATGCCCTTCTTCCCCTCCCAGGCCTTCCGGGGTCCGTCTATTGCGGCGTGAGAGAGGCCTCTGGCCAGGGCTCGGCGTGGTAATAGGCAAAGTCCGAATCCACTTGTTGGTGCCTCTTCCACGTGTGCGGGCACCGATACTCCCTTCGCCATAGGTGCTCGGGAGGCGGCGTCTTTGCCCGGCTTGTTGGACCACCTCCCACTTGAGTTTGATAGCGGGCCTGCTTGGTGCAAGGCGCCTCGGTCACCTCCATCCGTCATTGTTGCTCCACTGCTCCAACTCCGTCGCTTGGCTCATTGCCCGGCTTACCGGCCATATTCCCCGCCTTCCTCAAGCGGACAGCGTATGTGAGGAGCTGAAGGATTCCAACAGGTGGGAATGCGCGCTCTAGAAGATCTCGGGATGAAGTGGGGAGGTTTAAGGGCACAAGGCAAGTGGAGGGCACATGCATTTAATCGAACGGGGTCACAAAGGGAAGAACATGCCGTAGCGGAGGAGGAACCCATGACAGCCTACACCTAGGGTCACCAGTCGAATCAGCAGCAGGACGGGTGAAGGAGGAGAAGATAAAAGGGAAACGGCAGTTGTCCCCCTTCGTGCAGGGATGAGTTGTCGTCACACTAGGGAGGTTGAACGATAAAGGGTAGCCAAGCTGGGTGCATCACCAACCCCTAGGAGAGGAGGAAGGGGTTAATTTCGACTGCCAGCCCGCGAGTCTGCTGACGAGCTCAAGGACATTTTTGGCGACATCCTCATTGACCTGCCCAAATCAAGTGGGACATAAAGTGACATCATTATGCGGA